>CM037153.1:6596843-6726843 GCA_020921065.1 Vaccinium darrowii
ATCACAATAAATTAGGAAAAAACGAACAAAAAAATGGGACTAGACATGCCCCAGCCCAGGTGCTTGCGGGGGCTCATTCCTGGGCCAACTTTGCGTCTATGTCTTTTAATTTATAATGTTTTAATAAGTAATATAGATCTCATTTAAAGAATTTCAATTAGTTCTGTTAAACAATGTTTGAAAATTACGTACAACATTATGAATTTAAATATAGACAATTTAAAAATAACACGCAATTCCGAAAGTATCTGACATTTTGGGACGGTGCGAGGGAATATTACAAAGAGTCCCAAATTTACTAATTACATCATCAAAATTTCCCAGGAAAGAGCAAGAAATTAATTAGATGATAAACAATTTACAGGAGGATAAAACAACAATAATATGGCTACACAGGATTTTAGAAAAATTTGCACTACTGGCCTTTTCCAGCCATAAGTGCGTGGGCTGGAAAAGACAAAATTGCACCACGGAGTGGGCCACATGTGCCCAAATTTCTTGTTGCCCAAACGATAAGTTGAGTCCTAGAAACAAATGGAGTACATCACTAGGAGCAAGAAAACAATTCCAATGGGACCATGCTATTTGACTCGACCTCGTTGGAGTGAGATATGGGCCGAGACTCAATAAAATGATTTTTTTGAGTAATTTTCCTCTCTATTTTTGTGGTCTTTTCCTTCCTTTGCTTCTTTCTAGAAGGCCCAGGATTCAACTGAGACTCTGCAATTTCAGATTCCTCTGTTCCCTCACCCCCAATTCTAACTGGCACTTCACCATTGAAAAATCGTCATCTGGCTTTTTTGGAAAAATCGTCATTTGGCTGTCCACCAAAACCGCCACGGGGAATTAAAAAGTATAATAATTGCCAACTATCAATGACAGTAGTCTTTTTTTCTTTTAAAATCAAATATCATCTTCATCTAGGTCCTTTCGTTGAGTAGCTGCGACCGCGGCTGCGTGGAGAAAATCTTGGGAGAGGTCGGGGAAATCGAGCCGTCCGTCCTCTAATACGACTTGTGCGGTCCTTCGGTAAACCCCCTCACTATAACACTCTCTACCCCATTCGTCCACATAGTACGGCGACTCTAAAGAATGTCGTTGGTAACGAATCTTGGCCACCCATTCGCGGGAGCCTATCCGCCATACTCCCATGGTGACCCTCTCGGTCCCAAATATGCCCTGGCCATAGCTGTTCCGTTCCAAGCCATCACACACGTACACCCATAAAATTTCAAAAATGCTACTTATACAACCATTTCGGTTCCAACCATTTACAACTCACTCATATACATGTGGGGCCTCACCCATAAATGTGTGTGGGCCTCATATGTATGTGAGGAGGTTGTAAATTGTTGGAGCCGCAATGATTGTACATGTAGCATGATTGTAAAAAGGGTTTTTCTAGTATACACCCAATAGGCGAACAGTACGCGCCCAAAAAGTAAGTTTCTGACACCCATTGGTTTGATTGACTTGAGGGTACTTCTGCCTCTTTAGCTTGAATTACCATTTTGTCCTTATTCATTAGTGTCTTTAGTGGGGCAACAACAAGTCAACAATGTTGTAGTAATACGGTGCCTTTTTTTTTTTTTTGTATATTCCGCATATTGATATTTTGTGGATCCTATTTCGTGTATTGCAAAGATGAATCAAACGGCGGACTTTTCTTAAAATATTTTTTTATGAGTACCTGCAAAAAATTAGCTGAATCTGATATGGTTAAGGGCTTTTCAGAATTCGTAGGGCGCCCCATTAATTCTGAAAGAGCCCTTACCGATATCTGATAGAGTTAATTTTTTCGCCCCATTTTTTCTTGCAAAATCCACAAGCCTTGGTTAGATTCCATGTTTCTTTTCCACCCTTCAATCGTTTTGTCTTGGGACGCCCTTTGGTTTTTGATCGATTCCTGCGAACAAAAAAATGGGACTAGACATGCCCCAGCCCGGGTGCTTGCGGGGCTTATCCTGTTGAGATTCCACCCCATGTGGGCCATTGGGCTTAGGCCCAGATGGAAGGGGACTAGGGTTTTAATGTGTACTCTATAAATACTTCTCATGTCTTTTATTAAGTGTGGTAGCACAATGTAGAGAGAGAGAGGCAGAGAGTGTGAGAGGGGAGCCGGTTGTGGCTCTCCCGGAGAGAGAGATACACGAGAGAACTGGTGAGGACTTCATTATTGTGAGATTGTGAGTGTGAGTGTGTAAACACAACAGACATGGATTATTCTCCGGATTATAGTGAAACCCCCCTCCCCGTGGACGTAGGTCTGATTTGGCCGAACCACGTATATCTGTGTGTTTGCTTTCTCTTGATTTTATTGTTCCTGTTGCGAGAGGTGCGTTGTTGGAATCCTAACAACTGGTATCAGAGCTTGGGTTGAAGCACCGGAGAGCGCAGAGCAATCGGAAAATCACTCGGAGGCCATTGGAGCACTGTTTGAAGCTTTGGTCGGACAAAACAGGTGATGAAACTTGTTTTTGATCAGAGGGAAAGGTGCAACTCTCAGAGACGATTCCAACGGAGTGCTCGGAGTCAGTTTTGGTCACCAGAATAGCTCCCACGGGTGGTCTGAACAGAGGCGGGCGGAGGCGAGTGGCTGACTTGATGGGGTTATCGGAAAACGTGATCGGGTATGAGATTTGACAGCAGGGTTGTGTAGCCCTTGAAGAGACGATCACGAGAGTGCAAACCCGGTCGCCGGGAACCGCCGGACGCACCCGCACGCGCCACTTGAACGTCGGCGCGTCAGATCCACTCTCGGCGTGAGTTGCACGCGCGGCGGCGGAGGAAAGTGATGCTAGAGCTGACGTCATCAGACCTAGGGCTGACATCAGCGAGGGTCAAAGAGGTCAGAAGGGTCAGGGTTCAGGGTCAAAGATGTCAAGGTCCCGGTCAAAGAGGTCAAAAGGATCAGAGGTCAGGTCAAAAGGGTCAAACCGGAGGTCAAAGGGATCAAACCGGTGTAGACCGGCGGTTCAGAGATGAAGTCAGACCGAGTTTGGCCAGACCAGACCGGATAACGGTCCGGAAATAGACCAGAAGGAGTTTTTCGACCGGTTCAGTGGGATTTTGACCGGTTCATGGCCAGTTCGGACCGGTTCCCAACTCGGTTTTTCGTTCTGGATCCAACCACGCGCTCTATTTTTTGTGAAGCGGCTCGGAAGCAGGTTTTGTTGCTGGATTGAGCTAGATTTGAGTGTTCAGAGGCGTTTTGAGTTGTAAGGAGGCTTGTTCTTAGCTAATTGGACGGTTCCGGATTCAGTGGTGGGTTTGGTTTTGTGATTCAGGCCCGATTTTGCAGTCCTAGATACATCTGGAGAGATTGAGGAGGATTCGACGCGGTCAGATCAATCAGATGGGATGATGTTAAGTCGGAGGCAAACCATGGGAGATTCGATGGGAGTCCAGGGGGTGCTAAGTCGGCTAAGAATGGAACATGGATGAACCAGGAGGCAGGATGAGACTCGGGAGAGCTGACGGAGAGTGGCTAGAAGACCAGGACAGTGGCAGGAGTAGCGGATAGGTGACGGATTGGTGACAAGATAGGCGAGCGGAGTTGGATAGCTACACACCAGGAGTATTGGACAGACCTTGCAGAGATTGGAGGTTGACCGAAGCAATCGGGTGATTGCGGATTCGCAGCGTTTGAGCTGTGGTGATCAGTCGAAGAAGCTAGTGAGTAGGGATACATTCTCTCAGGTGTTGCATCTTTGTTGATGGGTGCGGATACATTTGTTTGGTAATGACACAGGCGCTTACTAGAGTGACAGGTCGGAGTTGGTCAGCAGTGATCGGAGGCAATCTGGTTCAATCGGATTTGAAGACCTATTATCAGGATTTGCAGTTGTGATTCGAGCTGCATTAGATTGGATGATGGGCCACCATACAGGCTTGTGGGAGTGCAATGACAGTTGGAGCTGATGTCAGGCATGGTCAGGCAATATGGGTGTTGTGACGCGAGCAGGGATGACGACCATTGCGGATGCACACAGGATAAGTGCGAGATTGTACCAAGGTGTCGCGACCGGGATGGTACTGGATGCGCTGGGAGTCGAATCAGAAGTGTGCAGGATGCTAGCTAGGAATGGGGATGCAATTGGTTGTTTAGGATATGTTCACGGGAGCTCCGGACAGAGGGATTGAGATGGAGATCAGATGATGCATACTGGTATTCTCTTTCTTCTGTGTTTTTTGTGGCAGATTATCTTTCCAGTTATGAGCTCTTGTTGGTGTGGAGAGATGGAGTCACAGATTATGTCCTGTGATTGGGCATGAGCATTTGGGTTTTGGATGCCCGGATGCTGGCACTCCGTTTAGGGGTGCAGGATTGTGATCAACCGCGGAAGATCTGGCTTGCAGTGATACATTCATTCGAGTGGTGTGCCCAGTTGGGGTGTGGAAATGCTTGTTTGGGAATGACACAGGCGCCTGTCAGAGTGGTAGATCAATTTGAGCCACGGAGATCTAGCAGGATTTGTTCACATCCCGGATTCACGAGAGGTGCATCCCGATTTTGGGGGTGCGGAGGTGCTCGGTGGGGGATGCGGTGTTAGAGAAGGAGTCAGCCTCATCACAGATGGTGTGTGAGATCATTTGGTGGAGTGAGCCTCTGGTGTGGGCAGAGGGTTGCTGCATTCTCTTGATAGGACAGGATGTTAGAGTGGCAGAGCGCGGCGATGAAGTTGCAGGCACTCGATGAGGGGGTGCGAGCACCTTAGTTGAGGGGTGCGAGCGCTTTTGTTGGTGAGCGCATACACTTCGGGTTTGAGGTGTGCGAGTGGAGGCATTCTTTTTTATGGGATGCGGTACTCGGGATTTTCTGATTGGCTGCGGAGTCTGGTTTTGCAAGGATATACTCTTTCGGGATTTGTGTACTCTGTTTGGTGGTGCATGGATGCTCGACTGGTTAGTGACACAGGCGCTTGCCAGAGTTAGCTGATTGGAGGAGGCGACATGGGGGTGTTGCAGACGACTTTGCCCACTCGGTGTGGAAGGAGTGATTGTTAAGATTCCACCCCGTGTGGGCCATTGGGCTTAGGCCCAGATGGGAGGGGACTAGGGTTTTAATGTGTACTCTATAAATACTTCTCATGTCTTGTATTATTAAGTGTGGTAGCACAATGTAGAGAGAGAGAGGCAAAGAGTGTGAGAGGGGAGCCGGTTGTGGCTCTCCCGGAGAGAGAGATACACGAGAGAACTGGTGAGGACTTCATTATTGTGAGATTGTGAGTGTGAGTGTGTGAATACAACAGACACGGATTGTTCTCCGGATTATAGTAAAACCCCCCTCCCCGTGGACGTAGGTCTGATTTGGCCGAACCAGGTATATCTGTGTGTTTGCTTTCTCTTGATTTTATTGTTTCTGTTGCGCGAGGTGCGTTGTTGGAATCCTAACATATCCCTGGGCCAACTTTGCGTCTATGTCTTTTAGTTTACTATAATGTTTTAATAAGAAATATGGATCTCATTTAAAATATTTCAATTAGTTCTGTCAAACAATGTTTGAAAATTACGTACAACATTATGAATTTAAATATACACAATTTAAAAATAACGCGCAATTCCGAAAGTATCTAACATTTTGGGATGGTGCGAGGGAATATTATAAAGAGTCCCAAATTTACTAATTACATCATCAAAATTTCCCAGGAAAGAGCAAGAAATTAATTAGATGATAAACAATTTACAGGAGGATAAAACAACAATAATATGGCTACACAGGATTTTCGAAAAATTTGACTACTGGCCTTTTCCAGCCATAAGTGAGTGGGCTGGAAAAGACAAAATTGCACCACGGAGTGGGCCACATGTGCCCAAACGATAAGTTGAGTCCTAGAAACAAATGGAGTACATCACTAGGAGCAAGAAAACAATTCCTATGGGACCATGCTATTTGACTCGACCTCGTTGGAGTGAGATATGGGTCGAGACTCAATAAAATGATTTTTTTTGAGTAATTTTGTATCCCCGAATTTTTGTGGATCACTAAACAAATTGGATAAACCATACGATCTATATATAGAGAACCATGAAATCGTTTGATTTTTCACACTCCACCAAAGTTTCCAAACCTAAAGGGCACATAAAAGAGCAAACTCTCACAATTTGAAGATAGTGACAAGCAAAAATTGTCACTGCACAGTGACCTGGTTGAAGTCTATAATTTTTGTTTTCTTCTTCATCTTTTTTTTTTCCCTACTTCTTCTTCCCTCTTTTCCATTATTTATTTCAACTTTTTGGTTGGTTTCTTGCCTTTCTGGCTTTTTAGGTCGTGGGTGGTTTTTTTCGCCGATGTACCACTGTCCCTTTAATGAATTGCCCAAGTGCTCAAGAACTATGACTTAGGAGTTTGCATTCTTCAATGAGTTTATTGGTTGAAAATTTCTTAGGTGCTATCAATTTTTTTGGGTTTCGTCAGTATAAAGTTTTGTTTTGGTTTTAATTGGGGTTTTATCTAGTAGACAGTGAGATTGATTAGCTATAAAATTGTTAACCACAAATTCATCTAAAAGCTTAAACTGTTAAAAAGAGGCACAACTTTATTATTTATATTACCAACACACCCTCCAAAAATTAGTCAATGTGTGACCCGAATACCTAAATTATCAAACAAAGTTCCGGTATGTTCGTTTTAACCTCTCTTTATATAATCAAATAGCCTGGGGTAAGGTCAATGATAGGGCGAGAAAAATTCGAATGATAGTTGTTCACTAGTTGATCATTCTGCAAGTTCACAAGGTGTTGAAGCACGATGTGGCGGTAGTCCAAAATTATAAAATAATTAACCAGTAATACCACATTACACACAAATAACCGAGAGTTACGTTACACACAGATAAACGATTGTTGAAATAAAATGCCGAATTGAAACATTACACACAGATAATCGAGAGTTCAAAGAGTTCCAAGACGGAGTTGAAACAGTTCATAGAGGTAGAATTAAGACTTCCGTCCCACCGTGTACTTCAGTGTTAGGAAATTACCCCGTCCTTTCCTTGTGGGCTGGGGTCGTGAGTGTTGTTCGTAAGGTGGACATCTTCAATAATGGAGTCGAACTTGCATTACAAAAATGTAAAAAATGAAGTCCTACTGTTTGAGTTAAGTTACTGTTAGACAATTTATGCATTTGTGTTCAAATAGTATAATTAACATTGTGTTAAATTAAATAGAGAATTAGGGGGTGTTCCGGTAAGGGTGTTTTTAGAATAAATTGGCTTTTCGCGGTTTTTTATGTGATGTATTGTTAGAGAATGATCTGTCTCGATTTTTGGAAAAAACAGTTTTTTGTTAGTGGAACACCCCCTGAGTCCCATAGACTTTGCAATGTCTATTTTCTCGTCATGTGTCCCATACTTGTATCTTGGGACACTTCTGTCCCTTTCTCTCTCCTTCTTTTTCTCTTACTTTTACTTTCCCATTCCTGTTTCTTAACCCGAATTCTCGATGAAAATGTGTACATTGGATCAAACATTTACAGTTATGTGATTGAGCTAATTTTTTGTTGGTTCAAATATTTTAAAATTCATGAATGGCTCGAATATTTTGTGTAGGACCGTTTTTAGACCCCACAAACCGATCTGTTCAGCATCGGTGCAAATTTGATCGGTACCAATAGCATGGTGGGATACAAATTGGCTGTTGATTAAAAAAAAAGGAAAGACGGGAGCGCGAATAGAATTTCTCTCGGCTGGTACTCCCTTCGCTATCCAGTTGTTGAAAAAAATGCCAACTCGAATCATTAGACATGGAGAACAGAGAGTTCAAACAGTTTCAAGACAGAGTTCAAACGGTTCCGAGAGGTAGGATTAAGAATCTGTCTCAGCGTGTACTCTATTGTTAAGGAAATTACCTTGTGCTTGCCCTATGGGTGGGGGTCAGTGTTTTCCAAGTGGGTTCGAAATCACAGCTAATCAAAGCCTACCATTGCTATATCAAGTACTATAAAAGTTTCCCCGGCATCAGCCAACCTCTCAAGTTGGTGGTGGGTCAGCCCGGACGACGGCCCTACCTTGATTTCACAATACTTTAGAATCACGTTTAGTTTTGTTTACACTCAAATTTGGCACAAAATCCTGTCCAAACCGAAAGGATTAAATTCGGACTTTGTTAGGCCGATCAGGCTAAAGGGCCTGTATTGGGTTATCGTTTGAAAACCTCCATAGGGCCTATGACTATCCATTTTAAAGGATTAGGCCCATGAATGGTGGTTAATGGTCAGGAATTGGGGAAATAATAGCCGAGGGGATTTTTCGAATATATTTTTAGGCTAAAGGCCATTTTTAATAAATATAAATGGCCGCTAATTAAGATCCATCCTCATATGAAAGGATAAAGAAAGAAACGGAACCGGTTGTTATTATCCTTTCCTAAAATAAGGAGGAGAATTATCAAGTAAATTTAACAAATTAAAATTAACAAACTCCTATCAGCATAATTAAAATAAGGAGGAGAATTATCAAGTAAATTTAACAAATTAAAATTAACAAACTCCTATCAGCATAATAATAGGAAGGCGGTTATGCCACATGGTGGAATGATGTGATCTCATCCAAGTTCCATTACCCCACTACCAATGGAAATAGGAGGCCGGCGGTTGGTGTTAAAGGCCTCATTGCCTACAAAAATGGAGATTTAACTTCCATTAACCGCCATTTGAGAAGGAAAGCTGATTTCATGGGACACTTGGAATCACCAGGTTAAGGCGGGAAAATGGCTTGGACACTTGGCAACATCTCGGCACAAGAGAAGTTAGCACTGGAGCCTATAAATACAAGTTCTCGGCACCTCGCTGTAGCCCTTTTTTGGTGTATATATAACACAACCTAAATACAAGCCCTTTTTTGGTAAGGAAACTGAATCCTCGCTATAGCCCTTTATGATGCAATGCAATTCAAATACGTAAAGGTGGAATTATATATCTGATATATATAAAATTTATTTAGGTTGTAAAAATGTACTTTTTCTATTTGTACTAATTTTATATACATTGGAAGTGTACACACACATACACGAGGTTATACACAATTCTCATAGAAATCAATCCATCTTCATTTTCATGCTGATTTTCTAACTGTTGAATTTAAAACTAAGGACTTCATTTTGGTGCAGGGCAGACCATGTTTGGAGTAATTTGACTTTGAAAGTTTTGCTAGAGTTGTTAAGAGAAGAAAAAGACATGACATAATCCCTTGTTAACATTGATATGGCGAGGATTTCGTGTTCAGAGAAGAGAAAGTATTGGAAGAACAAAAGTTTTATTTTTTATTTTTGAAGAGAAAAAGAACAAAAGTTTAGGTAACCTAGAAGTAAACAAAGGTTGTCTGTAATTTAGTTATTCATTTTTTTACTTATCCTTTTAAGATGTGCTATTTCTAAAAATTTCATGAAGAGTGAAAAATTTCTTAAGAGGTTTGTTTCAATTATTGCTTGCGTTTTTGTATCTTGGTTACCTTTTCATTATTAGGTTGTGGTCCTTGTGTGCTTCTCCTCTCGAAGCAAGGTTGAAAATACTCACCCACATAACTTTTCGATCACACCAAGTGTTATGGTGAGATCCACAAACCGCGCGAGCGTGGAGAATTCTGTTGAAAGACCAAGTATCCCTAGCATTGTTGTTGTGTCTCCCTTATCATTTTTCATCACAAACAAAGCTCAATAAAACTATAAAATCCAAAACCCATAATCGGAGAACATACCGTAAAACATAACATTATTGAAGCTCTAAATTTTCAGAGTATAACACCAGCAACTAAAATACTAAGCAATTGGAGAATCTCAGATGCACTTCTCTTGTACAATAGATCTGGAGACGTCCAAACAGTTCGACTTTATAACCAAACACATCTACAATAAAAAAAAATAAGAAGGGTAAATTCCTAAGTACCAAGATTGACCAAGATTAAAGTTGGCCAACACGAAATTCATGAGCTACTTTGGCTCAAGAAATAGCTCAATTGAACTGGTGCCCAGGTGGCTAGCACTGGAGATATAACCCTCTAAATCCTCGTCACAACCTATTAAAGTCATCTCATCATCCTCATCTTTGTAATTGATGTAATAAGTTGCAGCATCAAGTTGTAGCCTCTTTTTCACTTCTTGTTCAAGCTCTACCTTGCGCCACGGCGAAAATAGCTGAAACTTTATTCTTAATCCTTTATACTTCGCCTTTACGGTCACACTATTTGTATCACTAGTAGCCGTAATTTGGTTAGAAGGCAACAACGTATCAGAATTCAATTGGGGGATTCTCTCTTGATCAACAACTGTGGGAGATTCATTGGGGTGAGATTGACCGGTAAGCACGTGCTCCTCACGAGGTGGCCATCTGTGGATATTATAATCCCGACAGATTCGCTTCAACGTAGATCGGCCAACTGCACCCAAAAAAAAGGAGGAATCCAGAAGCTCAAAATTCTTCCAAATGAGCAATTCCCTATCTCTATCTCCATCTCCATTTTGCAGGCTTCAAAATTTGGTCATTGATAAGCCCCCAATGTTGTATATATCCGGGCTTATCTCGCTCGTTGTGATCACACACATGTGCATTTTGTGCCTTTATACGATTGATTTTGCGCGAGTTGTGTTTTTGACGAGTTTCAGGAAATCGGAGCTAAAAGGCGTGTCCAAAGCTCCAAATAATCCCCGGTTGTATCCGGAAGTACCCAAGGCCCCGCAATGCCGTGGAGGACAATCGCCGAAGCTTAGAAATCGATTCATGAAGCTTTGGAAGGTTCAAGGAAGGCCCGGAACAAAGGAACAACAAAGCTAGAGTTATGAGGCTATAGGAAATCTGACCAACCGATAGAAAAAGACTCATTTCTCTCAAGATACAAAGGCTATGAAGATGAGCTCAATTGGGTTTGAAAGTAGACTCATAGAGCTTTCCAACGGTTCAAGAATCACCTCATTCCGAGTTCGGACGAAGGCGGGGCGTGCCCGCGAAGTTGGGTCAAAAATCTGCCCGAACAGACAAATCTGGACAGAACCTTGGGTATTGATACCCCCAACCTTGATATCAATACCTGGCAATCCGAAAAAGTGTTCAACCCACTTGTTGGACTTTCCACTTATGGAAAGTCTAGCTTGTTGGGATATGTTGGGATATTTTGGGAGAGAGAAATTGAAAGAATATAGACATTCCCCTCTCTCATTCCCAGCCACTTCTTCTTCTTTATTTTCCCTAGGATATTTTGCTCCTCCCTCTCTCCTCCATGGAAGAGGTTCCAAGCTTTCTCTCTCTAGATTTACATGCTTTTCTACTTAGTTCCAAGGTAAATCCTCTTGTTTAATGTTGTAGTACATGCTAAGACCTTCGTATTAATCCAGTTTATTTCCATTTCTCTCGGTTATTTCTTGTTCTTGTTTTTCTAGCTAATTGCTCCGAAATCTCTAGTTTGTAAGTGTTGTTTGGGATTTTCTCAAGTATTAATGTTGTAGGTAGACTTATAACCTTCCATAAAAATCAGTTTTTAATGTCATATGTCATGTTCTTGATTTCCTTCATAAAAATAGTCATGTTCTACGTAGCAATGATCGAGTAGTCGTTTTAGGCTCGGTCATGGGGTGATTAGCACCCCGTGACTTAGGTTGATTCACACTCCTCGCCATAATGCAAAACATTGCTTGTTTATCAAAGAGTTAGGATCGATTTTATGTATCAAAATTGGGATTTGTTAATCTCTTTGATCACCCGTAGCCAAGGGCTAGACCACTTGGCACGTGTGATGCTTAGGGCGATGTCAATCCAAATGTTTGTATAAATGGCACAAGAATCCTACTCTTTGAGAAACACCATTTCTAGTTAAGCGAGTTTAAGTACCAAATCTTCCGTTCGGGGTCGTTTAACGACGCCCCGAGCCGGTTATTTTAGAGGAGAATGAATTGGCCTAAGGCATGGGTGTTGTGACCCCCTTGACTTAGCCTTGTTTTAATTAGTCTTTTTAATCTTCCGAGTCATTCACGAAGTTAAGTGAATTCTACCAATAAACCACAAAAGCAAAGTTTGCCGCTTTAAGGCTAAAACCAACGGTCGCGAATCAACACTCACGTGCTGCACATTCGGTCCCTGAGGACTCGACCCGGACTTCCGGTTATTATGCTTTGCGACACCTAAACCCTATGCTTGGGGAAACACCTTTTTCAATACAATCTAAGGACGCAACCAAATTTTGGCGCCGTTGCCGGGGACCCAATGGTCTGCGCCGCGTGAGTTTGCCTCGCGCCACGCCACTGTAAGTATTCCGTTTCATTGGTACATATTTTTAAATTTCTGTCCTATATTTAACGAGGCGGCGGCATAGCCCCTCGGAACTGTTTGTGGTGAGGCGGTTGAATAACCCCTCCAGTCTGTTAGTTGGTAGTGTATGCACGGGCAGCGTGGTTACTTTCGTGATCCTCATACTCGTCGTTTAGTCAGTATTGACACCCCTCTTGTGGACACAATGGGCGATCGTGAGGAACCACCACCACCTCCACCACCACAAGTGTTGTCCATGAGGCAGTGTCTTCGCCCCACACACCATGTTCCACCATCACCCATTGTTCATCCCACACCCACCGCCGAGAATGCTGTTTACACGATTAGGCCCAACACAATTCCGATGTTGCCGGCTTTTTATGGGATGAAGTCCCAATGCCCTTACGATCACGTGAGGGATTTTTTGGATCTGGTGAACACACTTGTTACGGTCCCGGCTCAACTTGAGTCCGCACGTATGAAATTATTTCCATTTTCTCTCAAGGACCATGCACGTACTTGGTTGTCAACTTTAAAACCGCAGTCCATCACGTCGTGGGAAGAAATGCACGATGAATTTCTCAAAAAGTACTATCCTGTGCATAAAACGGTTGAGATGAAAAAGCGTGTTTCCAACTTTGCCGAAAAACTGAATGAGCCATTTTTCACTTTGTGGGAGAGATTTAAAAATCTTTTGGCTGCTGTCCCACATCATGGTTTTTCGGTAAAGGACAAGATGCAATTTTTCTACGAGGGCATCTCGCAAGGGACTCGGCAATTCATTGACACCATGTGTAATGGTGAATTTTTAAACTGGAGTCCGCAACAGTGTTATGATTTTCTCGAGCAACTCGCCGAGAACAACCAGTCGTGGGATTATACGGATCCCTCGGACAAGACCTATGAACCGGCGAGTGCGAATGTGGGTGCGAATCAAGGTTCGGGTGAGAGAGGGAAGTATGTGCTGAAAGAACAGGATGATTTTAACTTTAAGCTCTCTCAACTCACTAAAAAGTTGGAAAATTTGGAACTAAAAAGTGTGAAGGAATGTGTGTTGTGCGTAACCCAAGGACATTCAACCGATGAGTGCCCGACTCTTCCGGGTTTGAAGGAAATCCTTCATGGTGGGGTAGCGGAACAAGTGGAGGTCAATGCCGTTGGTCAACGGTATGACCCTTTTTCAAACACTTATAACCCCGGAACCAAGGACCATCCTAATTTCGGTTGGGGGGGGACTAACCAAGGGCAAGCGTCAAGGCCACCCCCGGGCTACAACCAAGGCTATCGACCACCCCAAGGCCAAAATCAAAGCCAAGGTCAAGCCCGAAACCCTCCAAGTCAACAACACCATGGATCTAATTACTGGCAAACACCACCTCAAAAGCGCTCATTGGAAGAACTCATGCAATTTTTCATGCAAAGTCAAACCGTTACCAATGAGCAAAATGCTCATGCGTTGAGAGAAATCCAGGGTCAAGTGACTCGGTTAACCACGTCCATGGGGCAGCTTCAACAAGAGAAGGGAAAGTTCCCATCTCAACCATAAGCAAACCCTCAGGGAGTCCATTTGGCAAGCACCACGTCGGGCCAAGACCCGAATAACTTCGAGCAAGCCAAGTCGATTTCTGTCTTGAGGAGTGGTAAGGAGATTGATAAGACTATCCCTCCGAAACCTACTCCTCCTGTGGTCCCTACCCCTCCCGTGGTTCTTCCTCCTCCGGTTGTTGTTGAGCAATCTTCTTCGAGTGGTCCAGTTGTGCCTCCTAAGGTCGTGGAGCAAGAGCCTCCTGTTTGTCCGTTTCCGGCACCTTATCCCCAAAGGTTGAAAGTGCCGGTCAAGCCTTCGTCCGACACCGAGGTGTATGGGGTTCTAGAACAAGTTAAAATTAACATCCCTCTTCTGGAGGCCATTAGAACCATACCCAAATATGCTAAATTTCTTAAGGACCTATGCACTGTTAAACGCAAGTTGAATGTCCAAAAGAAAGTTTTTCTAACTGAACAAGTAAGTTCCATCATCCAAACCAACATAGCTCCTAAGTACAAAGACCCTGGGTGCCCTACTATTTCCATTGTCATAGGGGGTAAGAGAGTTGAAAGAGCTTTGCTTGATTTGGGTGCGAGTGTGAATCTACTTCCATTTTCGGTGTATGAGCAATTAGGTTTGGGAGAGATGAAACCCACGAGAGTGACGCTCCAATTGGCGGATCGTAGTATCCGTATTCCTAAGGGTTTAGTGGAGGATGTCCTAGTCCAAGTGGACGACTTTGTCTACCCTGTGGACTTTGTGGTTCTAGACACGTGTCCCGTCGCCAATACTTCACAGGCACAAACACCCGTCATTCTCGGACGTCCCTTCTTGGCGACTTCCGATGCGGTCATCCATTGTCGTAATGGGTTGTTGAATATGACGTTCGGGAACATGAAAATGGCGGTGAATGTGTTTAATATTGGGTCCCAAATGGGGGACGATGATGATGTTCATGAGGTGAGTTTAATTGACACTTGGGTTCAGGAGCACGTAGACACTATCCTATACAAGGATCCACTTGAGGTTTGTCTTACCGCCGAGGAGGTGTCTGTATTAGATTCACCGGAGGTTGAGTACTTGTATTCATTGTTAGAAGTGGAGGATGTTTGTAGGACGGACACATGGTACCCTAAGTTTGAAGGTTTGCCTCCCATCGAGAGCAAAACTCTTCCGTCTAGTGTCCAACCACCCAAGCTTGAGTTAAAAACCCTCCCCGACACTTTGAAGTATGCCTTCCTTGGTATTAGCGAAACCTTCCCTGTAGTGATTTCCTCTTCCCTAGAGGCACACCAAGAGTCCGGTTTGTTAGCGGTTTTGAAACGGCACACAAAGGCCATCGGTTGGTCCATTGCCGATATTCATGGGATTGATCCCTCGGTTTGCACACACCGCATCTATCTTGAAGAAGATGTGAAGCCGTCTCGCCAACCACAACGTCGTTTGAACCCTATCATGAAAGACGTGGTTCGGGCGGAGGTCTTAAAGTTATTGGATGTTGGGATCATTTACCCTATCGCCGATAGTAAGTGGGTGAGCCCTATCCAAGTTGTTCCTAAGAAGTCCGGCATCACGGTGGTAAAAAATTCCAATGATGAGTTGGTACCTCAAAGGGTGACCATCGGATGGAGAGTGTGCATTGATTACCGTAAGTTGAATGCGAGCACTCGAAAGGACCACTTCCCTCTCCCCTTCATAGATCAAATCTTGGAGAGGGTAGCCGGTCATGCTTTTTATTGCTTTCTCGACGGGTACTCCGGGTATAATCAAATCGAGGTCGCTCTTGAGGATCAAGAGAAGACCACCTTCACGTGTCCTTTTGGTACTTTCGCTTATAAGCGCATGCCTTTTGGCTTGTGTAATGCGCCCGGCACCTTTTCAAGGTGCATGATGGGCATTTTTAGTGACATGGTGGAGAAAATCGTTAAGGTCTTCATGGATGACTTCTCGGTATTCGGGGACTCGTTTGAGTCGTGTTTAGAAAACCTAGAGCGCGTGTTGGAGAGGTGTGAGGAGAAACACCTTATTCTCAATTGGGAGAAATGTCATTTCATGGTGACCAACGGGATTGTGTTGGGGCACATTGTGTCTTCGAAGGGGATAGAGGTTGACAAGGCCAAGATTGATTTGATTGCGAACCTCCCTACCCCTAAGTGTGTGAAAGACATTCGGTCTTTTCTTGGGCACGCGGGTTTCTACCGCCGTTTCATCAAGGATTTTAGTGCCATCTCACGTCCCTTGTGCCACCTCCTCTCAAAAGACGCGCCATTCATTTGGACACCCGCGTGTGAGGAGGCATTCTCTAAGTTGAAATCTAGTCTCACCACTCCACCGATTGTGCGAGCTCCCGATTGGGACCTTCCGTTTGAGTTGATGTGTGACGCGAGTGATTACGCGATTGGCGCCGTCTTGGGCCAAAGGAGAGGGAAAGAGCCATGTGTCATTTCTTACGCGAGCAAAACTCTTAATGATGCTCAATTGAATTACTCCACCACGGAGAAAGAGTTGCTCGCGGTTGTCTTTGCTCTTGACAAGTTTCGGTCTTATTTGATCGGGTCTACTATCGTGGTCTTCACGGACCATGCTGCGTTAAAATATCTAATGACTAAGCAAGATGCTAAAGCGCGGTTAATTAGGTGGGTCTTACTGCTTCAAGAATTCAACTTAATAATCAAGGATAAAAAAGGAGTTGAAAATGTGGTCGCGGATCATTTGTCTCGTCTCGAGTTTGAGGACCGTTCCTCGAATATTCCTATCGCGGACTCATTTCCGGATGAGCAATTGTTTGGTGTCTCATCTTGCCCGTGGTTCGCGGATATTGTGAACTACTTAGCCACGGGCCAACTTCCTACCGTTTGGACTCCGCAAGAGAGGCGGCGGTTCTTATTTGAGGTGAAAAGATTTTTCTTTGATGATCCTTATCTTTTTAAGTATTGTCCGGATCAGATCATCCGGCGTTGTGTGCCGGATGTGGATCAGCGGGGCGTCCTTTCCTTTTGCCACACCGAGGCATGTGGGGGACACTTCTCCGCCAAGAAAACCTCCGCAAAAATCCTCCAATGTGGGTTATATTGGCCGACACTTTTCAAAGATGCTTTCGAATTTTGTAAAACGTGTGAGAGGTGTCAACAATTGGGAGGAGTGACGAGAAGGAACATGATGCCCCTAACCAATGTTCTTGTTGTTGAAGTCTTTGACTGTTGGGGCATCGATTTTATGGGGCCGTTTCCTATGTATTTCGGGTATCTCTATATCCTTCTTGCGGTGGACTACGTGTCCAAGTGGGTTGAGGCGATCCCCACTCGTACGAATGACCACAAAGTGGTCGTTGAGTTCTTGAAAGAACATATCTTGGCTAGGTTTGGTACTCCGCGCGCGATCATTAGTGATCAAGGGACCCATTTTTGCAATAGGCCCTTTGAAACTTTAATGCGTAAGTACGGTATCACTCATAAGGTCTCTACGGCCTATCATCCACAAACCAATGGTCAAGCCGAGCTCGCTAATAGGGAAATTAAGCACATTCTTGAGAAAACGGTAAATCCTAATCGAAAGGATTGGTCTATTCGTTTGACCGATTCCCTGTGGGCCTATCGAACCGCGTATAAGACGGTGTTGGGGATGTCCCCTTACCGCTTGGTTTATGGGAAAGCGTGTCACTTGCCGGTCGAACTTGAGCACAAGGCCTATTGGGCCATCAAGTCTTTGAATTGTCGCATGCCCGAAGCCGGTGCGCATAGGAAGCTCCAAATCAATGAGCTTGAGGAGATTCGGAGAGATGCATATGAGAGCACGGCCATTTACAAGGCAAAAGTTAAAGATTTTCACGATAAAAATATTCTAAGGAAGGAGTTTCATGTGAATCAAAAAGTGCTTTTGTATAACTCTAGACTCCATCTTTTTCCGGGAAAATTGCGTTCACGGTGGGTTGGGCCGTATTTTGTGCATCGAGTGTATCCTCATGGGGCGATAGATGTTTTCAATCCAAAAGATGGTCAAATTTTTAAAGTGAATGGTCAACGCTTAAAACCATTTTTGGAAAATTTTTCTGAAGAGGAGGAAGTTGAAAAGTTGGATGATCCGGTTTATTCGGACGACCCTCATGTTTAAATTCTTGTGTGATTCGCCCGTGGAGTCTCTGTGACTTCACTTTTCACGGGGAGCTAACGCGTACCTCTGAACTTAATTGTTTGGAGGGCCCGGCCCTTCGCTTCCTCTTGCATTGGGTTTTCCATCATTGACTTGGAACTAGCTTGCACGCCGGCTAGACAACAATGCGCGTGTGCCCAGCTCCGGTTAGAAGGGCCATTCTTTATTCTTTTTAATAAAATCTTGGAGACCCCACACGTGAGGATAAGATAACACAAGTGCGTCAGTGACATAGGGCTCGTTTATAAAAAGCCTTTCTGATAGGAGTAATTCGCAACTAAACGCCCGCGCTCTTTAGATCAGCCCCTGGCAGAGAGTGAGTTTCCGTGAATGGGTGGGGGCACTTGAATATTCCCATGCCTATGGCACGGCTACAGGCTCTATCCTGTGTCCGCCTTCTGCGGAGTTCGTTGGGGACGGTGGACTTGAATGTCTGACGGGGTATTGTGTGCGACTTGGACGCTCCGAGTTCTGATGTAACAAATTTCTAGGAGAAGTAAAATCCGTGGAGTTTGCGAGAGCTCTAGTGTTTGCCGTGCTCGAACGGTGTTTGGACGGTCCGGTATAGCCACCCGGAGTTTGAGCTATGTATGGAGTACCTAGGATGTCGGAAGTTGTGGCAAGCAGTGAGATCGGGGCCAATACCGTCCAGCAATGTTTGATTTTAGTGTCGAGCTCCATCGAGATTGTTTCAAAATGGAGTGATGTTGCTTGGAGTCTAGAGTTCTGGGGAGCACTTTTCATAAAAAAAAAAAAAGTGTTTCACTTGACTCGAAAGGGAGCGATAGCCTATTAGATGATGGCGCCTCTCCTCGGGTTACACCCGTACCTCGTCTATATTGCCGGTCCGACTAATAGGGAAACACAGTCTCGAGCTTGGGAAGAAAAGTAGTACCCGTGCGATCGCGTGAAGATCATGGTAGTTTTTCCTTTTCATTGTACATATTGTAAATATTGCTTAATGTGGAGCCCGGATAACATGAGCCGGGCAGTTCTCATATCATTTATCTTAGTAGGTAGTCGGCAATTAAGTCTTTTGCAGGGTGACCATGCTACCGTACCAGCCTTGGTAGTTTGGGCCTAACTTGGCGGCGAGTGCGGCATTCAGGAGCTCTAAGCATGGGTGCGACGAAATGTCGCGGTTGTAAGGCCTATAAAGTCGTTGAGGATGGTTCTGTACGACTAGCTGTGGTCCCGGAGAGGGGCCGAAGGAGGAAGCCTTGGAAGCATTGCCGATGACGAAGGGAGTAAGTGATAGAAAAATTCCTCACACTTGGTCGAGGTCTTGGAGGTAGACATGCCTCCCCGTCGGTACAATTTTTGTTCCCTATCTCTCTTTACTTTCGTTCTCTTGCAATGAGGACATTGCAAATTTTAAGTTGGGGGGAGGGAATAGTGTAGTGTACATATTCCGTTTATGTTTTTAGAATTTCCGTCAAAATTTTTGCGATAAAACTTCCCGTTTTAGTGCAATCTTATAGCTAGTACGGTAGATATGCTCAATCGTTCTATAATGGCATGATTATCGTATTTCGGTGATTTTGGTTGAGAGTTAACTTGTGCACACTCATATACATGCAATTCTGATGAACATGTTAGGCCGCATGCGTAGTTGAGAAACGTGCATCACTTAGAGTAGAGATTCGCCATTCCAAGCATCCCATGTTTCTTGTTTTTCAATTCCTTGGTGTACATAATGTTTGTTTCAAGTTAAGCGAGCTTATTGTCACTCGTGCATCATGTCGGAGTTTTTAGCGTACTTAGGAAATGGTACATGCATTTTCTTTGTGTAATTAAACCACACATGAGTCCCATTGCACCTATTTGTTGTACCAAGTCCGTTTTCCATCAATTTCTAGCCTTGATAAACCGGTTGTTTGGAGAAATTAGGAGGTGAGATAAGGGGCATGCCAATTGAAAATTTGAAAAAATCCAACGGTAAAAAATTGAGACCGGATGTTTGGAGGATAGGTTGGAAGTTGAGATGGGCGATACATCTCGTGAAAGGATTGAATTCGGAGCGCTATTTGCCGGTTCGTTACATTTTGGAATGGGTTGAAATGAATTTGGGGTGTTGCTTGAAGTTTCGAATGAGTTTTGAACATGTTTGAGGTGAACTTGGGTATGCAAAGTTGAATGGAAATAAAAAAGGGCTGAATTTTTGGTTTTTGAAGTGATAGGTATTGATACCAGAGTAATGGGGTATCAATACCTCTTTGTGCTCAATTGGAACAGAACCGTGGGTATCAATACAATGATTTTCTGTATCAATACAAGATGAAACCCAGAAAAATACAGAACCGTGGGTATCAATACCCAAGTTTCTTGTATCGATACCCCCAGATAAAATGTTACAGGTTAAAACTTAAAACCCAGGTTATAGTTTCAAAACCCAAACCCCTTTTTCTCCTATAACCCGTACTCCCTCTCTCTCTCTTCTCTATCTTCTCTCTTCTTCCTCCACAGAAAAAACCCTAACCACCGAACCCTCTCCTCTCCACCGTGCAACACCACCACCATCGGTACACCATCACCCCACCACCCCTCCGAAACCCACAAAACCCGATCTCTTCTCTCTCTCCTCTGCCGATTCCAGCAAAAACCCACAGTGAAACCCACCTCCATGGCTGCCGATCATCCACCATCACCACCGCAACTTTCTCTCTCTCTCTCGGAACCCCCATAACCGATCTCCATGGCTCCTCTCTCCTACCGATCGGCACCCACAAAAACCCTAACCACCCAACCCTCTCTTCACCTCCATGGCTGCCGACCAACCACCACCGTGAGCCCCTCTCTCCCTTAAACCGATTGAAACCCACAGAAATCCACCGCACTTCCATCTCTCTCTCTCGGTACCCCTTAAACCCGACACCACCACCAATCCCCATGGCTGCCGATCTACATAGCCACCGTAACCCATCTCCATCTCTTCGAATCTCAATCACCACAAAAATCGAACTCTCTGGTGTCATAAGAGCTGCAATTTCTGGGTTTGTTCGTTGGTTCAGAGGAGATATCACAGTACCTAGGTAAATTCTCACTCGCTCTATCTCATACTTCGTGAAAATAGAGATTTGGGGGTTGGTGTGTTTCAACCTTGTGGAACAAATTTTCTGGGTTAATCTGAAAATCTGATGGGTTTGAACAGTTTCACACCAAACTGGGTTTGAGCTGACTGTTTCTGCACTCTGTTGTGTTGATTGTTAGAGGAAATCTGTTACTGTCTGGACTGCTGGATTTCTTTGTTAAACTTAACTGCATTTGTTGTTGCTGGTCTGATATGTGAAGTAGGGGGTGTTGGTTGGATTTGGATCGGAGGTGTAAATTTCATTGCTTTGATTGATTGGGCTGGTTAACACCGAGCATGTAATCGCCAAATGTGTTGCAAATTTCTTAGTTATGTTCTGTGCTCTGTTTTGACTGCATTGTGTTGATTTGCTGAGCTGTTGAGCTGCCACTGTGTTGATTGTCTGAACTGAATTGAAGTAGGGGGTCGGGTGGTCGTGAATCGGAGGTTGGAATTATATTTGCTGTAGTGAGGGGCTGTTATTGTCTGAAATGGCAAGGGGAAAAGGGAAGGCAAAACCGTTCGGTAAACTTTCAAAGGAGTTAGTCGTTGTTGTTCAGCCGTCTAAACCAAGTCGTGACGCTGATCCACCATATGAGGAGGAACCGTTAATGATCGACGCAGGGGCTGGGTCAGGGCATAAGAAACAAGCGAAAAAGCGAACTCGGGAGGAGGTGTTTGAGGATAATACGACGAATTGGGTTGAACGTTTGAAAGTAAGGTCGGCGAAGAATGAAAGGCAAGTGGATGCCATAAGTCTTGAAGAGAAATTCAGTGTCCCGGAAATACGTCGGGAGGGACTTGAGGGTTGGTTTGAACCGCTTCCCGGGTATAATCTCAAGTGCGCAAGAGAGTTTTTTCAAAACGTGGAGATAAATGTGAACAAGGACACGGGGTTGCCCGTAAGACTCAAGTCAAAGGTGAACAACAAGCCGATTCTCATTTCTCCTAAGATCATCGCCTCGCACTTGAGGTACAAACGACCCGAGCCCTCAACAATCAACTACCCTCGGGCGGAACCACTTGACGCCGACTTTGTGAAAGAAATACTTTATGATTATCCCGAGCAAGCTACCGATCCCATCAAGCCCAGCTTATTCAAGGAAGAAATCCGAAACTTAAACAAAGCCATTCACCACAACCTCTATCCTCGGGGAAAGGAAAATGAACCGAGTCAGAAATCGGCCGAGCTTTTGGCAGCATTCGTGGATAGTAGTTTTGTGGCGGATTGGGCGGAGTTCATTTTGAACCAAATGATTGATTTTATCCAAAATACACCGTCAACCGCTCAAATATGGTTTCCGTGTATGATCACCACCATATGCCACAAACAAGGAGTGAAAGGCCCGGCATATTATCACATGGAAAGGCTTGACCCGGGGGTTATTGACATGACCTCCGTCAAAAAGAGTCGAGCCCGATCAAGAGAGGGGAGAGCCAAGGCAGCAAGGATCACCCGAGCATCCAATGTTCCAAGCTCCACAGCCGGTCCCTCTTCTTCCAAAGGCAAGTCTAAATTGCTTGTTCCTCCTCCGGATAGCGCAAAGCCCACAGTGTGGTATAAGAAGCTTTTCAAGCTAGCGGCTTCTGGATCCAAGAGAATAGACAGGATTGAGAGGAGACAGAAATTGGAAAGGCACTATAGAGAATGGGAGAAAAAGGTTCTTGAGAATCTAAGTGGGCAACATTATGAGGTGCCTCCGGAGCTTGTGGTAGAAGACAGTGACGACGAGAAGGAGGATGACTCCGATGAGGAAGAGTGATTGGTGGTAGACGGTGACAAAATTGGTGGCACATGATAAGTAAATAGTATCTAGTAGTAGTAGCAAGTCGGTGGAGTCAAATAGACTTATTTTGGTTTCATTAGTCTAGTTGAACTCATGGTTTGTAGTTGATAACTTAACTTGCTAGTCAGTTGTTCATGCCTATTTTGGTGCCGAACCATGGCACATGATGGGGAAGTTGAGGGTCGGTGGCGGCCAAGGGGTAGATGACCCAAGCTAGTATATGGCCGCCACATTTTTGTAGTCCCTCCTTTTGCTAACCAAGGTCATTATAAGCTTTCAATGTTTAAATACATTTCTTAGTACGTGATTAACTCCGATAGGTGCACGCTTAGCAATATTTCATGCTTAAACTTGAATTATTCCCGTCATTAATTAGCTCTCTTGTTTACAAGCGCATTTTTGTTTAGCTTGCGGTAATCTTTTGTTTCGTTATCGCATATCATGCTAAGCGCTTATCATGGGATACTTGATACTTTGATGTGTCTGATTGAAATTTTTGAGACACAAGTTTTGTCTAAGCCCTATTGGAATTGAAACTCTTTGGAGTGCATAACACTTGCCTACTCGTGTGGCCTATTAATTTCATAATTGTGTATGGCATGTGTGTGCGTGAGTTACTTTTGGTTGAATGATCCGGATGACCGGTACTTTGCCTAGACTTTTTGTAGATTGAGCATAGTTATCGTATCGGGTACCCTGGGAAGTTTTATTTAGTTTAGTTGGTTGCTTTAGTTTAATTTGCTAGGGACTAGCAAAGTCCAAGTTGGGGGGTGTGATAAGCCCCCAATGTTGTATATATCCGGGCTTATCTCGCTCGTTGTGATCACACACATGTGCATTTTGTGCCTTTATACGATTGATTTTGCGCGAGTTGTGTTTTTGACGAGTTTCAGGAAATCGGAGCTAAAAGGCGTGTCCAAAGCTCCAAATAATCCCCGGTTGTATCCGGAAGTACCCAAGGCCCCGCAATGCCGTGGAGGACAATCGCCGAAGCTTAGAAATCGATTCATGAAGCTTTGGAAGGTTCAAGGAAGGCCCGGAACAAAGGAACAACAAAGCTAGAGTTATGAGGCTATAGGAAATCTGACCAACCGATAGAAAAAGACTCATTTCTCTCAAGATACAAAGGCTATGAAGATGAGCTCAATTGGGTTTGAAAGTAGACTCATAGAGCTTTCCAACGGTTCAAGAATCACCTCATTCCGAGTTCGGACGAAGGCGGGGCGTGCCCGCGAAGTTGGGTCAAAAATCTGCCCGAACAGACAAATCTGGACAGAACCTTGGGTATTGATACCCCCAACCTTGATATCAATACCTGGCAATCCGAAAAAGTGTTCAACCCACTTGTTGGACTTTCCACTTATGGAAAGTCTAGCTTGTTGGGATATGTTGGGATATTTTGGGAGAGAGAAATTGAAAGAATATAGACATTCCCCTCTCTCATTCCCAGCCACTTCTTCTTCTTTATTTTCCCTAGGATATTTTGCTCCTCCCTCTCTCCTCCATGGAAGAGGTTCCAAGCTTTCTCTCTCTAGATTTACATGCTTTTCTACTTAGTTTCAAGGTAAATCCTCTTGTTTAATGTTGTAGTACATGCTAAGACCTTCGTATTAATCCAGTTTATTTCCATTTCTCTCGGTTATTTCTTGTTCTTGTTTTTCTAGCTAATTGCTCCGAAATCTCTAGTTTGTAAGTGTTGTTTGGGATTTTCTCAAGTATTAATGTTGTAGGTAGACTTATAACCTTCCATAAAAATCAGTTTTTAATGTCATATGTCATGTTCTTGATTTCCTTCATAAAAATAGTCATGTTCTACGTAGCAATGATCGAGTAGTCGTTTTAGGCTCGGTCATGGGGTGATTAGCACCCCGTGACTTAGGTTGATTCACACTCCTCGCCATAATGCAAAACATTGCTTGTTTATCAAAGAGTTAGGATCGATTTTATGTATCAAAATTGGGATTTGTTAATCTCTTTGATCACCCGTAGCCAAGGGCTAGACCACTTGGCACGTGTGATGCTTAGGGCGATGTCAATCCAAATGTTTGTATAAATGGCACAAGAATCCTACTCTTTGAGAAACACCATTTCTAGTTAAGCGAGTTTAAGTACCAAATCTTCCGTTCGGGGTCGTTTAACGACGCCCCGAGCCGGTTATTTTAGAGGAGAATGAATTGGCCTAAGGCATGGGTGTTGTGACCCCCTTGACTTAGCCTTGTTTTAATTAGTCTTTTTAATCTTCCGAGTCATTCACGAAGTTAAGTGAATTCTACCAATAAACCACAAAAGCAAAGTTTGCCGCTTTAAGGCTAAAACCAACGGTCGCGAATCAACACTCACGTGCTGCACATTCGGTCCCTGAGGACTCGACCCGGACTTCCGGTTATTATGCTTTGCGACACCTAAACCCTATGCTTGGGGAAACACCTTTTGCAATACAATCTAAGGACGCAACCAGTCATATTTCAAAAAATACATTCAGAGCTTATCATTATTCACACACATTCTAAGTCTAAGCACAAATCCCAATGTCTATCTCTAGTCTCTACCTTTTAAAGATTCACTCCTTTCTTTTTGGAAACTGAAATTATTGTGAATTGTATATTGATAATTTGCAATACATACAAATTGAATATTTCGAGAACTAAAGCTATCTATCCTATTCATGAAAATGACGAATTGGACCAGCTCAGATCATTTGACTATGGTATGATTCTATTATTGAACCGCTGTCGGCTTCAAGCCAAGACATCATACGTACGAATTTATACCACCTCGAAATTACTTCAAATGACAAGCAAAGTCTATCCACTTAAAATTGTAACTCCAAATGATATTACCAGCAAAATTGAGAATTGTATTTCTGGAAGAAGAGTATTTGTGCGTACCTTTGAGTTCCCTTGCAGCATCTTTAATATGCATTTCCCTATACCGTAAGATCTCCTCCAAAGGAATTTCAATTCTAACTCCAGTGGTTTTGTATTTACCTCTCACTACTCCTGGGGCCTTTTCGTTCTTTTTCATTTCACCTTCCCCTGTCCCTGCATCCCCAATTCCAACTGCCTCAACTTCATCATTGCCATAATCCTCATTTGGGTTATCTTGTTGAACAGTAGGCAAAAAAGGCCGCGGTACAGTTTCTTTTGCAACACTATTTGTGTTAACAGTAGCCGTCAAGACTTGATCAGAAGGCAGAGTATTAGAAGTCAACTGTGGGATTCCTTGTTGATTGACAACTGCAGGAGTTTCGTTGGGGAGAGCTTGCTCGATACCTTTGTGTTTATTGCGGGGTGGCCATCTATTGATACCATACTCCCGACAAGCACGCTTCAGTGTAGATTGGCTAACTGCAATAAGTAAGAATTCAAAAGCTCAATATTTTTCAACCAAAGCAACTCCAACCCACATCTGGACACTGCCAAACAATATCATGAATAAAAAGAAATTTTGCACTCAAAGCATTTCACAATTAACTTTCTGTTTCACTAACCACAATTCTCTTCCCTTTAATTACCCTTTGTTAATGACTGCGTCCAGTGACGGATTTAGTAAGGCAAAAGGGGGTCATGTGACCCCCCTGACTTTTGTTGAACCTTTTTTTTTTGCCGTAAATAAACAAGGGTGGGGGAAAGTTGTAGTTTTTGAGGGGTTCAATTGGTTCTTAAGGGGTTCAAACATAATCCATTAATTTAGTGTCGTCTTTATATGAACCCACTTATTACAAAATTCCATGATATAAATATAAAAAAATTAGGTAATTGATCTTCATAACCTCAAATTGATGTCTACACTCCTTTTTTTTTTTTCTATGTTTTAGTGAAATCACTTCCCAAAATTTACATTGGAGATGTGACCCCTTGCACGAAATTCCAGGATCCGCCATTGATTTTGTCGAAGACTTTGTGGCGTGTCCGCGACTAATTCACAGGAACATATAGCCTACTTTTCTCACATATACCAAGAAAATTGCGACCCCTCCAAGAAGCAATCTCAAGGGAGAGTAAAAACTAGGTATCAATACTCAACTCTTTCAAGATTCAAATCGAGGAGAAAATTTTGGGTGCAAATAGGGTAGGGATGACGTGGTACCCCTTACGCACATCCCAGCCGTCCAAAAATGCAACGGACGGCTCGGATTGAAACCAACTTTTTCCTTTTCTTTTTTCTTTTTTTAAAATGCATCCGACACTTTTAATCCAAGCTGTCCGTTGCATTTTTGGATGGCTCGGATGTGCGTGAGGGCTACCACGTGGTACCCCATTTGTACCCAAAATCTTCTCTGAATCGAGACCTATCTAAGAGCACACATTCTCACCATTTAACTAGCCCAAGTAGTTTACAAATCTCCATTTCTAATAGTCGTTTATTTCTTTTTTGAACTGAACTTTGCCTTTAAAATTTTGAAATATAATTTCACCATCTTGTTAACAAAATGCCTCAAATAGACATATCGTTCTAAGAGTATGGTCAATACTTTTTTGTTAAATTCCACGGAGACCCCCTCACCTATGCCTCTTTTCCATAGAGATTCCCTAATGTTTAAAAGTGTCTAGACAACCCCCTCATCGATAATCGTTACCCACTGTGCCCCTTATGTTCCATTATGGTTAGTAGGTGGGAGATTTGTGAAATTTTAAGACAAAAATGCCCTTTTGCAACCGTCTCCCTCTTTCCCTCTCTAAATTTTTTTTTCTAAATTCAAAACACAACCTTGCCGCTTAAAAAATATATATATACAATGAAAAAGGAAAACTTTGGAAAAAGTTTTAATTTTTTTTCGAAAACAGAAAATTCCAAATTTTTTTCCAGAATTTTTTAAAAAATCTGTTTTTCGAAAAATGTTTTTCAAAAACTGTTTTCAAAACTTCTTTTTTTTAGAAAAATTTTCAATTTCTTAATAAATTTTTTTCCTAATTTTATTTTTTCAAAATAAAAAAATTATTTTTTAAATCTATTTTTCTTTACAAAACTTATTTTTTCAAATTGATTCTCAAAAAAAAAAACCGTTGCTTCATATTAAAAAGCTGGTATCCAAAATTGGTTTTGAAAAATTCTTTTTTTAAAAACTGTGTTTTTTTTTTTTCAAAAAATTTCAGAACTTTCTTTTTCAAATTTTTTTTTAAATACGAATTTTCCAATTTCTCTAAAAATTATTTTCTAAATATGTTTTTCAAAAAGTTGTTTTGAAAAATTGAGATAAAAGTTGTGAAATGGCGGTAAAAAGTGATGTGAAAGGTGGTTACAATACACACCTCTTATTTACAAAAGTTACGATTTTTTAAAAAAAAATTAGGATTTTTTTTTTAATTATAAAAGTTATGAAACACACCAAAATGTTACAAATCATAAAAAATATTACGTATCATATTGTTGAAAAATTATGAAAATTAAAAAATGTTACGATTGTCGATGAGATGACATAATCTGTACCACGCAATAGGTGTATACGGTACATACCTTTAATGTGTGTATATTGTATCCATTTGCCTCTTTAATACTTGGATTAATTACAAAGCAACACACTTAACTAAGGGCAAAGGAAGTTTTTTTTTTTTTTTTTGTCTTTAGTCTTCAGATATAGAAACTAAAATTGAGGTCTCAAAATTGGTACCCTGATACAAATCATGATCGGAGGCTTATGCTTTTGTAAGAAGATTTTATCTAGTTTGAAAAAAGGAAAACAAGAATAACATTTTTTCATTTCTCGGAGGAGTATATGTTGCTTGCGTACCTTTGAGATTTCCTGCGGCACTTTTAAGACGCATCTTCTTAACTTGTAAGATATTCTCCAATGGAATTACATTTCTAACTCGGATGGTTTTCTTTTTTCCTCTCTCTCCTCTTGGTGTCTCTCCCTTTATATTTTCAAAAGGCACAGGATTCAACCGAGGCTCTGCAATTTCACCCCCAATTCCAACTGGCTGATCAACTTCACCATTGACAAAATCCTCACCCGGGTTCTCTTGCCGGGCTCCCGACCAAAACCGCAGTGGGGTAATTTCCTGTACAACGCCACTATTTGTGTCAGAAGTAACCCCCACTTTGGCTTGCAAAGATTCAGTATACAACTGTATGATTCCCTCTTTATCATATGACTTGTTTGGGTTCTTTTCTTGAAATATCGATTCTGCTTTCTGATAAATTTGGAGGAGGTCTGGGAAATTGAGCCGAGCGTCCTCTAAGATGACTTGTTTATTCCTTAAGTAGACCTCCGTATTTACATTACGACGACCCTGGTCGTTCACAAAGAATGGCGTCGGTAAAGAACACCGCGGGTAACGAATCTTGGCGACCCATTCGCGGGGGCCTATCCGCCACACTCCCATGGATACGTTGACGGACGCCAAGAATGCATGGCCGCGGTTCTCCACTTGAAACGGCCACACCCACAAAATTTCCATTTGCGGTAACATCAATGAATCACGATAAAAGTACATTTTTAGCCCCTCCCACCACTCTCCATGCAAGTACAGCTTGAAAAACTCGTCCTCGACGTATAAATACAGTAAACTGATACCCGGGCACTCTTCTAGACCATTTTGTGGCAGATTAACTGATTCACCGATGAAGAACTGAAGTAACCACGGCCGCAGCAAAGACATGTATCCGGCAACGTACAGCGGCCGGTCAACGTAGTCCTGCTGCTGATGTTGATTTCGTAGCGGATTGTCCATGGATGATTGGCCAGACCCTTGATATACAACCGATGAATCAGATGGGGAGTGGGAACGCGGAGGCGACCATTGAGACAAATTCAAGAAGGTCATCACGTCGACATCTTCAGTAGCACTGTCCGACTCTCCACTGCTCGTAGGCCTAGCCATTGCCAAAAAAAAAAAAACACACACACACACACACAAAATTGAGTGAATATTTCGCCTAAATCAAACGATGTGTTTATTCAAATTCAAATTTGTTGGCTTCTTGCCAATTTTGAAACCTTCATTGGGGTTGTGTGATTCCTTTCGTCGTATAGTATACTCCATAGTGTCGTTAGCTTTGCACGTTCTTCCTTTTTCTTGTAATATTTTGTTGTTATCAATGAAATATATATTGCTTTCTTTGCCATTTAAAAAAACAAAGAAACTACCTGTGCGAAATTCCGGCGTAGAGCTTGTTCCAGCCTATCGGGGGTGCTGATGGAGTCAATGGGTGCTGTTGATTTTGTAGCGGATTGTCCATGGATGATTGGCCAGACCCTCGATATAAGACCATTAAATTAGCCGGGGATGGGGAACGCGGAGGCGGCGATGGCGGATGTACGACCGTTGAATTGCACGATGTTGAATTGCACGATGAAGGGAAATACAGTGGCGGCGAAGGCTGTAGTGGCGATGACAACGCAGAGAAAAATGGGGGGGACGGAGAGAAATTCACGACGATGAAATCTTCCCCAGAAGCCATGTCGAACCGATCTCCACTGTTGGTAGGCGCAGCCATTGACACAGAGTTACCAAATGGAACCAGTAGAAGAAAAACACACGCGAGACGGAGAATATTTCGTCCAAAACAAAAGAAGAAACACAAATTTCTTTGAAGATCCTAAGACATGGTTCTAAAGTGAGGAAAACACGAACTTCTTTGAAGCTGGATTACAATTCCAAACCTCTAAGATCAATGGAGGATGATCGATCGATGGAGAGACAGAGATGACAAAATAGGAGTTTATTCCGCAAAGCATACTCATACACCCACATACATACAAATGAAATGAGTTAGACTAGTGTTCATATTTACATTCTTCTCGGGTCAAAAGACAAATAAATTAAGTTATATTTTCATCTTCAAGGTAAAACTAGATAAGACGATTAGGCAACTCTTCATATGGCGCTGAACGCTGCTACCTGCACCGACGAAAATGTATAGACCACATACCGACGGCGTCGCCGATGTCGTTGTGGGTCCCAACCGGTCGAGATCATACAGCCATCCGATTGCCTCGATTCCCGCCTGGGCCCACTCGGAATTTGATTCTAAGAACGATGAACGGCTCGAATCGACCGGTTGGGACCCACAACGGCGTCGGCCACGCCATCGGTACGTGGTCTGTACATTTTCGTCGGTTCCCTTATCTTTTTCGATATGGCGCTCTCAAAAGACACCCGGCAATGTTCCTCGGCGGTTCAAAATCATCTTTTGAGACCATTCCAATTTACAATATTCACCAGATCAAGAATTCAAGAACTACTACACACACACCACTTTTTACATACCACTTGCATACTTTTCTCACATAAAGATGTTCCTCACAGGGTGGACCCCACGTGTGAGACCCATCTCTATGTGAGAAAGATGTGCAAGTGGTGTGTGAGTATCTTTTTCCAGGATTCAAATGGTAACATGGATACAATCAGAAGGCATTATTGGAAGATGACGTGATCTAAGAGTCGCGGTCACGGTAGTAGGTGCGAGCCTATTGACACAGTCTAAGTCTGTCCTTTTGCTTTTATTGAGAAAATATCAACCTCATCGTGTAATTGTGGAATAAAAAGCACGGAACGAAAGTCATTTTTCCACTGAATTAGGTCCCACTCCATTTGGTGGCAAACAAGGGCCGCATCATTTTTTCTGACATTAACTACAGAAAAATGGTGAGGCCATCTCTGAAAAGCACAAATTAGGCGGCCAAATCCCCAAAAATCAGGCTCTTTATTCTACCTCATCAATTTGGAGCGATACTGTTCATGCACCGGCCATTTTTTTTTTTTTTTTTTCCGGGTTGCATTTGTCCAGCTGGAAGCGCGTCTAAAGAGAGAGAGGGGGAGGGGAACAGTAGACTTGGGTGGGGGGGAGAAAGTTTAGTGGCGAGTCCACTCCTTTTTTTGTGCTGAAACTTGTCCCCGGCCAGGTGGGGAGATTACCTTTAGGGAGTTTTTTTTTTTTTTTTTTTTATAGATTTGAGGGGAATAGTTTAATATAGTAAAGTTAAAATAGAGAGTCTAATTTTGTTAATTTTTGATAAAGTGACTTGCTAATTTATAAAAGGTATTTTTGAAGTTAAATTTGGTGAAAATTTTGGTGCTCCAGATAAGGATGCTCTTAGTCAGTAGTTAGGGTAAACATTTTTGATTTTTTTGTTCACAATAGTATAGCTAAGGAGTAGTTAAATTGTGTAAAAGGAGGAAATGTATTAGATCAGAGGTTATAGTTGATTACCCAGGTAACTCCCCAAGGGAGGAGAGAGAGAGAGAGAGTGGGAGGAGAGAGGGAGAGCTGGTATTAGGTGGGTCAGACGGAAGGAGAGAGAATGCAAAAAGGAGGAAAAGCTGGGGCATTGAAACACTACTTTGTGTAATTTTTTTATGTATATATATATGTTTCCTTTTTACATTTTAAAAACACTCCAACAACACCATTGCAACACTCATTAACTTAACAACATATTTCACTACAAGAAAAAACATCAAATGTGACACCCTTCAGTGACAAAATATTACGGTTGTCACTAAATGAAAAGTAACAGTGACAAGGAATTCTAAATATGCCACGGAAAATGTTGGGATCATTGGCGCCAAGTGGAGGCATTTTTTGGTGACAGGAATTTTGCTTTGGTGATAAGTTGTGTCACTGAAGTAGTGATTTTCGGTGACAAGGCTTTACTTGTCACGGAATGGTCTAAATTTTGGCCGATGGCGCGTCCTAAAAAAATTGGGGGCAAAATCAATTTTTTGGGTTGTCACTGAAAAGTTTTTAGGGGTGTCACTGAAAATTGGTAAATTAAAACTACGCCGTTTTGTGTACAAATTGCTTGTCACCAATAATGCCCAACCCTAATTCCCATCAGGCTACATCCACACACTCTCTCTCTCATACGGACGACTACTTGCTCTCAGCTCTCCATCTCTCTTCACGGTTTTTTTCGATCGGCATCCTTCTCTCTTCCTGATTGCTTGCTGCATGTCATAAATCAAGACCCAGAATTGCCGCCCCAAAACTATTGAACGGTATGGTTCGATTGATTCTCTTAATCCCTGTATTTTTCTTGTATTCGATTGATTCTTTCTTGTGCTCTGTTTGTGTGTTTTTTTTGTTCCCCTCTCTCTGGTATACTAGTATGTTTGATGAAACTAGAAAGACCCCAATCTTTAGCAAAGTTTCAACCCACTACCACAAGTCTTCGAAAAAGTAGTTTGTCTAGTAATGGGTGTAGAATGCCGAAGGTTGGAGTGCCAAAAACGAAAAAAAATTGGTGAAAATTTGTTCCATGGGAACTAGGTTTCATCTCTTTTTTCTTTGTTTTTTGTGGCTTTTATATGATTTTCTAAGCATGTATTCGACTTTTCTAGGTCAAAAATCGGAAACCCAACAGCGGGGTGTCTCTCTCTCGTCTCACAAGTTGGGTTTTCCATGATTTGATGAGCATTATACTGGTGTTTGGTTCTTTTACTTCTTTGCAATGGAAAATAATTGTGTGCGAGCGTGCCAGAGAGAGTTTCAATCTCCTCCCTCAAATTAACTTTGGAAAAAACCAAATCTAATCAGGTGATTGTGTTTTATTGGTTCAATTACCTCAACTAAGAGGATTTTCTCAACAAGTGAAGAAATGTAAACCAACAAACTTAGGAAATCGAAGAACGAAAAGAAACAAGATACTTCGATTAGTAAATCAAAAGTAAACTTACTTTGAAATTGTCTCCAACTTCAAATACAAGAATTTCGAACAGGTGATTGTTACAAGAACAACCGAGATTAATCCTAACTACTTCCTAATCTACTTCGAACTGAGTTCGAGATTCCTAAACTACTTCGAACTGAGTTCAAAATCCTAAACTATTTTTGCCAATGAACAAACCAAGCATCAGTTTTTTGATAGCTGTTTGTTGAAGATTTGTCCGGGGCTTTTTTACTCTTCACTTTCTTCTATTTATAGACGCTGCTTGCAGTTTGAACTTCCTGCTCAATAAATTCAAACATTGGCTTGCTTCGAACTCTAACTTCGACTTCTTTGAGTTGGCAGTTTCTTCCTTCCTCCACGTCTGAATCTGAACTCTTTAAATTCTTCCTCCAGAAGCTTTAATTTTGAATCTGCACAATTACTTAATCAAACTCAAATGATTATACGTTAAGGTGAATAACTGCCTTTCGATAAGTATTCCACGTGTTATAACTGTCAATTTGCCTTGTTTCCAAAGTTCACACGTGGAGTTTATGCGTTTAGCAGTTAATATCACGGCTTCGAAATCAACCTTTACGTCATCAATGACTTGTAACTGCCAATAACTGCTTTTTATCTTTGAACACAATACGACATCGTGTTTCATCAAATATATTCCTTTAATCCAGTGTGTCTTTATCAACAGGTAATTGCCAACGTTTGGTATTTTCAATTACGTGTCAATTGATTATTGGATTTGTTAATTTTATATGTAAACAACGGGGTGTTCCATAGATTTCAGAGTTCCTCTTTATTAGGATTAAATTACAGTTATATACCATCATGAGTATCTAATTACTGGCTAGCTAGTTGTTTAGTATTTAAGTCCTATCCTAGATACTAGTGTTTGGTGGGGGGAATTTGCCTTATTTTAAATTAAACCTTAAAGAGACTCGTGGAGAATTTGCCTATAAAAAATTCACGGAAGGAAGAATTGAAAATTATTTTTTCAAAGACTTGGGGAAAGAATTTAAGCTTTGTTTTTATATAAAAAAACATGGACATTGGTCCTCTTTTTGCTGACCCAACTTACGAAAAACATTCTTTTATGCAAGCCCTAGTATTTAGAGTTAATCTATGTATAGTTTTTTGCCATGTGATTAAGATTTTTTTTGGTGGAGACCACACTGTCACTATTATGACAATGGATGGCGAATTTTTGGAATTGTTTTGACAATGAATGGGAAATATTGACTTGTTGCATTTTGGTATTGGGTAAATCATATTATAGAATATTGGTTGTGGAATATTATACAAATGTTTGGTGGCACATAAAATCTATGAATCATGTCACTGAAGTCACACATTCGGTGACAAAATAGGTTGTTGCCTTTGTGTGTGAACCAGGAAAGATTATCAGTGACAACACAAATGGCTGTCATGGTGTGTACTTTTAGTGACAACCTTGTCACAGAAAATCTCTGTTCGGTGACACCATATCACTGCCACTATTATTTTTCGGTGACATTCGTGTCATGGAAAATCACTCTTCCGTGACAGCATATTCTTGTCACGGTCAAAAACGTTCCGTCACAGCTACACAATTTTGTCACTGTTGACTTTCAGTGTACGGTTGTATGCCCGTTCATACTAATGCATAAGAAACGGGGGAAGAAAATAATAGACCTTCAACAGTAATAAGCTCAAATTTTAACCAAGCTATTTTCTGTGCAACAACGGGAAATATAAATCTTGAATGAATGTACTGAAGCGATTTGGAATTATTAAATGGTTATGTTATTGATAATGATATTGAATATGACAGAACGTATTGGGCATTTTGAGAACTTATGTTGGATGGATGCATTTGAGATGCTTTTATATTATAGATTTCATATTTGGATGTGAATTGATGGTTAAACAAGGAACAATTTAATAAAATAAAGCAATTTTTTATTTTGTGGACTATGCCCGCGTTTATAAAAACGTTGGGACAAACGCCGGAAGTATTTCCGAGTGAGTGCTTGTTAAACGCTGGGAAAGAATTACGAGTGAGTGCTTGTTAAACGTTGGGACAAACGCCGGAAGTATTTCCGGCGTTCATTAAACAACTGGAAGTATTCCCGATAGCGTGTGCAAAAACACAGGCAAAATTGATTTCCCGGCATTCATAAAACGCTGCAACAACCCTGATTCATAGTAGTGATACATAGGTCTACTCTAGATTTTCAATCAAAGAATTGATTGATTTGGAGGAAACATCCGTCAGCGGAAATAACTTAATCTCATAAAAGAATGAAACTTCAGTATAGGGTTGCTAGCAAATTCTTTTACTTGGGCTTAAATGGTTGAAAGGCGCATTACCACTTCAATTTTTCTCCTTTTGAAAAGAACCCCTGTACGGTTTTTAGTATGCCCGTTGTTACTAACGCGTTGCGTAAGAGACGGGAAGAAAATGATAGACCTTTCAACCGTACCAAGCTCAATCTTTAACCACTCCTTTTTTCTACCCAACAACGGGAAGAAAATAAACACCGGGAAGTATTTCCAGCGTTTTTAAAATGCCGGCATTTATTTGATATGTGCCGGCATTTTAAAAACGCTGTACTAACCCAGATTCGTAGTAGTGATATGCGGGTCTACTCCAGATTTTCTATCAAAGAAAGAATGATACTTCAGTAAATGTTTGCTAGCAAAGTCTTTTACTTGGTCTTTTACAACTTCGGTTTTTCTCCTTTTGAAAAGAATCCCTGTACGGTTTTTAGTATGCCCTTCGATACTAACGCGTTGCGTAACAGACGGGAAGAAAATAATACTAGACCTTCAACCGTTACCGCACTAAGCTCAATCTTGAACCAATCATTTTTTCTACGCAACAACGGGAAGATAATTATTGATTTGAAGACCCAAAAATCAAAGCACGTTTTAATTTGATTCCCACAGCAGTGGTTTTTTTTTTTCCCCTGACCACAAAGATTAATTTGTTTGACCAGAGATAAATGGATGAAATATGAAATTCCATGGGATATGGTTGGCATATCAAATCCTTAGGATATTGCTCAGGATATCAATGGATAGAGAAAATCCATATCCGGTGTTTGTGTTCAGCGAGATATAGCCATTGGAAAACACTTTTTTGTTATTTAAGCCATTGGAAAATCAATATCCCATCTAAATCCCGACCCCCCCATGGGATTTTATATCCTGTACGGATTGGGATAAAACTTGCCCTGGGATTTCAAATCCCATCCAAAATAAGGGAAACAAACATGGAATTTTGGATTCCACTCCATCCCACCCCCAAATTCCACCAAACAAACATAGCCTAAGAGGTTACAAGCCGTGGAACGAAAAATAGACACCATGTTCGGTTTTGGGTTTCCTCCCCCGGTTTTTTACTTTTGCCATGGGGTCCCCACATGTGGCACTCCTTTTTCTCTCTCTCTTCTCAATTTGTAAAAACACTACTCTAGTGCATATCTTGTGCGAGATGGGTTCGTGAGACACACTTTGAAGACTCATACAAATGATCCGCGCCGTTCATAAATTTTTTAAATAAACTTTTGAGTCACTCCTAAAATATCAACTCATTTGAAAATTTATAAGTGGTTGATCCGTCTTCTAATTATTCATTTACTCATACAAATGATCCGCGCCGTTCAACCCGTTCAGTTGCCAAAATTAACAACCACTTGTTCATTTGTTGTATGCACACCTTGACTGATTATGGGAGTTCAATCTCACCGTCCACTAACGGAAAGTTCAATTAACGAGTAAAGCTTCTTATATATTGACATCAAATGAATTTTATATCACCTAAAAAGTTTCGAATCTCAAACTTTGGAAGGTAGCAAATTGCTAAGTCTCTAGCTTTGACCATAATGCCATCCCTCTGGTTAACATCAACTTCTTCATATTAGCAAAAACCCAAATCACAATTTTCCTAGCTAAACAACGCCAAACAAAGGACCACTTAAAAAGGCATATATATAGTCAGTCAACAAACCAATCACTCGGGTTGTGTTTGGTTTGAGTTTTGAGTTTTGGTTTTTGTAATGATTAGAGGGAGAAATAGGGATAATAATTAAAAAATGGGTATTAATGATTGGAGAGATATAGAGAAAAAAATAAAAAAAATATTTAAAAATAGGAGTAATAATTGAATAATAATTAAGAAAACCGGTTCTTGAAAACCAAAATGAACAAGGCCTTGATCTCTCCGTTTCAAAATGTTTTAATAGTCCGTAAAATGAGGACTTAAAATAATACTCTTATATTTTGTTCTAGAAAAATTTCGTACTTTTTCCTAAATTAAAAGAACTCATTGATCTCTATTTCATTGAAGAACAAAACTTGATTTTTTCTTGGAAAATTTGGATCATTATTAAGTCCTCGTTTTGCGGGCCGGACAAAATTTTTGGGATGGAAATAGTAGATTAACCCAAGGGGTTTTTGGTAAGTAGGCAAGAGAAAGCTAAAGTTATCCTCTATGATATCACATGTTCAAATCTAAAGGAGACCGAACATTTCAAGCCTTGGGGGCCATGGGAGGTTTATCCCGTCGTTGACTTCAAGACCCCGAAATTGGTCGAGGTGCGAGCAAGTTGACCCAAGCTCCAATTATATAAAAAAGTCCCAGTTATATAGTACTCCCTCCTTCCCAATTTAATTGCTCCCTACGATTATGCATGCCTTTTCAAAACTCTTCTAGTTTTCATTCTATAATGTATTTTATATGCAATATGGTTCTTATTTGATATATCTCAATTATTTCTATTAGACAAAATTTTTAAAAACTTTGAAAACATTGCAAATAAAAGGATATAGATGTTTGAAAATGGCACGGATATTCGCAGAGAGCATTTAAAATGGGACGGAGGGAGTATTAATTTAAAAAGGGGAGTGCTCGTACTTCCTCAACCGCTAGAATGTCCACCCTATTCTTTTTCTTTTTCTTTTCTTTTTTTTTTTTGTGGCAAAGGAACCATTCCATAGGTGGACCACTAATTAGACCCACCTTAAGAGTGCAAACCTCCGGATGAGCCGAAGCTACCACCGTCCCCAACCCACCAAGTAATTCGCGATACTTGCCCGGGAGAGTAATCGAACCCTGCCCACTTAGGAGTAAGGCCTGACACCTTCCGCTGGGACAAACCCACGAGTGATATTAGAATGACCACCTCTAGGAAGTGCAAACAGAAATTCCCAGCCTACAAAATGATGACGAAAACTGACTAACTTGGTTTGTAGATATATAGTGTGCTCTTGTTCTTGACTGAGCATTTCAAAGACTATTTGTCTTTTAAATTAAGAGAATAAATGGTTTAAAATATATTTGGCCATGGCGAGAAAATGCAATCAAAGTGATCCCTGGCAGACAACTAATAAAAAATTCTTGCAGTCAAATTGGATCTATCTTGTGGTGATTGTCCCACAAGAATGGTGCTTTCTAACCATTCTTTTCTTGAATCTCTTTCAACTCTGGGTAGGTGGAAAGCAACTCTGGCTAGGTGGAAAGCAACTCTGAGTGTGAGAATAGTAAAACAACCGTTAGCTCCGTCTTTGAATCCTGCGCTATTGGTAGTATTGTAAAACACGAAAGTATGGATTGCAAAAAAGATTTATTAATCCTTGAAAAGGAAACAAAGATTAAAAAGATCTCGAGCACACCGACAAAAGCCACCCGAGAACCAGACCCAGTAATTGGCTCTTTATTAAATTAAATGGTATAAAAATTGGCTCTTTCTTAATAAACGAATATTTATCTGAAAGAGAAAGAGAGAGTGTATTGTTACCTTTTTATTATGTAATTTGTTTTTTTTCCCACAAATTAAAAAAAAATATGTACACATATCTTTTTTTTTGGGGGTGTGTGTTTTTAAATGAAACAAATGTAGATATTTAGAGAAAAAAAATCAAATTTGAAAACAAACATGAACACCCTAATTTTGAAATAAAAAACAAAGTCACTAAATTTTATTTTTGAAAACACAAATTTTTTTGTAAACACACTAAAAAAAATAAAAGAAGGAGAGAGGGGGTGACTGTGGATGATTTTCATAGACGAGAGGGTCAGTGTGGGTGTTTTTTAAAGGGTATTATAGTCATTTGTCGTCATTCCGTTAACGGAGTAAGGGGTGTTTTGCATTTCGCATAGATGAGGGGGTGAGTATGGACGCTTTTAAAGGTTAGGGGGTCTCCGTGAAAAATGAGTAAAGATGAGGGAGTCTCTAAGGGATTTAACCAAACATATATGTAGCAGTTTTTGTATACAATTTTTGTGCCATGCAAAAACCCAAATATCGTAACAGGAAATAATAAAATGTCAATTTTAAGGCCCCATCTATATCAAGAGAAATCAAATTAACGAAGTGCAACATAGAGAGGGCTCAACCCAAGAAAACACAAGCCCAAGTAACTAAACCAAGAGCTGGAGTCAAAATGTAATGGTTTTTACTCATAAAATGTGCTCCACGTGATAAATAAATATTTATACATAATTCTGTTAGGATTTTCACAACCTTGCAACACCCCTACAGATCTTGAAAACAATAAATCGCAGAACAGAAAAATAAGTAATCGTGCGTAATGAAAAAAAGAGAAAAGAAAGCGAGACACAGATATATGTGGAAAACCTCAACGCGAGGAAAACCACGGGAGCCACACCAGTCCATTATGAAATCGAAATTAGGAGGGCAAGTCTTCTTGCAATCTCTCTGAGATCTGCGTTTTCTCTCGCCTATCTCTCACTGTTTTCTCTTAAAACATATTACCCTAATTACACTAATAGCGAAATAATTAGGTTGGCCCTATAGCCGAAATTACACACCGAGGTCGGGCCTAATAGCTAAATAATTAGGTCGGGCCTATAGCCTAATTACACACTCGTGTCCCTGGGGGCTCCCACCACCCCCATACCCCCAGTAATGCTGAAGGTTGTCTGCACCCCAACAAATTCTGATAGGCTTCTTCCCCCTATGTAAATCATGAGGTCCAGATAAAAACCAGTTCACCCTCCAGGATTTCGTGTAGAGATCAACATTTCCCTGTAATTTGAGCATTTATAAATTAGAATGTATTAAGTTGTCCCCTTCACGTTCACTTCGAGATAGGTTAGTATTTGAAAATAAGCCACCAAGCGTTTTTTCTTCAAGTAAACTGCGATGGGATTAGACGTGGTTATATGAATACTGAGATTACAGTCACAGATCACCCACTGGCCACTCCGGATGTCAAATGATTTTCTCTCCTCTTCCTTAAACTCATGTTACTTCCTCTCATCACTCTTATCTTCCTAGTTTAAATAAGGGGAAGATTTAGTACCAAGTAAAAGCTAGGGCTTTCAATTTATACTTTGAGAATATTTTGTTCTGGTTGAGTTGTTGTGACTGATTTCAATTTCAATTGACCAATCAAGTGAAATATTTTTTCATTTATTTCTTGTTGTGACTTGTCACTTGTGATAATTGTAGAATTTTTTTTTTCTCTTAACAGTTACAGTATAAGTTAGTGTCATGAAGAGATTCTATAAACCTGTAGAAGTGCTTAATTTGCCTACAAATGTGCCTAATTTGCTAGTAGAGGTTCCTATTTTGTTGGTTCAAGTGCCTAATTTGCAAAAGGATGATGATAATTCTCGACCACCAAAACAATGTCGTGTGGAAATTAACTTGGCTAACCTTCCAACTGATCCTGGACTTCGACCCCGAATTAGTGATTATATTCCGAATGAGCAAGACCAAATTCGTAGACAGGCAAAAAGGGTCCTTTCAACCTCGTGACCACGACTTTCCGCAGAGGCTAGTTGATTCGTCTTGCTAAGTTTTATCCAAACGAGTTTTCTCCGGTAGTGCTCATGGTGCTTTCTAATCAACTTGATTCATATATTTTTGACGTGCAATAGATTGAGGCCTTTTCGAGCTTGAATTGACCTAGTGGTCTTTCTAAGAAAATAGTAGAGACTAGGAGAGATAAACTCTATCCTTTAGTTTATTTGCTCTTGACTTTGGCAGTGATCTTAATTACTGGGTGCGATTGCTACTGTTGAAAGAGTATCCATTGTGAAGAATTGACTGCAGAACCAAATGAATGATCTGTTGTTGAACATTTGTTTGGTGGTGTACATAGAAAGAGTTGCGTTTGCTGACATTGAGAACGATACAATTATGCAAAACTTTCAAAAGATGAAAACCCATAGGGTTCAATTGTAAAAATTTTTAGGAAGGAATCTATAATTTTGTACACTTATGTTTGAAATCTTTTAGAATGTCATAACTTTGAATTATTATATGCTTAATGAAGAATGTTTAAATATTTTTCTTCTCATTATATTGGATTGGATTGTGAATTCTTTTTCCCAATTACGTGTGAAAGGTGACCCCTCTAGATGAAGTTCCTGGATTCGTCATTGTGGAGGGAGATCATCGGAGAAAGAGGACTAGACAATACCACCCCTCCCCCGAGTAATAGCTAGTCCCTCACATGGGACGCTTAAATGAGAAAATAATCCCTCTTATCCAGTCCACTCTTAATCACCCATCAAACAAAGGCCGGTCTAAGGAAAGAGGGGAACATGTGGATCCATCCCTATAGTCCCCCCTCCTATCCTAAAATCAAACATACCCAAAATGCCAGCCTCAAATCATTACACATAGGGAACAGAGAGCTCAAAGAGTTCCAAGATTGTGTTCAAAGTTCAAACAATTCCTAGAGATAAAATTTAGAACCTGTCCCAGCTTGTTCTTTAAGGAAATAACCCCGTGCTTCCCCTATCAGCAGGGGTCAGTATTTTTCCTAGAATAGAAGAATAGAAATTCCAACCATTAGTCTACCAAGAATAGCCAATCAAAATTCCAACCATTAGTCTACCAAAATCATAGCCAATCAAAATTCCAACCATTAAAATACTACAAGGCTAGGTTTAATAGTTACTTTTTGGAATGGACACGTCAACCCTCTGTAGGGCTTGGACTTATAGTTTTGCATTAGATGTGGTAACGTATCAGATTTCAGGTTTGCATTTTTTCGCAAGTGTTGAACCTACGATAACCCTCCCTAGCACTTGGACATAGTTTTACATCTATCTCTGGCACTACTTCCTAAGTTCTACGCACATATCATGCATTCGTTTCATGTCCCACCAGTCACAGTAACCTGACTGAGACTAAGAAATGGCTTTCCCTTGTCTGTGATCACGATGCTTTCAACATGATACTGAGCGTTGTGATGTACAGAATCAGTTAAGAATATGGCTTATGAAAACATGGGATTGATCTCCTTTTCTCATGTTACTCTCGCTGCTATTTAGGCTTCAAATACTTCGACAGACTTGCCCGGTAAAAATGTCAAGACAGAACACACTTTCCAGTTACATTTACCACATATTAAAACCCATAGGCCTGATTGGCTTCTAAATTACGGAACAGTAATGTTGAAAGTTGACAAGGTCTCCTTTGTTTCAGTAATAGGTAAACTTGTTCTAATAAGTCTTCATTATTTCTGTATATATTTGCTATATTTTCAGTTGAAGGAAATAAGAGGGAAGTTTCCTCCTCACATGCCAATGAGCGAAACACTTGAAGACTAACGCTCAAATCAAAACTTTTTTCTTAAGCACAAATAGAGTGTTTGAATCCCACTTTTCCTTGCCAGGTGGCTTGGCGTTTGACCAACTGCATGAACCTACTAACAAGCAATATATATCATAGAACGCAAGAAAATTTGGATGTCAGAGAGTTAGCGACCTATCACAAAATGGGGCAGATACTCCAAGGCATAGCAATAGATCATCCCATAGCAGAGAAGCTTTACATCTAGATGCTGCAAGATCACCGAAATCTCCAAAAAGTGAAGGACAAAGAGAAGTTATTGAACAATTTGAACCTGGTGTCCATGTAACTCTCATTCAACTACAGAACGGTACCAAGATCTTCAAGCGAGTCAAATTCAGCCATCTAGGTATTTATTACTTTCCTCCTATGCTTTTTCTCATTTATGTCTTCTGTTTCTTTCTCTCTCTTTCCCTTTTTTCCTATTTCTTGTTGGAAGATGTCAGGGTCTAATGAATGAGTCGATGACACACACTAGTACATTTTCAGTTTTTTTGTACATTTACTATGGAGTGGTGCCCTCTAACTTCTACCAGTGTATTTCTCTAGGAAACGTGTACTCTATAGGACCAAATACTTCTCTCTCTCTTCCTTACTCTGGGTAAATCCCCAGGAATCAGATTTTCAGTACATTTGCTATGGAGTGGGCATGCAAACCGAAAATGTATAACATGGAATTCGTTTTTTTTTTTTTTGTTACTTTTTGTCATCCATATCCCAGTTCGTATGACAAAACATGTGATGTTTACAATCATCCATATCTCAATTATCTATATATAAGAATGTAGTTTGGTTGTTAATTTATTACTCCCTCCGTCCCCATTTATTTGTCCCTTTTGGAAATTCGTGCCACTTTTCAATTGGTTATATCTCGTAATTTATGTTGTTTTACGTGATTTTAAAAACATTGTCTTATAGATTTTATCGAGATCTATCAAACAAGATCCATATTAAATACAAAATTCATTACCGATTTAAAGTTATAACTAGTTTTTTATCCGGTTAGAATTGGACGAGGGACCAAAATTTGGGGACGGAGGGAGTAGTACATATAGTTTGGTCCCCCCGCAGCAACAATCCTGTATCCACCACTGCGCGGCATGATTCCTTCTGAAAGATAATATGGAGATGATATTCGTGTTCAAAAGAAGAGAAGGCATCAGAAGAACGAAGGTTTAGTTGACCTAGAAGCATACAAATGTTGCCTGTAATAATTTTCTTAACTTCTCGGGGGGAAGCTTTTTAGGGAAAAATATGATGCCATTGGTAGAGCTTTATTTGCAGCAAGAATCAATCAAAAGCCGCCATGGGAGTAGGAACTGTCTTACAAGACAATCGTTACTGCTTTGTCGTGTTATTTATTTTATTGGTATTTATTAGAGATTGGTTTCAGTAATAGTTTTTTTTTTTTTTTACCTTTGCATGATTATGTTGCAGTCCTTAGGTGGTTAACCTATTGAACAGAGATGGAAATACTCCATTCTCATATGGCTTTTGAATCTCACATCAAGTCTTACCGTCAGCTTCACTAACTATGAGATGGAAATACTTACACTCACATACGTTCTTGATGGATGATGGATCAAGGGTATGTGCTGTGCAGCCCATTGGGGGCCATCTCGGGTTCTGTTTTTGTATTCGAATCATTTATTTTGTCCTCCTTGTCAAGTATGTGGTTCACGCAAAAAATTATGTTGATCGGAGATCTTTAACTATCTTTTCAGACTGTATTTTTAATAAAACCGAAACACTCAAAGATACTATTGTAGGTGCCTTTTTTTTTCCCTACAAAGCAATAAGCTAAATGGTCAATGACCAAGTAATTACTGATGTCCGATCAATATGAACTTTTACGTGGGCCACATCCTTGACGAGCCGAACAAAATGAACGATTCGGATAAAAAAACAGGACCCAAAGTGGGCCCCAAATGGGCCGCACAGCACGCGTGTTGTGCACTTGGTGCACAACACAAACTTTGAACCCCTTTTTGATCACACATCAAGCGATATGATGAGATCCACGAACCACGTGAGAGTGGAGAATTCTGTTGAAAGACCAAGAGCATTGTTTGTTCCATCTCCCTTTCTCTCTTACCATTTTTCATCACGTACAAAGTTCAATAAAACCATAAAATCCAAAACCCATAATCGGAGAACATAGCATAAAACATACCATTGATTCGAAGCACTGAATCTTCGGACTATAACAATAGCAGCTAAAATACCAAGCTATATTGGAGAATCTCTAGATGCACTTCTCCTGTGCAATAGATCTGGAGACGTTCATACGGTTTGACTTTATAGGCAAACACTTCTACAATAAAGCATTAAGAAGGTTGAATGCTTAAGTACCAACACGACCTTCAATACATATCTACTTTGGATCAAGTAATATCTCAATTGAACGGGTGCCCAGGTGGCTAGTACTGAGAATATAACCCTCTAAATCCTCGTCGCAACATATTAAAGTCATCTCATCGTCATCATCTTTGTAACTGATGTAATAAGCTGCAGCATCGAGTTGTAGCCTCTTTTTCACTTCTTGTTCTAGCTCTACCTTTCGCCACGGCGAAGACAGTTGAAACTTTATTCTTAATCCTTTATACTTAGCCTTTACAGTCGCACTACTTGTATCACTAGTAGCCAAGTTTTGATTAGAAGGCAGCAGCATATCAGAATTCAATTGTGGGATTCTGTCTTGATCAACAACTATGGGAGACTCGTTGGGTTGACATTGACCGATAAGCTTGGTCTCTTCACGAGGTGGCCATCTGTGGATATTATAATCCCGACAAATTCGCTTCAATGTATATCGGCTAACTGGAAAAATAAAAAATAAAAAAATGAAGAACCCAAACGCTCAAAATTCTTCCAAGTGAGTAAGTTCGATTTACATATCCATTTCCATTTTGCAGGCTTCAAAATTTAGTCTTATTTCAGAAGATACATTCAAAGCTCAATAATTTTATACGAAAATAACTTCAACCCATATTTACAATTGGACATCCACAAAAAGATATCTTTGAGTAAAAAAATTTGCATCCAGAGCATATCATAATTCACTTTCACAAACAATCATTCTCGATTTTTTTCCCCTTCCCCTTTGCAAATGACTATGTCTAGGACTTGGCAGCAAGTCCAGGACTAATTTACGGCCGGGGATATATAGCCTTCTTTTACCAGGTTAATTCTGAGCCTAACCCCTACAGGAAGCAATCTCGAGGGAGAGCGAGAACTAAATATCAACAATTTCCCCTTCGAGATTCAAATTGAGACCTGTCTAAGAGCACACATTCTCAGCATTTTAACTAGACTGAGTAGTATCCAAATCTCCATTTCTAAGAGCCATTTATTTCTTTTACGAATCCAAATTTCCTTCCAAAATTTTAAAAATTCATTTCTCTATCTTTTTGACACAATGCATGAAGTATACATATCATTTTAATAGAATTCTCAATACGTTTTCAACTGGGGTTTATATGCGCTTTCTTTTGTTTTGTTTTGTTTTTTTTTTTTTGGTATATTTTTGCGTTCGGTCTCCAATTTCAAGTTCCTATACAGAAAATGATTCCAGTCTGAAGATTTTATGAAAAGAAGCTACTAAAATGAGTCTATCCAGTTGAGATTTTCGATTCTTGGAGAAGTGTATGTATGCGTACCATTGAGATGCCTTGCAGCGTCTTTAAGATGCATTTCCTTAGTTTGTAATATTTCCTCCAAAGGAATTACATTTCTAACTCTTGTAGTTTTCTTGTTTCCTCTCTCTCCTCTTGGGCTCTTTTCCTTCCTGTTCCTCTTTCCAAAACAATGCAACCGAACCTCTGCAATTTCATCTTCCTCTGTTACCTCACCCCTAATTCCAACTGCCTCAACTTCATCATTGCTCAAATCCTCATCCAGGTGCTCTTGTTCAGCTGTCGGCAAAACCAGCGGAGACGGAATTTCATTTACAAGAACACTATTTGTGTCAACAGCAGCCACCAGGGCTTGATTGGAAGGCAGAGTATCAGAATTCCACAGCTGGATTTCCTCTTGATCAACGAGCATGGGAGTTATGTTGGCGTGAGGTGGCCATATATGGATACCATGCTCCCGACAAGCATACTCCAGTGTAGATTGGCCAACTACAATAAGGAAGAATTAAAAGCTCAACATTTTTCTAACAAAGCAATTCCAACCCACATTTCCAATTTCTAGAGCCTCAAAAATATGTTTTGAGTTAAAAAAAAGAAGAAGAATTTAGAGCATATCACAATTTACATTCACAAATTACCCGCAATTCTCAATTCTTATGCATGTTTTGAAAATATGTGGGGCATTGTTTTCAAATATAGCATCTAAAAATGAGTTCTTCGATTGTGAACACCCAATACAGAGCAATAGAGCATGATAGAAACTTTTTGTACTCATTTTTGGCATTTTTTTGCAAAACCAAAAAAATAAAAAAAAAAACAAAATGACAAGTAGGCCCAGTTCATAGTGAACAAAAAGTCAAAATCCAAAATGCCCGTATTGCTTGTAAACGGGAAAGTCAAAGTTGATCAACTTGAAGTGCTAAAAGATCAATGGTGGAGAGACCAATTGCAACATGACAATGAAACACCGGATCTATTATTCAGCAACCAATTCCTATATTTCAAGGTAGTTGAGATTTTTCAGGGTATGGTTGTATTCGCTGACAGATCCTCATGGTATATCCAGGGAATATTCTTCATATTTTCTTGGATTTTATACATTACAAGGTTAAATACACGAGGATTTGGTCATAAATGCCATGTGGTACTCAATTAAGCAAGTTACAATCAAAGATGGTCAAAGAGACGAGCAAAATCAGGGAATATGCCCTGAAAAGTAGGAAGCACTCAAACTTTTGACCAATTCAAAGGGCCATGTGGCAACCATTAGGGGACTTCGGTTTGCAATCAACGTCTACAATGAATATGAGTTCCTAGAAGTAAAAGCAAGTGGTTTGGAGACGTGGGATACGTGTCGCATTCTCAGAGCCTAATTCAAGGGACAGCTGGCAGCTTTTTCAGGGTATTTTGGTGGGTATTTTCTCCATTATTTGATATTTACAACGGTTATAAGGATAGTTTTGCTATGTGGAAGTTATGTGAGGGTATTTTGGAGGGAATTTTCTCCATTATCTGATATTTACAACGGTTATAAGGATAGTTTTGCCGTGAATATAGTCAAAATGGTTCGTGGATAGGGAGAAGTACGATTGGGCCCTGGAAATAGGAATTATGCCCCTTTTTTGCCATTTTTAAAGGGACACATGGCATCAATCAGGGTCTTTGCTGCAAATATCAATGGCTGGGCATATTTCAAGCTTTCTGGAACAAGTCTGAGCAGTTTTAGAAGAATTTGGAGCATGGCCCACTTACGACACTTTTAGGGCCTACCTGTGCTATTTTTTTAGGGTAGTCACTGCTATCAAAAGAGGAAAACAGGGAAGGCTAATGGTTCCACGCCTCAAGACTCAATGTCTTTTCATTTCTTCCTGTTTTTTAACTTTATCTACGTCCAAGCTTCTAATTACGACATTAGGAAGCTTTTATCCCTTTATTTTTCTTTTCCAATTTCCGCAACATCAATGTTGTGATGACGATAATGGAGAATCTCGAGTATTTTCCATCTTTACGGCATTACAAGGTTCGAGCACCGGCTTGTACTTTTTACAAGTGGCAAGCTTCTAATTCTAATATTTGCAAGCTTTTACCCTTTTGTTATCACTTTATTTCCAATAATACAAGTAATGTTTGGTTTGTTCAGTTCTGCACGTGATCATTCACTGAATTTGAAGTCTTTAACGTGCAAGGCAACCTCGGATTACTTTTACAACCTTCCTAAAGGGTTGTAAAGCAACCGTTTGTTAATAAGTCAGAATTAATTACATTAAAAAAAAAAGTCAGAATTAGGCTTTGTAGCCTTATTCACAGTTAGACCAACGTCACGGTCTTGGCACGCCCTACATCCATATATTCACCATTCCCTGCCTAGGGGAGTGACTGTACCCTGCATTGTTTTCCATGGAATCCCCTGCGGTATTTTTTGGGGAAATAGAAGCTAAAAGGTTTTATACATTTTAGTCGGAGAAAACTATGGTCGAAGAAATTTATATTACTATGTGAATTAACAATATAGTTGAGCATGAATCTAGATTACACATTTGTGTGGGGTCTACATACTTGGGAGTGGCTCTAGGGCCGGCCCAAGGATTTTTAGTCCCAAGGCTTAATCTAAAAATTATGCCCTTAAGAGTAAACACTGAAAGAATTTTTGCTGCAACAATACAATGCAAGAAAGCCAAAGCAATATAAAGCTCTACTAATTATTATATAAGAACACAAAATCCAAAGTCTCCAAACACAAATCATCTAAAGGATGTAATAGTATCGCTTGAATATTAATCGTGTTGTATTTCTAGGACCAAAGATATAAATTAGACTTGTATAATCCACTTCTTCCAACAAGTCAATTTAAGTCGTAACGAGTCCTACTCCTAAATTTGGGTTTTTTTTTTTTTTTTTTTATATTTTAGTTGCCTTATTATTTTATTGTGGGTCTTATATTGGGCCTTTAGGCCTAATAGATAACTTGTAAAAGTTAATTTGTTATGTGTTTTATTTTGGGCCTTTACGGCAAATGGACTTTTTTTGTTTAGGGCTTTTTTCTTTTTCCTGTTGTGCTATAAAGACCTATGCTCAAGTCTAATAATAAAAACTATGGGGTTGCCCCTATTTTTTTTAGTACGTATTTTGATTGCCCAAGGCCCAGCCCTCTTATGCCTTGGGGTTGGGCTGGCCTTCAGTGGACCTCACACATTTGTGTGGCTCATGTTTGTGCTCAACAATGCCCCAGGGGCATTGAAAAATTTCTCGAGCAAATATATTCTTCTGGGTTGTACATATAGAAATATGATTTCACTTAATTCAAAGCAAGCGGTTATAGTTTTTCATGGGAGAGAGTACTCCTCTAAATTTATTCATTATATGAACATAAATGTGTTGCTATCTACAATTTTATTTTTAATTTTCTTGAAAAAGATTATTAATTTGTTGATTAATGTAAAACCATTTGCTCTAAATCAATTGAACTTTGAATTCGCTAATGACGCTATGAAGAGTAATTCATAGAGTCGCCACCGCAAGAAATGAATGTTCTGAATTGTTTTGTTGAATGCGAACAAATTAAAATATTATATGATGGATGCATGAAGATATACTGTGCCATGTTAGAAAATATTCTGAAACAAGAAGAGCGAAATGTCAATGAGCATGGAGTACAATCTCATAACGTTTGTGTTTTTTAGAATATTAGTACTACTATTTAAGTGATGCTTTTGAAACCTTGTACTGTTGTGCTGTCGTAACCGTTCCAACTGCCAATTCCAAATGCCTCAACTCCACCATTCCCTGTGGTCTCGCTGCACCCCAATTCAATATCCCCGTCTGATTCCGATTCATCACAGTTCCTAATCACAACCATTGTCACGGTTACCAAATCCAACTTACGAAAAACACACACGGGATTGAGAGTATATTTCGCCCGATCAAAAGAAGAAACTTGACTTAATATTAATCTGAAAATGGATGAAAACCCAAGTGAAAAATGAGGAGAAAAGAGAATCCAAAAATGGAAAATTGTTCATTCTGGAAATGGTAGTCCAGTACAGCCCCTTTTATTGATGGGTTTGGTGAGACAGAGAAATGAAAAGAACTGTAATAGTTGACTTGCGCCGTCTTTTGTTCCTGTGTTATCTTCTTTAATTCTTGCTCCTCACAATTGTTGACTTGCGTTCTGAACTCTCTTGATTCCAAAAGGTTCAGAAAGACAACCGTCAGAGTATGTGTGATACATGGGGCATGACAATAACAATACCCAACTTCATTATTGTCGGTGGGCCATCATGTCCAAATCGGTGGACGTCAAAATGGAAAGGTCTCAGAAACGAAATGTCATAGGATTGATTTTCTTTCACTTACATAATTCTGTATTTTTTTTGGCCTGGAGGGAAAAATGTATTAATCAACCAATCCAAAGAAATACAATACCTATAGGAAAGAGAAAAATACCGCAATTAATTAACAACAGAAAGGAAAAGAAAAAAGAGCCACCAGAACCTGTCGTCGCGTGTAGCATGATCTCCTCCTTTCACCCTATTTCGTTTAGGTCACTAGGCTTTTTAAATATTGTCTTTATTTCAAAAAAAAATTCGCATGTTTGTTTTGTGTCAAACTTTTGTGGATTATTAACTTGTCTCGATGAGTGGAATTGGAAAAGTAAATATTTTTACCGAAACCCACACGGTACCTCAACACCCTCATGCATCACATTTATGTGGGCTTAATACAATGTGTGATGAATAATGGTATGAAGATACATATGACGATGCTCCAATACCATATGACGAAACCCACACGGTACTTCAACAGTCAACACCCTCATACGTCACATTTATGTGGACTCAATACAATGTGTGATGGATAAGGGTGGGGGCCGGGGACACCACATAGCGATGCTCCAATACCATAGAATAATTGGTCACACTACAAAAAAAAGTTGAGACCTTAAGAAGATGGGTTTTAGTCCAACCTGTTTGTAGTCTCTTTCGAGTCTAACGATAAAAATGTTATATCTGTTGATCAAATGCCATCTGAGGTGCTTTTAGAATACATCTGTGTCGCGAAAAATGGATTCTAATGCATAAGATTTTTTATTTAATAATGTTTCTGAAAAAGTTTTAGGAAATAAATACTCCCTTTGTCTCAATTTGTTTGTCAATTATTCAGTTTTCTGCTACGCCTTAAATTGCTTATATCTTTCAATCTATAATGATTTTCATGGTTTTCAAAACTTTATGCAATAGAATTAATCGTGAACTATCAAACAAGATCGATATTGCATATATTTGGAGATCAATATTACAAAGATATAAACGATCGAAAACTAACACAATTATCAAAAATTGACAAACCAAATAGGACGGAGGGAGTAATTATGATCCTCAAAATAAATCTGAAAACAAACCAACTAACCAACTAGACTAGACATCAATTTTCGTGGAAAAACATAAACTGACGGAGAGCCGAGAGTTTCCAAGACTGAATTGAAACAGTTCCTAGAGGTAGAATTAAGAGTCTGCCCCAGCCTGTACTTTTGTGCATTCTGTACAGGAAGGAATTGACATCAATTTTCGTGGAAAATTCTGCCATGCCGCAAGATCTGCCCTTCCATTCAATGAATTCTGTCATGCAGCAAAATTAAGCGAATAATCTATCAAACTCTAACCGATATCCGATAGAGCTGGTTTTTACTGGGATCCTTAAACAAAGCATTTTAAACAAATTGAGCGGTTTTAATCATTTGTATGAAATCCTGGAATGCGTCTCACACAACGCGATGTGCATTTGGTATGCACTAAATGGTGTACCCATAGGTTTTTCCTAGGAATTAATATTATTTGTTTTTGAAGATTTTTGGTAGAAAATGAATACTATTTTGTTTTAGTAAGGAACAAGTGGCAATATAATAGTCATTAGTAGCAAGCGGGTTTCAACATTCACCGTCTACTGGTTCTTCCAGTTTCGGCATCTAATGGTCCTGATTCTACAAATCAATCGAACGGTTAAAAATTTTAAGGTACCATTGTCGTTTCCTTCAAAAAATTAACAAATGCGTCCGTGCTTTTTCCATTTAAGAGCCAAAATCTACTAAGAATATCATTGAAAAATCCTTGAAATTGAAATTAACCATACGAATGACACAAAAAAAAAGAAAAAAGAAATTAACCATACAAAAATATGAATTAGAAACAAACAAAAGGGGTGTTTGGAAAGTTCTTTTTTAGTCTTTCATTTGCAACCATCTGACCTTTTGGTTTTTTGGATTCTAGTTAGAATGTAATTTGAATATAGTAAAGTGTTTGGGAGAAATGCGCAGGATGTATTTTGCGACAGGAATAGTGTTTGGGAGATATGAGCAGAATACAAGTCCTTTGATTAACCAAAATGAGAAAAGAGAAAAATGAGAAATTAAAAAACTCCTCCCACCCATTTTGCTCTTTAAATCAAAACATATTTGGACAAAATGAGTTTTCCGTTTTAAAGTCAAACAATCAAAGCTCAAAAATGAAAAAATGAAAAACATGAAAAATAGATTGCCAAGTAGGCCCAAAGAGTGAAATGCCCTGCAGGAGGAAATTTCAACTCCTTGTAAGCCGGGTGGCAACTGGAAACGGTGTTTTTCGTTTCATGCATTGATTAGTCGCTATCAGGGAACCAAATACCTAGAATCGTCGGGATGCTCCGCAGCATTTTCTTTCCTCTTTCTGCGGTTGCCTCTCTCTCCGACAGTTTCTCTACCGATTTTAAAACTCTGTAGATGGTCACGTCCATCTAGTTGCACGACATCTATGTTGGATAATTTTCAAAATATAAAATTATAAGTAAACTAGTTTTTTAGTTTTTTCCTAAAGGGGCCATGCATTTATCTGGGAATGCACCTAATGGTGTCATTAGTACCTCTTCGGACTTGTGGCAAAGTTTGAGCGAACTGTTGTCTAGAACCATTGTGGCTTTTTTGGAAAGTCACCAATGGCGATGTTTGAACAAAGAGGTACCTTAATGCATTGTTTTTATTCGGACAAGTGATCACCAGTTGTAACAGTTGAACAGAGAGTTACAATTATGCATTGTGACTTTTTCAAAAGTCACCAATGGTGATTGTATGGGCACCATTTGGTTCCTATTTAAGCCTTAAGGGATCAAATCCCAAGGGTCAGTGACATAGGAAAAATCGGTTCAGTGCTATTCCGTTAGATTCCTTTTTAATATTCCGCTTCCTTGGCATTATCAGTGTAGGGGTCCGGATTAACCGAGTACCTAACTCACTGTAAGAGACACCTCTTCGAGGGACTCTTCGGTGAGTGGATCGACTAATCCAAAACAGGCAAACGGGGTTTCGGTCCCTCGTCTCGGATTTCACCGAGACCTATCCTGTGCTTAACACGATAGCGAGTTCTCAGAGCTAACACCGAAAGGCTTCGGCACGTACCCGAGGGGTGATTCAGACAACTTCAGAATGCAAATAGTATACCGAGAGACCTGGTGCTGAGTCAGCAGAGCAGTTAATGCTGCATGTGCCTGTAACAAGCTGCGATCATGACGAATGACGTCATCCGAACAGTTACGACACGTGTCACGTTTTCACTGGAGGCATGTGCCTGCAGAATATTCTTTCGAGCTCGTCACCGTGACGTCAGCCGAGCGGTTAACTCACGTGACGAGCACAGCTGTGCTTGGAGGCCAAGCCAAGGCTCACCTATAAAAGGTGGACTTCATCACCAGAAAAAGGTACGCAATACTCTCTCACAAACCCTAGATCTACTACACTTCATCTTCTTACTAGACCGTCGGAGTACCATTCCGAACTCAACGGTCCGGTCTGGTGCTAACGGTTTGCTCAGTGTGCAGGCCTAGAGTTCCACCTGAGAGTGTTCACCATTTCCATCGTTCACCATCACCAGGAGGATCAACCAGAGAAAAGAGGACTCCACAATTGGCGACTCCGCTGGGGAATCGACTAATCTGAGTCATTTCCCGGTATTCTACCTTTCTTCTCCTTGGAAGAACTCTACCTCTGTTTCTTAACCCTTCCATGGCGATCGTTGAAGACGACGGAACCACCGGACCAGCAGCAGGAGCTAACCCCGGTTGTGGTCCTCGGATGGGCATCGTTACTCACCCCATTTCAGGCTTCACTCCGAGCCCTAACCCCCTAGACACCGTGCAGCAGATGCAGGAGCAGATGGCTGCCATGAAGGCTCAGATTGAAGCACTGACGAAGGCACAACCCACAGCCTCAGCCTCCCGATCTGGGGCGTCAAGACGACGGCGCAAGGCGGCGGCGGCCCAGACAACTCAACTTACCCACCAAACCCAGCGTCCTTCGGCTAAGGATCGCTTGGGCCAGCCGATCATCGTCACCGACGCCTCAGGACGAGTAATTCCGCCAAGACAGCGGACTCCCTCTCCGAGAAGGCGTTCGGAAATAGTGCGTACAGACCGCACTGCTCGGACCGGAGGTCACTCTTCTTCCAGTTCCCAATCCACGACGGGACATTCTGGGTCTGGAGCTTCTCGCCGGAACAACGAAGGCGATGATGTTAACCGTGGGAAAGCCCCGATGCAATACGATACGGATGGCCGAGAGATCTTCCGTAACAGATCAACCGAACATGATCGCCACAGAGGTCGTGTGGACCGGGAACCGAGAACAAACGACAGGGAACGGAGTCCCCGGAGACACGGAGGCCGAGAACCTCAACACTTTCCAGAGTACGACATGGATGATACCAGCGATTTTATAGTCGTTCGGGACCCACGTACCGGGGAGTCAAAGCGCTACCGAGCGGAGGCCAATCGTCCTCAAGCCAGAAGCTCTGAGAAATGAAAAGAGCCTCCCCGAGACCTCGGTGCGAGCGATGAGCGGCACAGGCTCAACGCCAAAAGAGCGTTCAACGCTGGCAAGGCCTGCGAGGCCCCTCGTTTAGCTGACAAACCAGCTGATTCAAGGCTTCGTAAAATCCAGGAGTCTCCATTTACTCGGGAAATCCAAGAGGCTCATCCTCCAAAAAACTTCATCGTCCCCAAATTCACGAAGTACGACGCTAAGACAGACGCCGTGATGCACCTCGTGCACTACCGGCAACTGATGGGACTTTATGGCTACGACGAGGCCATGATGTGCAAGGCCTTCCCGGTGAGCCTTCAGGGGACCGGTCTAGTTTGGTTTAACCAACTACAACCGGGCTCCATCGCTTCATTTGAAGAATTGGAAGAGGCCTTCACCGTTCGGTTCGTGACGAGCAGTACACAACCAAAGACGATCGACGCTCTCGTCGGTCTGAAACGACAGTTCGGAGAAAAACTAAGAAAGTATGCCGAGCGCTACTGGGAGATTTACAACACCATCGAAAGCTGTGACCCCCAGATGGCAGCCACGTCCTTCAAGTATGGCTTAGACGAGAACTCGGCAATTTTTGAAGAATTGATGCTGCACCCCCCTGAAAACATGAACCGGTTGATGGAAACGGTGGAAAAGTTTGCCCAGTTGGAGGATGTCATATCTGAAAGAAGGCTTTCAAGGACCTCGGGGAATCAAAAAGCCAATGCTGGAGATTACTCGGGGAAAAAGCAAGTCAACACGGTCAAATCAGGAAACAGGAAAGGGTGGAAGAAGGACCGCGACTCGTGGAGGGAACGGGAATCGATCAGGGAGCGGGAACCGAAACCTAACGAGTTCGTAGGCACAACCACAGTATTTAACCTACCACTCTACAAGCTGATTAGAGCCATCAACCGAGAGCCCTGGTTCACCTGGCCAGCCAACAAGCTGGGGACAGCCGAAGGCCAACCAGACGACTGTAAGGTTAAATGTACTTACCATAATGAGCTGGGACACTATACCACTGCGTGCCAGCCTTTCAAGGAATTCTTGGAAAGGCAGGTCACGCAAGGGCGCTTGGACCAGTATATTGACCGCCAACGGACTAGTAATCGAACGCAGCAGCAACAACAGAACAACCCTCCGGATGAAATTGTTGTCTATGTGATCCACGGGGCGGCCACTAAAGCGAAAACTGCAGCACTTCGAGCGGGGCCGAGCTCTTTCTCACAAATCCTTACAATTGACGGTAATGCCAAACGGAAGCTCTCGGACCGCGACGAGCAGTGGACGATCACTTTTACCGAGCAAGACTTGAAGGATGTCCAACTGCCCCACTCTGATGCTCTGGTGATTTCCGTTTACATGGGGATCCCCAAAGTCAAAAGAGTGCTGGTAGACCAAGGGAGTTCCACCGAGATCCTATACTATTCTGCATTCAAGGCACTGAACCTGAACCCAGACCATCTGTTGCCGGTCGATTCCCCTCTCTTCGGATTCAACGGGGCTCCGGTCTGGCCGATGGGACAGATCGTCCTTCCAGTAAGGGCAGGTTCGAAAGCCCTGCAAATGGAATTCGTCGTTGTAGATGCGCCGAGCCCTTACAATGCCATCCTTGGCAGAACCTGGTTGCACGAAATGAAGGCTATCGCCTCAACATACCATCAAGTTGTCCGGTTCATCGGTGCTGAGGGATGGCAGGAGGACATTAAAGGCGATCAAATGATAGCAAGAAGATGTCAAGTGAATGCCGTACACATGAAGAAGAAAACCACAAAGGGGAAAAAGAAGAAAGAACCAAAACCAAGATCTACCGAGGAAGTTGAGGGTCCGGTTTTGGAGGACGTCGGGACGGCCGCGGAGGAGAAGGCGGTAGAGGACCTCGTCACTGTACCCATCAACGACGACGGAACTCGCTACTTTCTTCTCGGGTCGACACTAACAACATTTGAAAAGGAGCAGCTGGTGGACTTTCTCAAGAGAAACGTTGGGGTCTTTGCCTGGACACCATACGAGATGCCGGGCATTGACCCACAATTTATCTCCCACTCTCTAAACATCGATCCTCTCCGAAGGCCCGTGGTACAAAAACCGAGACATTCGTCTTCGGCCCACTCAGACGCTGTTATAGCTGAGGTCAGGAAGCTACTTGATGTCGGGGCTATCCGAGAGGTCCAGTATCCGACGTGGCTAGCAAATACAGTTGTTGTTCCGAAGAAGAATGGGAAGCTGCGCGTCTGCGTAGACTACACCAATCTTAACGATGCCTGCCCGAAGGACTGCTTTCCACTTCCACGGATTGATCAGTTAGTTGATGCTACGGCGGGACACGCTCGGCTCAGCATGATGGATGCCTACAGCGGGTACCACCAGATAGCAATGGCAGTTGAAGATCAAGAGAAAACAGCCTTCATTTCTCCCCGAGGAACCTACTGTTACAAAGTAATGCCGTTCGGTCTCAAGAACGCTGGGGCTACCTACCAGTGCATGGTGACAAAAATGTTCGCCAAACAGCTCGGGGACACAATGGAAGCATACATCGACGACATGGTGGTCAAGAGCGAGCACGCTTCGGATCATTTGGAGCACCTCGGCGAAGTTTTTGCTGTCATGAAGAAGCACAAGCTGCGCCTCAATGCCGAAAAGTGTGCATTTGGCGTCGGCTTGGGAAAATTTCTCGGCTACATGGTCACTCGTAGGGGCATTGAGGCAGATCCAAAGCAGATAATTGCTATCCGAAACCTCAGGGCCCCGAGCACCATCAAAGAAGTTCAGAGGCTCACAGGAATGGCCGCGGCGCTCAACAGGTTTATCAGCCGATCTTCGGATCTGTGCCGACCTTTCTTTGAGTCCCTGAAAACAAGTAAAAGGAGTTTTCAGTGGACCGAAGAATGCGACCGAGCGCTGTGCCAATTGAAGGACTACCTCTCCCGAGCTCCCCTCCTCGTGATGCCCAAGCCTGAAGAAGACTTATACCTATACCTCTCGGTGTCAGGCCATGCTGTGAGCTCCGTCCTGGTGAGGAAAGAGGGGGCTAACTTTCAGCCCATCTACTACTCCAGCAAAACCTTGATCCCTTCCGAGACGAGGTACCTCCCTCTGGAAAAACTGGTTTTGGCACTCGTTACCGCTAAAAGGAAACTGTTGCCCTACTTCCAAGCCCATACCATCATCGTGATCACTGAGTATCCATTGAAGATCGTGCTCCGAAAGGCCGACCTCTCCACTCGGATCTCAAAATGGAGCTTGGAGTTGGGAAACTTTGATATTCGGTACGAACCGAGAACAGCTATCAAGGGACAGGCCCTGGCAGATTTTATCGCCGAACTGACACCTGAGCTCAAGGAAGACAGCTTAAAGTTAGCTGAAGAAGTCACATCTGAGTGCTCGGTGGGAGCTCAAAAGGACAGAAGAGCATTAGGGACTCCGGCGCAAGCCGAGAAACCTAATGAAGAAAGAAAGGGCAGAATATGGAGGATGTACCAAGGAGATGTATGGCGGCTGCATGTAGATGGAGCATCAAATAGCCGAGGAGCTGGAGCCGGTATCGTAATCGTATCTCCGGAAGGTGTAATGCATGAAAACGCGCTAACTATCGGTTTCACGGCGTCTAACAACGAAGCTGAATATGAGGCACTGGTCTCCGGCCTAAAGATGGCTAAACACTTAGGTGCCGAGACAGTGCAAGTATACAGCGACTCGCAGCTGATCGTGAACCAAATCAAGGACCAATACAGCTTAAAAGACCCAAGGATGGAGAAGTACTACGACAAGGTCTGGGAGCTAATTAGAGAAATTGGAACCGTGGAGATTGAATGGGTAGGCCGAGAGCGAAACGCCCACGCGGACGCTCTGGCCTCCCTGGCAACAGCTTGTGCAGCTTCCCCTAACCGAACCATTCTCCTCGGGGAAGTAGAATGTCCGAGCATCAAGCACGAGAGGCAAGAGGTGCTACATATATCCCTCGGCCCTAGCTGGATGGACGAAATTCACGCCTACCTCAAGCACGAGAAGCTCCCGACAGAGAAGAAGGAAGCTCACAGGATCAGGTGCAAGGCCTCCTACTTCTACTTAGACCCGAACGATAAGATGTACCGAAGGTCCTTCACGGGCCCTGACATGAAGGTAGTACATGACACCCAAATTGAGAGCATTCTCCGAGAGCTCCACGAGGGTAGCAGCGGATGCCACTCCGGCGGTCGATCCCTTGCGCACCGAGCTCTTACCCAAGGGTATTGGTGGCCGAAGATGAAGAAAACGTCGGAAGAGTTTGTCCAAAAATGCGAGCAGTGCCAAAAGCACGCCACTCACTTGCTCCGGCCAGCCGAAATCCTGCAACCAATCACCAGCCCGTGGCCATTTGCACAATGGGGTCTCGATCTAGTGGGAAAGTTGCCGACAGCTCCAAGCGGCTACAAACACTTAATAACAGCAACTGATTACTACACCAAGTGGGTGGAGGCCGAGTCCCTAATTACCATCACCGCCACCGATGTGGAACGCTTTCTGTGGAAAAACATTATCTCTCGCTTCGGTGTCCCTTATGCGATCATTTCGGATAACGGGACCTAATTTGTGGCCGAAGCGATCGAGAAGCTTTGCAAAAAGTACAATGTTCGGATCTTCCACTCCTCGGTCTCGTACCCACAAGGAAATGGACAAGCCGAAGCATCGAACAAGACTATTTTAGCTGGAATCAAGAGACGCCTAACCCTGAAAAGGGGTAAGTGGGCCGAAGAGCTCCCAAAAGTTCTCTGGGGCTATCGAACCACACCCCGGCGCTCAATTGGCCGAACGCCGTTCTCTATGGCGTACGGCATGGAAGCTGTTCTCCCTCTAGCCACCCTAATCCCAACAGCTCGGACCGAAAATTTTGATGTGCCGACCAATGATGAGGCCATGGACAGGGAGCTCGACCTAGCTGAAGAGCTCAGGGACGAAGCACACCTGAAACATGCCTCATACCAGCAAGAGGTCGCTCAGGGATACAACAAAAATGTTCGGATAAGGCCCTTTAACGTTGATGATTTAGTTCTCCGAGAGGTGGTTCAGAAGTCTAAAAAGACTAAATTCAAACCAAACTACGAAGGACCCTTCCGAGTGGTCGCAAAAGCCGGACATGGGTCATACAAGTTAGCAGAGATGGATGGAACACCTATTGGCAACCCATGGAATGCCACTAAGCTTAGGAAGTTCTATGCTTAAGAAATTCTGTTAGAAAATTTATTTGGGCTGCTTGTTTTGCCCCCTTTTCTTTGTTATTAAAGATGTTCGGAGAATGAATGAAGAGAATCTTTCACTACTACTGTTACTTATTTAGATTACCGATTAGAATTGTCAAGGTCTGATACTTCAATCCATACGAGATTGCTTCGGTTCCATCCTGAACAGCTATCTCCACTGACTAGAACCGAACAGGGGCTATCAGTGGAAGATTTTTCCAAGTGTTGGAGAATTTTAAACTCCACTTCTCGTTGCTTCGGTTCCGATCCGAGCAACATTTCCTCTGATTGGTCCCGAGCAGGGGCTAGCAGTGGAAGATTTTTCCAAGTGTTGGAGAATTTTAAACTCCACTTCTCGTTGCTTCGGTTCCGATCCGAGCAACATTTCCTCTGATTGGTCCCGAGCAGGGGCTAGCAGTGGAAGATTTTTCCAAGTGTTGGAGAATTTTAAACTCCACTTCTCGTTGCTTCGGTTCCGATCCGAGCAACGTTTCCTCTGATTGGTCCCGAGCAGGGGCTAGCAGTGGAAAATTTTTCTAAGTATTGGAGAATTTTAAACTCCAATTCTGTTGCTTCGGTTCCAATCCGAGCAACTACGTCCTCCGATTGGAACCGAGCAGGGGCTATCCGGAGAAATGATCCATTCTTAAAAAGTATAAATTTTCTCTAAGTGTTGATATGGTTTTCATACTAATCAACAAAAGCATGTAGATTGCAAACGATAAACATGCATTCATAGCAAAATAATATATCCGATTAAAAACATCCAAACATTCAACCATTCAAATCAAAAATTTTCACCGCTTCGGTGAAAGCCGAGGCATGGCATTGCGGTACATGTTCATTGCCATCCCCATAAACCTGTTTCAAATTACAAACCCATGGCACGGCAAAATTCCAATTGTTCGGAGCCGTCCATTACATCAAAACAAACAAACAAAAGAAATGTTTTCGATAACCCTATCTTAAGGGGTTAAATTGATGGTCTTATCCGCCGTATTCTCGGACGGAATTGGTTGGGAAGAAGTCCCTTCATCTGTGATCTTCTTAGCAAGACCATCGTCTTGATTCTCCTCGGCCTCTTCGTCCTCAGCTTCATCTTCATCAAGACCCTCGGCAACAGGAGAATCAGGCATTGCAGGAGCTTGATATTTCGGGTCCTCGGGAGCGACATCGAAAGCAGAACAGCAATGAAGATATCCTTTACCGAAGCCTTTTTTCTCACCTTCTTTGACAAGCTTTAGGATGTCCCCGGCATATGCCTCTCCGGCCGCAACGAATCCAGCATCGTAAGCCTCCTTTTTGGCTTCCTCCAGGGCTTTTGCATGTTCGGTCTTCACCTTCTCCAGTCGTCGGTCAGACCTCTCCCGCCATTCAGCCAGCTCCTTCAATCTCTCATTCTCGATCCGGAGCTCCTCGGCGCGGCTCTCTGCAGTCTGCACCTTTTCTAAAGCAGCATCTGCTCGGTGCTTGTACCTTTTGGCCGCTCCGTTAAGCTCCACCACCTAGTCATGCAGCCTCAGCACAGACTGTCCGGCCTGCAAAGACAAGAGTAATACAAAGATAAGTAAAAAGACATATTGAATGTAAAATCCGAGGCCTCGGTATGGAGCACTCACCTGCACAACCAAGGACGAGCAATGATAGAGATTGTCTTCCAACTTGTTCGGAAGCCTGGTCATATCGTTTTTTAGGGCCACGGCGTGGAGAAGGCCCAACCCCAGGCGAGGATCGGCATGAACGCTGTCGGTATTCATAATACTCTTCCCCTCGGAGTTGATTAGCGCCGGAGTCCATGGCATTGTCAACAGCTCGATCTCCGGTCTTTGCCTCCTCCTCTCATCAGCCCCCTCGTTAGATTCGGGGAGCAAGGTGTCATCCCTCGGCTTCTTGGCTGGAGGCCCGTCCTCCAAAATCGTAACCCGGCTTCGTCCGGCGGGTGCGTCCTTCGGAAGGGTGGACCTAGAGCTTGGCTTTTCCTTCCTTTTTGAAGGGGCCTTCTTGGTCTTGGCCGTCATTTCAGCCAACTTAGCCGCGAGATCGATCTTCGGCAGCATATCTCCGTCTGATGATTGAGAGTCGGAGGAAGAGCGATCTACGGGAATTCTCTCTTTCCCCCGGAGATCACCAACTGGCAAGGCTTCCAAATCTTCTCTCTGTTGTGCCGATAGCAAGTTCTCGGCAGTTCCCCTCGGTTTCCTCGGCTTTCGAGCTTTTGCCGGCTTCTTTTTTAACCAACACCGGTAAGTCGAAAGATAGTGGAGAAGATCGTGTGCTAGACGTCCCGAGCACTGATACAACTGCCGTGCTCGCTCGGAGTTTGCACGCGTCTTCAACCGCCGAGTGATTGGAGAAGGACCTGCAAAACACAAAAGTTAGTAAAACACTACAAAACATTTTCAACAAGAGCAACAGGAACAAGCAACGAAATAGAACACTAATTGTGGTTACCCCGAAGGGTAGGAATGGGGAAAGGATCCTCGGACAAAGGCAAATTGTAGTTCCCCGACACCATGACACAGATGTCCTGGAAGTGGTCGGAGTCCGGAAGGTGCTCAACTATCTGCTTCTTCTTTGGACGTGTCATCAGAAAGTACCTCCCGAACGACGAGTTCCGGGAGACGGCGTACAGTTCAAATAGATCCCAAACCCGAAGCTCGAGGTTATCCCTCTGCTTTAGCGCGTACGCAGAGTTGATCACCCGGTAGCTGTTTATGGTTAATTGGTCGGGGGAGAGGTGGTAGGTGTTTAACACCGATCTGGTGAAGATGTTCATCGGGAACCGAACACCACCCTCTGTGATCGCCATCAGTGGAACGATCAAGTGGTTGGGACCGTAGCCCGGTTGCATTCCCTTCGGAATAAGGGTGACCACCACCCCCTCCGGAATCTCATACTTCTCGGTGAACTTGGAGTATCCAACCTCACCGTTCGTGAAGTAGTGTAAGTATGGACAGGTGGGGTCCTTCTTCTTCCCACTACTCGAGCCCGAGCCGGAAGATCTCTTCCCTCCAGACCCAGAAATTCCAATCTCAGCCAAAATGGCCTGCTCTACCTCCTCAGTGGCATCGGCATTCTGCTCGGAGCCCGTGCTCGTCCCTTGCTCGGTACTCGTAGCCGTTGCTGTGGTGGAGGGTTCTAACTCAGAACGGTCATCGGACTCGGTGGCATCGCTATCTTCAAGAAAGCCATCCGACACCTCTTCTTCTTCCTCCAAATCAACCGACTCTTCTACTATAGGGTCAGGGTTCGGGGGTATGGATTGAAGGGGCCTCTCGTCTACGGGTTTATTAAAATCGAAGTCCATTGGTACGATCTCTCGGCAAGGGTTTAGCCGAGCTCTATATTTGTGGATAAGATAGGCAATGTGGGAAGCGGCTGTACTACAGATCTCGGATCCTGAGCTCTCAGAGTCTGAAGAGATCTCAACGACTGATGGCGCCAGACCTAACAAAAAAAAGTGCACGGTAAAGAGACCGTTAGCTATACGCAATGGGTCATAAAATCAATACCGAGCAGCATACTCCTCGGCACCACCAGACATTTGAGATCCCGAATCAGACAAGTGCGTGTGTGAAGTGAAACCCCTCGGCACCCGTGGCCGAGGAGGGTCTGTCTACGATCTATATCTCTCGGCGTCGTCTTCAACCTTGTGAACGAGTCGAAGAAAACTGTTCATCTTCCAAGACTCAAACCCAGAAAACACAAAAACCCCAGACTCGACAGAAAACGCGATGAAAGCATGCTATAATCAAGAAGAAAGCAGGAAAAGCTACGTAAAATCATCAAAACACAGTTGGGTTGGAGTTATACCTGAAGATCTGAAGCGAAATCTGCTGCTACAACTTTGATCTGCAAAGAAAATCACGAAAATCTAGAGAGAGGGGGACGTCTGGAACTCGAAGAGCAAGAGAGAGAAAGTATTTTTCCTTCTATAAAGGGGGTATTTATAGAGGCATCAAGATTTCAAAAACCGGATGAGCTTGGGCGGGAAACGAACGTGGTGACGGTGGAGAATGGGTTACGGCGTGTTCTCAGCTTACCGGTGTTGAACACGTGCCTTCTGACACCGTGCACCGTAGCAATTCTCTTCTGTTGCGTTAGCGAAACGGCGTGTACCAGAAGTGACGTGACTGCAGCTGTCATGTCATCGATAGAGCCCTACTCGTAGGGGACACGTGTCATCCTCCGAATGGCCGAAAGGTCGGCGGTAGCAGAGAATCTAATAATTAAGCCTTAAATCGAGGAGTGGGGCTCGGATCGGACCCTGCTTGGCACCCGAGTACTCAACCCCTCTTGTGAAAAATACATAGAGGGATCGAGGGGCTATTGTAGGGGTCCGGATTAACCGAGTACCTAACTCACTGTAAGAAACACCTCTTTGAGGGACTCTTCGGTGAGTGGATCGACTAATCCAAAACAGGCAAACGGGGTTTCGGTCCCTCGTCTCGGATTTCACTGAGACCTATCCTGTGCTTAACACGATAGCGAGTTCTCAGAGCTAACACCGAAAGGCTTCGGCACGTACCCGAGGGGTGATTCAGACAACTTCAGAATGCAAATAGTATACCGAGAGACCTGGTGCTGAGTCAGCAGAGCAGTTAATGCTGCATGTGCCTGTAACAAGCTGCGATCATGACGAATGACGTCATCCGAACGGTTACGACACGTGTCACGTTTTCACTGGAGGCATGTGCCTGCAGAATATTCTTTCGAGCTCGTCACCGTGACGTCAGCCGAGCGGTTAACTCACGTGACGAGCACAGCTGTGCTTGGAGGCCAAGCCAAGGCTCACCTATAAAAGGTGGACTTCATCACCAGAAAAAGGTACGCAATACTCTCTCACAAACCCTAGATCTACTACACTTCATCTTCTTACTAGACCGTCGGAGTACCATTCCGGACTCAACGGTCCGGTCTGGTGCTAACGGTTTGCTCAGTGTGCAGGCCTGGAGTTCCACCTGAGAGTGTTCACCATTTCCGTCGTTCACCATCACCAGGAGGATCAACCAGAGAAAAGAGGACTCCACAATCAGATTACAAAATACATTAGGTGTTCTTGGTTTGGCAAGTTCGTACATAATCTGAGCCAAACAATATCGATTGGGTTACATTGTATCCTGAAGGCAGAATTTTCATTGCTCCGTTGTGTACTCGTAGTTCAATCCAGAAGGGGGAAAATATTACCTAAAAGATAGTGTTCCTAGAACGTGCCTTACAGCATTGCGATTCGATTTTTGTGTTTATTTTCCGTTTCAATATCCAAATTTTTCCAACAATCTAACCGTGCTGCAGAGCCCTCGACTATAGGTGTGTGATAGACACTTGGTTTGTGTGAGTCAATTTCTCTACGGAAGCTTTCTTTGATAGTGGAACTACCGAGACGGCTGAAGATCGACAAGGCACAAATGAGTCCTCTGACGATTTTTGTGTTTCTTTTCCATTTCAATATCCAAATTTTTCCAACAATCTAACCGTGCTGCAGAGCCCTCGACTATAGGTGTGTGATAGACACTTGGTTTGTGTCCGTCGGTTTCTCTACGAAAGCTTTGTCGGTAGTGGAACTACCGAGATGGCTGAAGATTGACAATGCACAAATGATTATGTTTTTTTGTCTTTCCTGTTTGTCATTTATTTTTTAGCTGTATTTGCTTAAATTTTGTATCCGGTAGCAATTTGTTTAATGAAATTTTGTATACGGCCCGTTTGGATGACGTATTGGTTTAAGAGGGATTAAATAATAAGGGGGATAAAATAGTTGGAGTGATTAAATAAGAAGGGTGGACCCACAGTTAAGAAGGGGGGAATAAATAGTACATGGCTTGGATGAGGGATAATAAAAGGGGGATAAAGAGGGTGGATGATGTAAAACCATGTCAAAATACTTTCTTGCCCTTGGTAATGCATATATTAAATTATGTATTTATAAAATTATATAAATACCAAAATTAATTACTCTATTCAATATTTAATTTATAATACTTAACTGTAATATTTTTTATTTTAAAAAATGTTTTTTATTTGTTTTTTTATTTATTGGGTAAATTTCACCTACCTCCCCTGAGGTTTATGACAATTACAGGGACCTCCCCTAAGGTTTCTGAAATTCCACTGACCTCACCTACTTTTGAAAATAAATGCCACATACCTCCCCTCCGTTAACTTCCGTTAGAAAAGCTAACGGAAAACGCTGATGTCAGCGCCATCTCATTCTCCTCTTTTTATTTTAAATCTTAAAATATTTATAACTTTTGTTTTATATATTCACTTTTTATGAAATTTATATCTTTAAAATATACTCGAAAAGATCTATAAAATGAGATCGATATTCAATGCGAAATTATGAAAAAATAAAATCTTAATTTTCAATGTGAATTATCATGCTACATAATTTAAATTTTTCAATGTTTAACTCAAAACTTTAAACCTCAAAATTCTTATAACTTTTTTTGTAAGGTTCTGAGCTCGACTCCTATGGAGAGGAGGTCAACCCTTGTAGTTTACTAATATCTAACAGCTAACTCTATTAATGAATATCGAATGGGAAAAAAAAAATAAAAGACAATATAATTAAAATTTGCATTGAAAATTTAAAATTTTATTGGGACAAAGTCACCATTAAATAGAAAAATGGGCTTACAAATTTACCATGTTCATTTAATTAAGAATATATTTAGAAAAAAAAAATTTTAAACAAGAAGATTTTATGATGTTTCGTACTCCCTCTGTTCCAAATTGTTTGCCCCCCTTTTGGGAGTGCATGCATTTTACACTAAAAAAATAACGTGTTTATGAGAATTTTTTTGAAAAAGAATTACACCAATTTTTTCTTCTCAATTAGATCTTTAAATTGGTATAAAGTTTGTTGAAAAAAATTAATGCTTGTACATTTTTTTTTGCTTGTAAAATGATGCATGCATTCCTAAAAGGGGCAAACAATTTGGAACAGAGGTATTACAATTTTTGCGTAAAATTTTGACTTACACATTGAAAATAATTTAAATTATGTAACATTATAATTAAAATTCACATTGAAAAAATAAGATTTTATTTTTTCATAATTTCACATTGAATATGGATCTCATTTTATAGATCTTTTCGAGTAGATTTTAAAGATATAAATTTCATAAAAAGTGACATTTATTTTCAAAAGTAGGGGAGGTCAGTGGAATTTCAGAAACCTTAGGAGAGGTCCCTGTAATTGTCAGAAATCTCAGGGGAGGTAGGTGAAATTTACCCTTATTTATTTTATATACTATTCAACAAGCCAACAAACGAACAATGTAAAATTCTAAAGTATAAAAATTTTCAAATTTTTTTTGATCAAATTAAAGATCTCTATCAGTATTTTAATTTGGTGCAAGCAAAAATAAAAAATTATATACGGAAATACTTTATTTTTTTATCCGAAGGATATTGCGAAGCAACTGAACAAGCCAGCAATGTAAAATTATGAAGTATAAAAAAATTTCAATTTTTTTGTATCGAATTAAATATCTCTATTAGTAGTTTAATTTGGTACAAAAATAAATAAATAATTATATGCGGAAGTACTTTATTTTTTTTTTCGAAGGAAATTGCATGGGGGTAGGGAGGTAAATTGGGGGGCTACCCCCCCCACCCCCGACTAAATATAGACACCCCTCCCCCTACTTATATTTAGTCAGGGAGGGGCATGAGTAATTAGCCCGTCGGCTAATTAGTCGGGGGTTGATTTTGGCAGCCAAAGCATGGATGAGGTGTGGGACCATGACTAAATAACCCAATCTTCCACATCCCTCTTTCATTTCCAGCATCCAAACGAGCTCTTAGATGTTTATTTCTTTCAAACGACACTTGTTTGGAACTACTTACTATTTTTTTAAGGAGCTTTGCTCTGAACTTTAATTGAGATTTGCACTAGTGAACATTAAAATTGATTCCTTAAAATTAGTTGAGGTGTGCATAAACTGGCCCAGAAACTTGATTATCAAAATATTTTCTTATAGAGTAGTTTTAAAATATCTTCCTTATTGCGTAGGGTGTCTGTGGTAAGTTCAATGGATCGGTGGAGAGACAAAGATGATAGGGCGCCGAGAAAGGGAGAGGCTTTCAACAGGGGAGCAGAAAAATTCAAATCTGGGGTCCATTAACACTTCTTTTCTTTATGAATCATTTCGGAATTGCTTTATACTGGAATGTGGAGGAGTCAGAGGTTGTTCCACAACTATTGGATTTTCAATTTATTAGTTTTGTTTTTATTTAGGTTTTTTTTTTTTTTTACGTTTATTAGGTTTGCGTTAAACTTTTGTGGATTGTTGATTCATCTCGACATGAGCAATTGGAAATGTAAAAATATTATGGGAATTGCCCAAATATTTTAGGAAATATCTTAAAAAAAGTATGAAAAAAACAACTAAACTAACAAACGCGAAAAAAAAATTTAACTAAAAACATAACCAAAAAATTAAAAATCCTTTGAAGTTAAGACTACTCAATGGATAACAATTCAGACAAGTCAATTAAAAGAAACCTGAACCTGCGAATATCTATACGGATGTCCTATTCTGGGATCACTCCAATTCAACGGCAAAAGAAGGTTTGTGGAGCAGCAGGCAATTAATAATGTAAGATGGAATACAAAGAGTGCCCCAACAAGAAAAAGAGGATGGCACAAGTTTTCTACTCCTACTTTTTTAAAAAGTGAAGTTGGAGTTTCCCACGCTTCTTATCCTTCAAAATAAATTAACCTTTGATTCTTGATTCACAATTGATTTGGTCTTTTGAACTTCTCCAAAGGATGAAAATGACGAGTGGATCAATTGTTATTCTCCACGAAACATCATGCATGTCCACTGTGAGCGAGGATAAATTAATAAGAACGGTCTGCTACTAGATTGTTTTGTACCTAACACACTTTCAACAGAAATGGACAAGCCTTCTCTTCCCAGTGAGACAAAGAAATATCCTTCTAATTAATTTCTCTCGCACCCTCTTTTTGAAGGTCTCTGGGGTCACCTTTTCCCATCTTTTTCTTTTGGCATTAAGAAGAGAAATTAAGTGGATTCTCCTTCTTGCATGTGGGTGCGCTGGATCATACATGGTAATTTTGGTCGATTAATCTTTCTACACGCTTATCCAAATGGATTGGTGTTAGCACCTTAATCTTTCAAACGTGCTACGCTGGACTTAGGGTGGCACCTTGCACCCAAGTTAGGCAGCGAGCACAAGGCATGAGTAGGAGGCAATAAGGCATGCCGTGGCAAGGTGAAGTGTTGGCCGGTGTCAACACAGTCCCGTTATTGAGTAAGCTATGATGGTTGCATGCATGTGAAGGCCCAAGACATATTGTGGCATGAATGCATGAAGTTGTAGCTAGCTTGTGGGGCAAAGCAGTCAGGAATTTGACTAAGGCATTGAGCTGGGGCTGTTAGGTTTATTGGCATTTTCCGGGTTATGTCAAGCCTTTCAGAGTCTGTAATTCGGGTATTAGGGTTTGGGAGTTAGAGAGCCTAGGAGTTGAGTCTAGATGCTCCATTCGAGAATTTCAAGCTTCATGATCAAGTCATCGCCAAGTCAAGTGCTACAAAGCTCCATCCAATGAGGTATATCCTTGCATATCATTTGTGCATTTAGGCCATTCAAAATAACATGTTTTAATGTGCATTAGGTTGTCTTATTAATGCTTTATTTGGATCTTACATTTAAAATGAGTTAGGCATTAGGTTTTAGCTTTGAGCTTATTGCGTCTACACGCGTCTGGCTTTGACTGTTAAGATTGTGCCATGTGTCTAAATCCTGAAGGTGCGTCTGCGCACGTCTACACGCGTCTGGCAGACTCTTTAAGTGGCCTAGTGTCTTGTTTTGATTGGTTGGATTGGGGAGCACGAAAATGGGCACTATAAAAGTCATTTTTCTTTCATTTTCACACAACCCACTTGAGAGAAAATCAGCCCTTTTTAGAGAGAGAAAGTCCCATCTCTTTTCCATCTCTTCTCTCTTTTGTGAACTTGATGTTCTTGATGATTTGAGCTTGCTCTTCTCATCTTTCTTTAATCTAGAGTCTTCCTCTTCATGGATCTACTCTAGGTTGATTTTAGTTTTCAAAAACTTTCATAAAAATCCAATCTTTTTAGTCTCATCTCTTCTCCATCCCTTTTCTCTTTTGTAAACTTGATGTTCTTGATGATTTGAGCTTGCTCTTCTCATCTTTCTTCAATCTAGAGTCTTCCTCTCCATGGATCCACTCTAGATTGATTTTAGTTTTCAAAAACTTTTATAAAAATCAAATCTTTTGCATACATCATGTTGTCTTGCCTTGTTTCTACGTGAGCCGATTGAACCGGTGCCGAGTTGACTCGGAGATCAAGACGGGTGTGTTTGTGGAGTCCATAGAATCAAAGAGGAGTACGGGGTACTACATCAAGAATTGGAGCTAGGTGTCACAAGGGGCTTGTTGGGTAATTCCTAGTCTTGTTAATTCTTGTAAACCTTTTGATTTATGGAATGCATGAGTAGGACTAGGCCGTGGTTTTATGCTTAGGGTGTTTAGACCCTAAGTAGTTTCCACGTATATCGTGTGTTTTGTCTCATTAGTTTAATTACTCTATATTGAACTTGTTGAGTTGTTTGATTTGCCATGGTGAATGATTAAATTGTTTGAAATCGAAGTGGTTTATTTTTAAAATTGGTCGTCCTATTCACCCCCCCTCTAGGACTTGTAGTGCTTTGCATAATTTAAAACTGGTTCGAAACTTCCCAGAACTTTAGGTCTAGCTTATACAAAGCTTTGCTCTGAATTTTAATTGAGGTCTCCGCTTATTGAACGGTGAAATTGGTCCCCTAAAATTAATTGAGGTAAACATAAGGTTGTCCGAACACTTGAATTATCAAAAAGTGTTCACATATGCACGTAAATTAACCTGAATACTCGGTCCCAGTAGGGGACAGGAGAAAAATTCAAATAATATTCAATTCTGGGATCAGGTCTAAGAAAAGGATTAGTTGGAAATTAACATTCACAACCATATGAACATTCGCTAGGGATGGCGGCGAGGGGAGGATCAGGGACGGATTTGGCCACCCCTGCCTCCAATCCCTGAACCTTATATCTACCTCCGTCCCCGCCCCGATCCCCGAACGGGGAATCATCTCCACCCTCTATGCCTACTACTAACGGGGATCAGGGATCCCCACCTCGATCTGAAAGTTACCAAACCAATAAAAAAAAATAAACAAAAAATCAAGAAAAATACCCTTTAGACTTTACCAACAAATATCTAAACCACTAAACAATGAAAAACATGACGACAATTTGCCATTTTTCACCAAAAATCCCAACCAACCAAATAAAATTACATAATAGTCAAGGATTCCAACCTTGAAGGCTGGAGTTACCAACTAAATTATATTTGATTATGTTTAATTATGTTTAAGAATGTTAAGAATGAAGTGTACTTATTATAAACTAATAGTATATATTTTGAGGAAACCCTAGCAATTAACAATAATTCAAGAGGTCTAAATGTGAATAACATAGGAGTATTAGATATGTAATAAAAAAACGGGTTGGGAATGGGTCGGGGAATGGATCGGGGGTATGTGGAACCATCTCCAACTCGATCCCCGGTTTTATTTTTATTTTTTCTCCAAATCCGACCCGATCACCGAAAAAATCTCCAAAACTCTAACCCAAACATGGGCGGGGACGGATCAAAGCGGATCGGATCGGCCATAATTGCCATCCCTAACATTCGCCCACTTGATAGCATAATAATGCTCAATATTAACATCTTTCTAGCAAATTTTAGTGATGTAGTTCCTGAGCAATTACTTTTGCATGTGTTGTACCTTGTTCCTCATACCGGAATGATACACTGCGGTAATAATAGTTGTTAAAGTTCATGTTTTGTACCACGTTCCTGATCATATATGTTTCTCCGGGCCGGCGCAGGATAAGCTAAGCCAACGGGCTTGGGCAACTCCCGGGTTGGGGAAAAATAAAAAAGAACAAACTTGTTAATTATGTAAATATAACTTGAGTTTCCAATAGTGATGCGGAGTTGCCTTGCTGGCCTCCAAGTGCTGCCAATTTGCCGCGAGAGCCAGGTTCGAGTCCTAGGGCCGCACAATCCTCCCTTCTCTGATTTGTGTCCGATCCCTTAGATCTCTTATTTTTTTTCTTTTCTTTATTTTTTTATTTCTCAATCTATTATTTTCCTTGAGAAGTCTAGAACCACCAGTTTGTGTGGTCCCATACAGTTATTTCTCGATTTATTTTGTTATTTCTCAATCTATTATTTTCACAATAAGTCAAGAGTAGGGCTTTAGAGGTGGAAGACGAACAACCACACACAAGGTTATCAACCTCCATGGCGAGAGGTACGCATCCGCTATTATTTTCTAAGATAACACGAAAATAATGTGAAAAAATCTAATTGACATATTAATATAATGCCCTCACACATTCATAGGAGAAGACAATATTGGACGGGCCGTCATTTATATAAGAGTTTTGTTTTTCATTGTATCCCTTAAACTATCACTCATTTCTCTACTTCATACCTGAACTTTCCAAAACCTTTATGTAGTCCCTAAACTACTTAATTGAAGTGCATGTGGTCCAAAATCTAACACCAGTTAGTTTAAATGGAAGGAAAAGTGATTATCGTCCCAAAATAAAGGGTAAAACCGTCATCATTTGTCTCCAGACCCGAATTGGCGCAAATACACTTGTGAGAGGAAAAAATCAACAGAGCCTCGTAAAACAGAGGACTCCCTGTCTCTCATATGCATGGTTCAGTTTATATGATATGCCATAAAAAGTATCATTTCTTGGTGCCTTCCAAGGACAAAGCTCCAACAAAGGCTAAGTCTAACTTACTGGAATTAAAGGTTGTGCTTTATATACACAATCACGTACAATTACCCAAATTTCCTAACACACGAACATTTCTATTTCTGTAAATGGATCTTTCTTTTTACTAGTAATTTTTTAAAGATTGTGCTTTATCCTGTTCACGGAACCCTACTTTTGGTTTGGTGAAATGGCATGATTTTAAGAGGTTGAACTAATTGAATCTGCTCAAATGAGAGTTTCTAGCTTTGTAGCAGAATAATTTGATCTTCCAAACCCTAGGTTTTAGAGAGAAGATTGGGTTTGGGTTTTAATTGGTGGTTCATCAGAGGGTGAGAAGCAACAGCAGCAGCAGCCGCATAGAGGGAGAGAACAGAGTGAAGAGGAAGATGAAGAATGCTTGTCAATTGGAGATTCTAGAGAAAACCATTGATCATATCCCAAGATTAGGAATGGAGAACTTCGTCTCTCTCTCTCTCTCTCTCTCTCTCTGCATGTGTGTGTGTTTTTCGTGGAGATGGGGTCGAATGGGGAGGGAAGTAAAGGAGCTGACATTTTTACCCTAGGCCAACACACTCACATAGTGTGTGGACCTCACACATACTTGAGTGTGAAGTGTGTGTGGACTCCACACACCATGTGAGTGTGTTAGAGACTTGTTTGAGACTTTTGTTGTACATATATCATTATTGTTTGAGACAATAATCACACGTGCCGCATACACAATTACTTTTCTGTCCATTTAAACTAATTGGCATTAGATTTTGTACCACATGCACTTCCATTAAGTAGCTCAGGGACTACATAAAAGATTTTAAAAGTTCAAGTATGAAGTAAAGAAATGGGTGAAAGTTCCAGGGATATGTTGGAAAAAAAAACTCTTTATATATATGGGTCCGTTTTTGGGGAGGACATAGTAAATGGGTCTTTACTGCAATAAGGACATCAACTTTTTCCTTAATGCCAAGAGGACAAATCACCTATACATTCCAAAAATGCCTCCACTAGCCAATGAAAGTGCCTAAACCCCTAAACCTAATGAAAGTGCCTAAGCCTAACTCCTAGGGTACCCTATGAAAGTGCCTAAAACCCTAGGGTACCCTAAGAAAGTGCCTAAACCACTAAAACCCTATAATTGGAAAGTGCACCCTAAACCTAAACCCTAGGGTACCCTATGAAAGTGCCTAAAAACACTAGGGTACCCTACGAAAGTGCCTAAACAACTAAAACCCTATAATTGAAAAGTGCACCCTGAGTGCCTAAACCCAAAATGCCTAAACCCACCCCCAAAATTGAAAAGTGAGAAATTAATTTTGTCCCATTCCATCAATTTTTTCCCACATGCATGAGAGAGAGAGAGAGAGAGAGAGAGAGAGACGGGAAAGACATGTCGGGAAAGTGACAGGTAGGTGTGAATGGGAAAAGTGAGTGATCGGCTTTCAATGGGTAATGTCAGCCTTGTCAGGTAATGTCACGTGCTTTCAATGGGTTTTAAATGGGTTTTGAGTGATGGGCTTCGTTCAGGGTATTTTTGTCTAGTTTTGTTCTTGAGCCCTCAAAATTTTTCTACCAATGTATTAGAGACATTAAAATAAATTAAGCTGGACTAAACACCATTTAAAGCCTCAAACTTGGCCTTTAGACCAATTAACTTTATATATGTATATAAAAAAAAAATTGCAATCATATACAAAATTAAACTTTCTAAATGAAAATGTTAATCGAAATTTTGGACATTAAATCCTACTCTCTACTCCCACGACTAGCTTGCAGAATGTGCAGTAAACCAAAATAAGGGAGGTGTACCATTTAGTATTTTGTAAATATCCTCTGCTATCTTTTTCGGTGAAGAAGTACCACAATTGAAGTGGCATCTTGCGATCTAGAACTTGATATATGATATCGTAAATCGTCATCGCAAGCTATTGAAATCAACTCACCATCCTCATCTTGGTACTTGATTTGTGCCTCAAGTTTCAGCCTTTTTTTCACTTGTTCCTTCAGCTCTGCCATTTCCCATGGCTGTTTAGACAACTGAAACTTAAATGTCTCACCTTCATATCTTGCCTTTACTGTCACACTACTTGTGTCAATAGAAGCCAATTCTTGATTAGAAGGCTGCATGGCGAAATTCAATTGGGGGTTTCGCTCTTGATCTCCAATTGCGAGCGCTTCGTTGGGGCGAGATTGACCAATAAACTTGTGTTCCTCGCGAGGTGGCCATCTGTAGATTTGGTAACCCCGACATACTCGCTTCAACGTAGATATGCTAACTGCAAAAAATGAGAAATCCAAAAACTCAAATTCTTCTACGTGAGTAATTCCAATCTACATCTCCATTTTGCATATATACTTCAAAATTTAGTCTTACTTTCAAAAAGTACATTCGGATCGAATCACAGTATTCACAGATCCTAAGGCATAGTTTTCCAAAAGATTTTAGCAACCCAGTTGCTAAAATCATCATGATTAGCAAATGAGTTCAGAAGATGCTAAAATTATGGTATTTCAAATAAAAAAATTAAGTGTTTTCGTGTATTTTTTTTTTATTTTTCACACCAAATTAAAGTACACAATTAGTATTTTAATTTGGTGCGGAAAAATTCGAAAAATGATACACAGAACCACTTCATTTTTTGATTTAAAAAATTTAATTTTAGCACCTGCTGAACTCATTTATCATGGTTGATTTTAGCAACTGAGTTGCTAAAATCTTTTCGAAAACTATGCCTAAGTCTAACCACAAATCCCAATATCTATCTCTCGTCTCTACCTTTCAAAGATTCAATCTTTTCTTTACCGAAACTCAAATTTGCTTCTGAAATGTAAATGGGATATTGATATCGTTTTCAAAGTAATATTATTACAGTTGATCGGAAAGAGAAAGTACTTACTATACTTTTTTAATGGTACTTATATTTTATATAGATTAGAAAAACATAGTTTAGGTTATACACGTTTCTCATATAAAATGGAGAGTGAAAATTGCCGGATTAGTTTGGTTGTGTGCTAAACGAGAACCAAAGCAATACATACAAGTAGAATTTTGAAAACTAAACTGTCCAAACCTATTCATGAAAACGACACAAATCCAAACCATTTGACTAGGGCACAGGCATAATTGAAAATTTGAAACCACAGTCTGCTTTAAGCTCAAATGTCATACATATGAATCATGTAAACTTACTTCAAAATGGCATCAAATCCTCATAGCAATCCCTATTCTAAAACGAACTTAATTTGAAGTAACAAAAAATTATTGCAATTCAAATCCTTCAAGGATTGGTTATATTTTTTGAAGGGGCCGGTTCCCCTCACAAAACCAATGACACAACATTTGATGCATCAAATGTAAACCACCCAATAAGAAAAGTATTGCTGTATTTGTTGAGAGAGAAGCTATCCAGTAAGAAATAACAAGCAAGATGTTACCAGCAAAATTGAGATTTTCATTTCTTCAAAAAGTTCATTTGTGTGCGCACCTTTGAGATGCTTTGCAGCATCTTTAAGAAGCATTTCCTTAGCCTGCAAGATATCGTCCAAAGCAATTGCAATTCTAACTCCAGTAGTTTTCTTGTTTCCTCTCTGTCCTCGGGTCTTAACCTTCCTTTTCCCTTTCACCAAACACTCGGAATTCAACTGAGACTCTTCCATCTCACCATTCGTTGTTCCCTCACCCCCAATTTCAACTGTCTCAACTTCAGAAAAAGGCAGAAGCGTTTCAGAAATCGATTGTGGGATTCGCTCTTGATCAACAACGGCGGTTTCGTTGGCATGAGTTTGACTGATAAGCTTGTGAGGTGGCCATATGTGGATATCACACCCTCGACAAGTACACTCTAGTGTAGACCGGCTAACTGCAATAAGGAAGTATACAAAAGCTCATATTTTTCTATCAAAGCAAGTCCAACCCACATTAATTTCAAGAGTCACAAAAAATATGTTTTGAGTATAAAAAGATTTGCATTCAAAGCCTATCACCATTCACATTTACTAACCACGGTTCTCAGTTCTTCTTCTTCTTCTTCTTCTTCTTCTTCTTCTTCTTCTTCTTCTTCTTCTTCTTCTTTTCATGTAAATTTTTGTGTTTATCTCCAAATATAGAAACCAAGACTGAGGCCTTCGATTTCGAGCTCCCATACAAAGCATGATTGGAGTCTCAAGTTTTTTATGAAAAGAGTCAATCTAGTTGAAGAAGGGCTAATCTTGAACAGTGGTAAAACTGGCCCATTGTGGTATGAAGATCAAATGTTAATTCTTGGAAATAGCCTCTATATTTAGGCTGTGTACATTAACCTTTTCCCAAGTCCCTCGTATGCAATAGTTTGGTGCATTGGATAAGCCCTTCTAGTGTATCTACTACTATCTAGTTGGAGGGAAAAGAAAAAAAACAAAAAAAAAAACAAAAAACAAAAAAAAACAAAATTGAGATTTATGCTATTTCTTTGAGTGTATGTATGCGTACCATTGACATTCTTTGCAGCATCTTTAAGACTCATTGCCTTAGTTTGTAAGATATCATCCAAAGAAATTCCAGTTCTAACTCCATCAGTTTTTTTGTTCTCACTCTCTCCTCCTGGGCTCTTTTCATTCCTTTTCCGTTTTCCCAAACACCCGGAATTGAACTCATCCTCTGTAATTTCACCTTCCCTTGTTCCCTCAACCCCAATCCCAATTGCCACTTCAACTTCATCGTTCACCAATTCAGAATCCTCATTTCGGTTCTCTTTTTGAGCTGTCGACGGCAACTGTGGTGGCGGAGTATCCGTACTGGGCACCGTTGTGGACACTCGTTTGGGGAAATTGAGCCGAGCACCCGCCCCCCTGAACCTTAATGCTGCTTCATCATGCGCTATGGCGGCTTCCTCGGCAGTTTCGAAGGTGCCGATGATGAGCCAGTTCCACCGGAGACGAATCCTGGCCACCCATTCGCTGCCGTGTCCCTGCCATACTCCTATATATTGCGGTGCCAGAGACCTAATGAACCCCTGACTGTTGTACTGTTCTGACATCTTCGGGGACATAATTCTCCCTCTTGTGATCAAATTCAACGTATCGGTCCACAATTGAAGTAGCTGCTGCTGCACCAACGCCCAGTATCGGTCGAAATACTGCGGCGGCGGGTCAAAGGAGTCGTCGTGCTGTTGATTTTGTGGCGAAATTTCCATGGATTGGCTAGCCAGTTGACAAACAACAAATGAATTGGGCGAGGGCGGGCACGACGGTGGCGGGGAAGTTGAGAAAGGCGGCGGCGGCGACTGAGGGAAATAGGAGGGCGAAGGAGAGTAATAGAAGCTGCTCCACTCGGACCACTCCTGGGAATAGGATTCTTCAATAGCCTTGTCCGATTCTCTACAGTTGATTACCGCAGCCATTGACAGAGTTTGAGAGAATATTTCGCCCAAATTTGGAAAAAAGCGGCAAAATTGACAAACCCAGATCCAAATTTGGTCCGAAAGGGAAGAAAACAACAAGAAACAAATCTTTGGAGTCTGGGTTTGACAATACTTACTTTTTTGTGTTATTCGTATTGGGGTAAACCTACAGGTACAGAATTTTTTGTACAGAAATTGTACAAATCTCTCTCGGGGACCCACTTTTGGGTCTAACAAGAGTGATCCGAACCGTTCATTATTCTTAGAAAATTTTTTCGAGGGGCCCCACAAAATTTCAGGTCAATCGGACGGTTAGAAGTGCTTGAACCAAAGTCCCACACGGTTAGAAGTGATTGAAATGGTGGGACTTTGGTTCAAGCACTTCTAACCGTCCGATTGAGTTGAAATTTTGTGGGGCCCCTCGGAAAAATGTTTTAAGAATAATGAACGATTCGGATCACTCTTGTGGGACCCAAAAGTGGATCCCCGAGAGCGATTTGTACAATTTCTGTACAAAAAATTCTGTACCCATAACAGGGTCCATTCGTATTGTGTCCTTTTATAGGAATATAAAGCAAGGAGGCCCTTTTATAGAATACTGTACATTTATTTTGGTGACGAAGTCCTAAGTAAATTTTTTTTTTTGGGGGGAGGTAAATGTGTTTTTTCACACTGTCTTGCGTGGCAGATTAGAGAGCTGTTATGGAAACCTTAAAATGATCCAACAATCCTTCACAATTTTCTGTTCAAAATTTGAGTCAACCCAAACAAAGAGTTCAAAGAGTTCCTGGATGTAGAAATTAGAATTTGTCAAACAGTTCAGATTACTTTAGCGTAAGAAACTACAGTTAATTGGTTTAAAAGTCAAGTTTGGGGCTTTAAATGGTGTTTAGTCCAGTTTAATTTATTTTAATGCCTCTAATATATTGGTAGAAAAATTTTGAGAGCCCAAGGACAAAACTAGACAAAAATACCCTTAAGGAAGCCCATCACTCACGCGCAGCATGTCTGTCTTCTTAGTGTTGACCAACTAAAACCCATTGAAAGCACGTGACATTACCTGACATTACCCATTGAAAGCCAATCACTCACTTTTCGCATTCACACGTACCTGTCACTTTCCCGACATGTCTTTCCCGTCTCTCTCTCTCTCTTATGCATGTGGGAAAAAATTGATGGAATGGGATAAAATTAATTTCTCTCTCTTCAATTTTGGGGGTGGGTTTAGGCGTTTTGGGTTTAGGCACTTAGGGTGCACTTTCCAATTACAGGATTTTAGTTGTTTAAGCATTTTCATAGGGTACCCTAATGTTTTTAGGCACTTTTATAGGGTATCCTAGGGTTTAGGTTTAGGATACACTTTCCAATTATAGGGTTTTAGTGGTTTAGGCACTTTCTTAAGGTACCTTAGGGTTTTAGGCACTTTCATAGGGTACCCTAGGATTTAGGTTTAGGCACTTTCGTTAGGTTTGAGGGTTTAGACACTTTCATTGGCTAGTGTGGGCATTTTTGGAATGTATAGGTGATTTGTCCTCTTGGCATTAAGGAAAAAGTTGATGTCCTTATTGCAGTAAAGACTCATTTACTATGTCCTTCCCAAAAACGGACCCGAGAAACTATCCACTATGAAAAATAAAGTACGTAAGATTTTCGGATAGAAAAATAAACTACGTTTGGATTCGAATTTCTTTACTTTTTAATTATGCTGATCAGATGCTGTCTAATATGTTTTTGGAATACGTCTAACCAAATTTCGATTATCAAATGAAATCCAAAAAATTAAAACAGATAAACCGAACTGGACATTCCTTTTGGTGTTTACTTCTTTGAAGTATGCTTTGAGTTTTGTTGATTTTTTATTTTGTTATGGTTTAGTTTTAGATTTTCTCTTTTTCTTTTTTCTTTCTTTTCCGCCTGGGGTATGCCCCTTTTAGGTTGTATATTCAGTTGACGTTTTTTCTATTTCAAGCTTTTTTACCAAATAAAATAAAATAAAAAATGGACATTCCAGTCCCTTTCAAACTAGATAACTAGTACTCCCTTCGTTCCCAAATAAATGTAGAGTATTCTATTTTGGGTTCCTTAATAAGCTTATGTTTTACGCCTAAAAAGTTCATGTGAAGGATAATTTTGAAAAGTAGAGGTAAAAGTTAATGCGAGAGTTGTAAAGTAAAAGCAAAAAGTTGATGTGAAATATGTAATGATCATTTTTTTTTAATAAGTTGAATTCACAAAATAACACATTTAAAAAGGGGCGGAAGAAGTACTACATACTTTGGCATTGGCTGCTCTTCTCTTCTGATATACCTTTGGCATTAGAAAACTCGAGCAGGCAAGATCCTATTCCGTTGTTGCATAAACAGCCGGCTCTAATCTATATCTATATCAGACCTATACATTAATTAACGCCTTGTTTGTTAGAGAAATATGTGTATGAGGGGGGAAGTGGGATATAACAAGAGGGGGATATAGGGGTGAATATGTTTGGAGGGGTATTATTTTAGAATGGGAGATTAAAATTTACAGTGTTTGTTTTGTTATTGTAGAAGGGGGACATGAGAGGATGGTAGTGTACAATTGTGTGCATTTTCCATTTTTCCCTTGGTTGTTAAACAACTGATTCTCAATAATGATAATAATAATAATAATACTCCTATAAAAATAATAATACTCCGTTAAAAATAATAATATTCCTGCAAAAAACGGCTTTGATAAAAAAAAAATTCTAAAACCCCTATTTCATCATTCACAATCTACGAAGCAGAACAAAATTTACATAATTCCAATTCTTTCAAACCATAAATCCCACAAACAAATACATCTATGCATAAAAAGCAGGCAAAAACACATAAATTACAGCAATTGAAAGCATTAATCGATAATTGATATTGGGATGGGGATCTCGTAGACAAAGTGTTTTGAAATGGTGAATGGCAAATTAAATGGATGGAGCTGTTTGATGAATGACAGCAATCGGTGGTTTTTCCATGGCTGTAGTAGTTTAGTAGTTTGAAATGGTGATGGGGATCTCGTAGACAACATAACAGTTGTCTTGTTGAACTCGAGCACCGGCGATGAAGGTCATCTACTGCAACTCCCGCGCTGGCGACGACTGTTGTCGTCTTCTTCGTCGTTGGCTTGTTTCTGATCGACATCGTCTTCTATCTCTCTCTCTCTCTCTCTGTGTGAAAAAGGAGACAGAAGGTGGACCCAAGAGGGGTGTTTTGGTAATGTGGATCGGGGATTAAATTTAGGCTGGGGGAGGGGTGCCTAAATTTAATTCCCCTGCAGAGGTATATGTATATCCTAGGAAATGTATATCCGGTACACTAAAACCAAACAAACACCGGTTATGGCTCACGCGGATATGTATATCCAGGAAAACTCTATATCCCTTCTCCATATGCTGCAAACAAACAGGCCGTAAGGGATAAGGGCAGTCAGAATTTCAGTCATCTGTGTTTGCCTATCTTATGCTTGGCATCCCAGGATGGGCAGCGGGCAACTTAGAACTAGCGATAGTTCTTGAAGGACAGTCCGGCGCCATTGGAACAGTACCTGAAAGGAGAAGGTCGGGCAGTGCTTTTGTATGCCACTTTCTTCTTCTTAGCCATGAGCGAGCAGCGGGCTCCGTACCATAATTGCTTTTGAAGGATGTAGAGCTGGGATCAAAATTTCTACCAATTTGCTTCTCTTGGACGATCAAAATAACTCAAATTGCTTGTACATTGATTTGATGTTTTACTTTCTAACGGCGAAGAACTGTTCAAGTGGCTATGGATAAAAGCTTTCTCGCATTCACCAGTTTCTGCCGCTCAGTCTAATCACGATGCCTTTATAATATATGAGGAAAGGCTTTAAGATGGAGAAAGGCTTTGCCTTATCAAATCGGATGGAGTCGAGCGGCCAAAGCTAAATCGGCGATGTCTCATCGTCGGTGGAATGGGCGCCGACACCAGTACCAAAGTAGTAATTCCTCAGCGATGGATCCAAATTTCCTTCTCACCAGGAAGATTGAACCTTCTGTTCGCCACGAGCATGGCACGACACGACTAAAAATGGGCACGACACAATTAAAAATGACGCGTCATGACACGATTAAGTAAACGGGCACAGCACGGAGCACGGTTACACATAGCAACCTTGCAACATCTTCTACGTCGTCGTTCTCATCACTCCCCCACATTTTTTCAGAAGCTGTTTCAGTGACATACTCGTCAACCTAGATTCAGATATTTCTCCTCTTGCAACCAACTTGACCTCTTCTTTGCAGCAACATTTGAGGCTGACAGATTCATTCCCACGTGATATGCCTAAGATGCTAACCATGTTAGCGCGTGTTAGCTCCATAGATTCCATTCCGAGTTGAAATTTCCTCGTGACAGGATCATACGCATTGATTATTTTCATAATAACCTCATCCCTTTTGTGGCATTGTGTAGGAGACAACTGGTTTTGAATAATAGCCTCAAACATCACCCAGAACAGAGTTCTCTTCAACACTTCCTTGTGACAAGTCCTCAAATTCAGTTCCTTAATCAGTGTCACTATGCCTCTTAGGCTTGATTTGAATGCTCTGTCAAGTACTTCTCCCTCGTTCTCATTAGTAAGTTCTGTCAAATGGGGTTTCTTGATCTTCATCCCTCCTTTTCCATTAAAAGATGTCGACCGCTTTTTTGAGGATGCCTGACATGGCTACAAAACGGCACGGCACGACTAAAAATGGGCACGACACGATTAAAAACGGCACGGCATGACACAATTAAGTAAATGGGCATGGTACGGAGCACGGTTGGCACAAAAGAAAAACTGCACAGCATGGCTAGGCGGGCACGTTTGACACCTCTATTTCTAGATAGACCCATTTAACCATAGCTCCAGTCGGTAAGAAAAATGTGTGGAAGAGGTATACTCATAGCAACCTTGCAACATCTTCTACTTCGTCCTTCTCATCAGTCCCCACATATTTTTTCAGAAGATGTTTCAGTGACGGACTCGTCAATCTAGATTCAGATATTTCTCTTCTTGCAACCAACTTGGCCCCTGCTTTGCAACCATATTTGTGGCTAACAGATTCATTCCCACATGATATGGCGAAGATGCTAACCATGTCAGCAATTGTTAGCTCCATAGATTCCCTTCCAAGTTGAAATTTCCTGGTGACAGGATCATATGTATTGATTATTTCGTTAATCATCTTACCCCTTTTGTGGCATCGTGTAGGAGACAACTGGTTTTCAATAATAGCCTCAAACATTCCCCAGAATAGAGTTCTCTTTGACACTTTCTTGAGACAAGTCCTCAAATTCAATTCCTTAATCAACGTCACTATGCCTCTTAGGCTTGATCTAAATACTCTATCAAGTACTTCTCCCTCGTTCTCATTAGTAAGTTCTATCAAACGGGGTTTCTTGATCTTTATCCCTCCTTTTCCACTAAAAGATGTCGATCGCTTTTTCGAGGATGCCTGACATGGCTACAACATGGCATGGCATGATACGACTAAAAATGGGCACGACACGATTTAAAATGGCACGCATGACATGATTAAGTAAACGGGCACAGTACGGAGCATGGTTGGTACGGAAGAAAAGTTGCATAGCACGGCTTGACGGGCGCGTTTGACACCTCTAATTCTAGATAGACCCATTTAACCATAGTTCCAGTCAGGAAGAAAAATGTTTGGAAGAGGTACACACATAGCAACCTTGCAACATCTTCTACGTCGTCCATCTCACCACTCCCCACATATTTTTTCAGAAGCTGCTTTAGTGACGTACTCGTCAACCTAAATTCAGAAATTTCTCTTCTTGCAACCAACTTGACCTCTTCTTTGCAGCCATATTTGAGGCTGACAGATTCATTCCCACATGATATGCCTAAGATGCTCACCATGTCAGTGCGTGTTAGCTCCATATATTCCCTTCCGAGTTGAAATTTCCTCTTGACAGGATCATACATATTGATTATTTCGATAATCAACTTATCCCTTTTGTCCATCGTGTAGGAGACAACTGCTTTTAAATAATAGCCTCAAACATTCCCCAGAACAGAGTTCTGTTCAACACTTCCTTGTGACAAGTCCTCAAATTCAGTTCCTTAATCAGTGTCACTATGCCCCTTAGGCTTGATCTGAATGCTCTGTCAAGTACTTCTCCATCGTTCTCATTAGTAAGTTCTGTCAAACGGGGTTTCTTGATCTTTATCCCTCCTTTTTAACTAAAAGATGTCGACTGCTTTTTTGAGGATGCCTGACACGACTACAAAATGGCACGGCCCGACACAACTAAAAACGGGCACGGCACGGCATGGCACGATTAAGTAAACAGGCACAGTACGGAGCATGGTTGGTACAGAAGAAAACCTGCACAGCACAGCTCAGCTCGGTGGGCATGTTTGACACCTCTAATTCTAGATAGACCCATTTAACCATAGTTCCAGTCAGGAAGAAAAATGTGTGAAAAATGTACAAACATAGCAACCTTGCAACATCTTCTACATCGTTCTTCTCATCACTCCCCACATATTTTTTTAGAAGCTGTTTCAATGACGTACTCGTTAACCCAGATTCAGATATTTCTCTTCTTGCAACCAACCTGACCTCTTCTTTGCAGCCATATTTGAGGCTGACATATTCTTTCCCACATGATATGCTGAAAATGCCAACCATGTCAGCGCGTGTTAGTTCCATATATTCCCTTCCGAGTTGAAATTTCCTCGTGACAGGATCATACGTATTGATTATTTCGATAATCATCTTATCCCTTTTGTGGCATCGTGTAGGAGACAACTAGTTTTTAATAATAGCCTCAAACATTCCTCAGAACAGAGTTCTCTTCAACACTTCTTTATGACAAGTCCTCAAATTCAATTCCTTAATCAGCGTCACTATGCCTCTTAGGTTTGATCTGAATGCTCTGTCAAGTACGTCTCCCTCGTTCGCATTAGTAAGTTTTGTCAAATGGGGTTTCTTGATCTTTATCCCTCCCTTTTCACTAAAAGATCTCGACCGCTTTTTCGAGGATGTTTGACCACCGGTTGTATTAACTACAACATTGGATTCGGCAAATCCCCCCACTTGTATTTCTCGAGGTCCCTCCTGTAATATAACAATAAATAAACCATGAAAACAAGCATGATCTGTTGGGAAACGAATCCCAGAACCCAGTAATTATGCGTACAGATTAAACAACAAAAATAATCACAAACCCTACAAGGCGGAATTAGGGTTTACCTCTCATCCGTAGACACGAACGCTGGTTGACTTGTTTATTTTAGAACTTGACAGACCTAATTACTGTATGCAACAAGCTTTGCTCGACAGTACCTCATGATCTTCTGCCATATTCCCTTATATCTCGATCATGTAGCTAAGTGTGGACTTCTACATGATCTCTTTGTTCTCTCACTCACAGCCTCTATTCTAATTTTCTGAATGACTGTTCTGTGACCTAGAGAACATAACGATATATTTATAGGGCTAGAGCAGGGACCTGAGGAGAAATAAATCTGGGCTCCTTGTGTAAATAAGAAAACCTAATCCCACCTGGATTCTATTCTTATTTCACAAATTATAATTCACACCACTAAAGAATTATAATTGCACTCCCATCTTTATCTCAATTATATTTCGAGCTCCACGTTATTAAATACTTATTAATCTCCCCACGTTAAGATTACAGATACCCGTTGATTAAATGTCGATTACTAACAATCTCCCACTAATCAACATCTTATAAAACACCTTGAGACTAACCACTTAACTTATTCGATATGTCGGATACAAATATCCACCTGTAGGGTTTGACATAACCGAAACTTATAAGTTTACTCAAAGGGGTATCATCAATCTCTAACGAGACGTAGATTCTATCAATAATTAATATCCATATATTTCATGCATATAATGTTGTGACCCAACTCACCAAGACTATTGACCGTGAAAAAAGATCTCACTTTATAATGAATCAAAGTCAACAACATTAAATGTATATATGTATTAATTATATCCGGATTAAGAGCATAAGTATTCTTAATAACTATAAGGTTCTAATTATCTTAAAATGTTAGTACTAAGACAATTATCTTAAAGTGGTCCTGTTCAATACACACAAAATGTACTAATACAATGAGTCGGAACTAGAACCGTTCCCTGTAGTCAAGACAAACCTACTAAAACATTGTACTACAATCCTACTGATGGTGTGTATTCCACAAGAACCGATGATCCAATCTTCTGTGTGTAAGCCGTACTCTACACACTGGATCATCTACTATGTAGAATAAAAGACACATGCACAATATACAATTATATCATGCAAACATTGCCCATAATAGATTCTCATCAAAAAGGGATAAAACTGATTAATAATTAACTAATTAAATATTAATCAATTACATAAAAGCATGGCTTTTAGTATAAGTTTCAAACAATCTCCCACTTAGACTCAAAACTATGCTGCCACGCATCTCACTTTCATGCCCTCTACATGAGTATCAAAAGTCTTAGCATGTAAGCCATTTGTAAAAGGATCTGCTAGGTTGTTTGCTGATGGAATCTTGGTCACAGCTACATCACCTTTCTATACGATCGCTCGTATCAGGTGATGCTTACACTCGATGTGTTTTCCCTTCTTATGAATCTTTGGCTCCTTCGAGTTAGCAACTACACTACTATTGTCACAATAGATTGAAATTGTTGACTGTATCGAAAGTACCACTTCTAGATCCATCAAGAAGTTCTTGAGCCAAACGGCTTCTTGGCTACCTCAAAAATTGCCACATACTCGGCCTCCATGGTAGAATCTACAATATACGATCACTAGATACTCCACCAACTCATGGCTCTACCTCATAAGGAAAACACATATCTCGATGTTGACTTTCTGGAACTCTTATATAATATAAAGTCTTAATCTGTGTACCCACAAGGCACTAGACTGTCTGACTGGTACACCAACGTATAATCCTTAGTTCTTTTCAGATACTTGAGTATACATTTTATATCAGTCCAATCTTCTTGTCCAGGGTTAGACTGAAATCTGCTAACCATGCCGACAGCAAAGCAAATATCAAGTCTAGTTCACAGCATAGCATACATGAGGCTTCCTATTGCTGAAGCATTAGGAACTCCCTTCATTTTCTCCATCTCCTCAGATGTCTTAAGACACTGATCCTTGGATAGATTGACTCCGTGTCTGAAAGGATGCAATCCTTTCTCGGAATCCTGTGCTTGATCTCGCAAAAATTTAATCCTAAGGATTTGACTGGCTACTCCTAAATCCTTCATATCGAACTGGCTGGATAACCACAACTATACCAAAGATAACACTCCGACATCGTTTCCGGTGAGCAAGATATTATCTACATATAGCAATACAAACACAACCACATTTCCATTGCACTTCTTATACACACACGACTCATCTGGACACTGATCAAAATCAAAAGACTTGATTGCTTGATCAAAACGGATGTTCCAAGACCTAGATGCTTGCTTAAGTCCATAAATAGACTTCTTAAGCTTGCACAACATGTGCTCATGACCTTTTGCTATGGATCCATCTGGTTGCATCATGTAGATGCGTTCATCCAGATTGCCATTAAGGAACGCAGTCTTCACATCCATTTGCCAAATCTCATAATCAAGATGAGCCGCAATGGATAAGAGAATCCGGATGGACTTAAGCATGGCTACCGGCGAAAACGTTTCCTCGTAATCGATCCCTTCATTTTGAGTATAACCTTTCGCAACAAGCCTAGCTTTATAGGTTTCAACCTTCCCGTCCGCTCCTCTCTTCTTCTTATAAATCCACTTGCATCCGACGGGTTTTATCCCTTCGGGTGGTTCTATAAGATCTCAAACTTGATTTGAGTACATAGACTCCATCTCTGAATTCATAGCCTTTTGCCAAAGTTCCGCATCTTTATCTTGTAATGCCTCATTGTAGTTAAAGGGATCAGCATGTTGTTCATCAGGGATCAAATCACAAGATTCTCCCAACAACGTATACCGATTGGGTGAAACAATAACCCTCCCACTACGACAAGGTACTGGTGTGTTAACAACAATTTCATGTGATGTAGCCTCTTGTATTATTGGTGTTGAAGAAGTTTGTGCCGGTCTATATTTTCTCAATACTTCTAGAATAATCTAACTACTGGGCTTGTGATCTATGACATAGCCTTCCTCTAAGTATCAAGCATTGGTGCTAACAATGACCTTATGATCCATAGGACTATAAAATATAGCAACTTTCGTTCCTCTAGGGTACCCCACCAAAACAGACAAACATTTGTCCTTGGTTCCAATTTATCTGCTTTCCCTTTCAGCATCTGTGCTGGACTACCCCAATTCTGAACATGCCATAGACTAGTTTTGCTCCCAGTCTACAGTTCTGTGGGTGCAGTTGGTACTAGCTTAAATGGTACCAAGTTTAGAATGTACGCTATTGTTTATAGTGCATGTCCCCAAAACGAATTTAGTAAATTTGAATAAGTCATCACTGATCTCACCATATCCATAAGAGTTTTTTCCTTCTTTCTACTACACCATTATGTAGTGGCATACCTAGCGCAGACAACTGGGATGTAATCCCTTCTGCTGCCACTAGTTCCTAAATACTTCCAAGAGGTATTCGCTATCACGATGAGATCGCAGTGTCTTGATACATTTATCTAGACGCTTTCCCGTTTCCGGTCTATGCTCCTTGAATTCTCAAAGCATTCGGACTTACGGTGTATCAAATAAATGTAACCATATCTTGAGTAATCATCAATAAAAGTATTGAAATACTCAAAATTACCTCTACCCCGGATGTTCATAGGTACACACAGATCAAAGTGAACCAATTTCAACGTTTCATTGGCTCTCCCTTTTTCCTGAAAAAGGACATCTTGGTCATTTTACCTTCCAAACAGGATTCACAGACTGGAAGTGCCTCCACTTCTAATGAACCCAAAGATCCATTTCTAACCAGTCTAGAAATTCTGTTTAGATTAATATGACCTAGGCGTAAGTGCCAAAGATACGTTTGGTTCAACTTATAAGGGTCATTTCTCTTATATGGCAATCTATTAGTGTTATTCAATTCATTTAGTTGCATTGTAGGAACGATATCATTAATAACGTAGAGATTGTCATCTAATGAACTATAACAGATAAAGTATTTATTTAACTTAATAGCCACAGAGTTATTAAAAATAAACAAAATATCCATTTACAACCAAATTAGAAACCGAAACTAAGTTTCTCTTAATTCAATGATCATAAAGACAATCTCTTGAAATTAAACGCCTACTGCAACTGCTGCTACTTTTGTAGCACTTCCCATATGTAGATAAATCTCTTCATCACTAAGTCTCCTGGTTTCCTGGAACCTTTGCAATGAATTGCAAACATGATTAGTGGCACCCGTATCTACACACCAGGTACTGGTAGATAACACCGCTAAACATGATTCAACTACTAGTGAAAAAAATTTCGTTGATTATCCAATTTATTGAGAAAATTCGTATAACCTTCTTCTAGTGTCCTTTCTGCTTATAGTGAAAACACTTGCCGTTAGACTTTTTCACTCTACCTCCAAGCTCATAAACTGTCTGAGGAACCGTGGCTTGTTGTTGAACCTTTTCCTGCTTCTTGTTGCCTTCCGGCTAAGAAGTAGAAACCTCTTCAACTACACTCACAGTTGTCTATTTATTAACCAAAAGACCCTTGGCTAATTTTAACTTTCTTTCAGCAGTTTCGTCAAATAATAATGTATTTTGTTCATATTGTAATTCAGGCGGAACTGCTAAAAAAAACTTGGTAAGCAACTGGAGCACAACATCAACCTGGGTTTCCCCATTGATTTCAGCTCCTGGGATTTCTAGTTCATTCAGGAGACCTATTATCTTCAGAACATAATCCCCTTACTAGGGTTCTTTCACCAATGGTTATATTCCCCAAATCCCACATTGCAACTTGCCTAGCTGCACCCCAAACCTTTATTTTAGGTTATGCATCATGTCATAGGCAGTTTTCAAAAACTGATGCTGATGTTGCAATACATTCGACATAGAAGCTAAAATGTAACACCGCGCCATCTCATCAGTTGTAACCCAATCCTTATATAGTAGATTTCAGGTTCTGTTGCAATTTCAGTGGGTTTAATAGAGCATACCTCAGAGAACACAAATTTGGTCCCCTAAGCAGTCGACACAATATCCATATCTTTTTCTAGTCAATATAATTAAGACCAGTGAATTTGTTTGACAATGTCATCAAGTGGATTGAAAGAGACCATTTTTTGAATCTGAGAATCACATAACAACAATTATGAAGGGCAAAACTTTTTGTATTTCTATTAAATTGGTTCCCTCTACCAGTCTATTAAAAGAAAAACATTAGCAACCCTACACACAGTGAAGAGTATGCCTCGATGGGTGGGTCCACTACTCTTCATCATTCATGTAGATAGGCACAACCTTTTAATTTTACTATCAAGACACTAAACCGTGCCCAATAAAATCAAATAGCTAATTTGCTTCGGTCCTATAAATAAAAGCAGTGACTCAGATGGAGAGGATACTTGTTATTTATAGCTAAGTGTATACCATTACCTAAACTTCAAGATCCATTGTTCCGTAATGAACTACCCCAGATGGAGGAGTAATCCACACAACAATTATCTTGGAGCTATCCTCTAAGGAAGTAAGTACTGATGATGCCATAATTAATTTCGTCCGATGGGGAGGAAGGCACTAAAATCAACACACAAAACTTAATTATATCATCTACATACTAGTAATGGAGACCATGGGATTTATACAAAATAAACTCCCTCTCCCACTTAGTTATTTAAAATTTGTGAGGGTTATCAAAATTAACATGTTTGCAAAACCCGTGATCTAGGTCAAAAGCCAAATATTACCATGTTGTCCAAATATGGTAAACTATCACACATGCAAACAAGATGAATATACAAATATTCATAAATAAGGAAACATAAATAATATGTATCCCATCTATTATGGTCAAAGATGCAATCCTTGAGCAATAAGGAATCCTTCCAGTCTTGAAATCCTTAAGCAGTCAGGAATCCTTCGAGTCTTGAAATCCTTAAGCAGTAAGGAATCCTTTCCAAACTTGAAATCCTTGAGTAGTCAGGAATCCTTCGAGTTTTGAAATCCTTAAGCAGTAAGGAATCCTTTCCAAACTTGAAATCCTTGAGCAATACGTATGTTGAAGACTTAGATACTTTGAATTAATCAAGGAAACCAAAATCCAACCATACTTAGGCAAGAAAAATCGGATCTGAAATTTTTCCCGAGTAAACTGCACAGCCTTCAGTATTTTGGACTTTTCTCCCTCATCCGAACTCCGATTGAACTAATTCCAATTGGGTTGGATTCGATATTCAATTATCTACAACTTCTGTAAAGAACAGAATTTCCAATTCTGATGTTTACTGGGTCAAAACAGCCTTGTAATCAGACCCTAAAAATCTGGAAAAATTCTACTGCGAGCCAAACATTCTTTTTTCTTGACAAAACTTATCTTATTGTCAAAAAAGATTGTTTTCTACATATCGTATGCCCCATTACAGAATCTGTAATCTTACAACAGATCTATATATCTAAAACGATACAACTGAAGAAACAAATATTACATCAAAAACTTATGCCTCCCACATATTACTATTACAGATTACAAAACTAAACTTGTAATAAAAAATCAGTAATAGTAACCACGCATAAAACAATTACAAAGCGTGGGATCCAATCACACAATCAAAAACATGCGTGACCATAATAGTGGGATAATTGATTCTGCAAAACAAACGTTAGAACAAACTAGAACGCTGCAAAACAACGGTTAACACAGTTCTATATCTATGTTCTACGGACAACATGGCTTGTTTAATCCATACGCATGATTACAGCCCGCTCTGATACCACTGTTGGGAAACGAATCCCAGAACCCAGTAATTGTGCGTACAGATTAAACAACAAAAATAATCACAAACCCTACAAGGCGGAATTAGGGTTTACCTCCCATCCGTAGACACGAACGCTGGTTGACTTGTTTATTTTAGAGCTTGACAGACCTAATTACTGTATGCAACAAGCTTTGCTCGACAGTACCTCATGATCTTCTGCCATATTCCCTTATATCTCGATCATGTAGCTAAGTGTGGACTTCTACATGATCTCTTTGTTCTCTCACTCACAGCCTCTATTCTAATTTTCTGAATGACTGTTCTGTGACCTTAGAGAACATAACGATATATTTATAGGGCTAGAGCAGGGACCTGAGGAGAAATAAATCTGGGCTCCTTGTGTAAATAAGAAAACCTAATCCCACCTGGATTCTATTCTTATTTCACAAATTATAAGTCACACCACTAAAGAATTATAATTGCACTCCCATCTTTATCTCAATTATATTTCGAGCTCCACGTTATTAAATATTTATTAATCTCCCCACGTTAAGATTACAGATACCCGTTGATTAAATGTCGATTACTAACAGATATGTACATCAGAATACCATAAACTTGGTAAATAATTCATGAAACCTCATCCTCGACATTGATTTGATTATATCATGTTCCATTACGAATATATTCCACGAATTCAAAAAGGTATTTTATTTACCAAAAATCCGATTGTGTATTTCAGCCGCTTTTCCAGGTTTGAGGTCGGGATTATATTCAACATTATTTCTTAGAAAACAGAATTGGGCTTGACGATCCTTCGTGTTCACTTGCCTTTAATAGATTTCGATTGTTTCTTTGAGGAAGGCGTATTGTCAACTTTTAATTCTTTAACAAATTACACTTACTTCATAACCCATTTACAAATTCATCATCACAAAAACGTTCATAGAAAGTTGGGTAAATTGGTCCTGTAAAACTTTTCATGACCCATTCGCAACCCCAGTAAATAAACCTTGAAAATGGCAAAAAAAAAAAAAAAAATACAGGCACAATTCATATGCATAATGTGTACCGAAATATTTTTCGCAAATCATATCCCTGAATCAATATTCACCAACACAACAAATCTCGGCCAAAATTTCAGACAATCAATAAAGAGATAAAAATATATCATCAGATAGATTCCTATAAATATTCCATGAAATCTCTCTCTACCTGATTCCTGCACGAAAGTTTCCTTGCCAATCATACCTCAAGAATCACAACTTTACAAAGCAATTTTCACATCTATACCAAGCATTTGAACCATAAATGTTCGACTATTACAAACGATTGGAAATGAAATCCTGTTAAATTGAATATATAGAAAACAAAAACGATCCTGGGTATGAAATTGCCACTTACGAAATCGAGCCATGTTCGAATAGCCGATCTTATGCAAGGGTTAGGGTTTTTGCAAACCCACTAGTAGGTGGATTTAATTATGTCCATGATACAAGATCAATATTTAAGTTCCCCAATATTGAAATTTAGTTTCTCTATCTTCTTAACAAAATGTACCAAATATACATATGGTTTTAAAGTTTTACATGCTATTTCTTTTTGGGTGTTTATATTACTGTGTTTAGTCTCCAAATATAGAAACTAAAATTGTGGTTTCCAATTTCGAACCTTTTATGAGGAGTCTATCCAATTGGAAATAACAAGAATAAAATTATTTCATCTCTCAAACGTACCTTTCAGATGCTTTGCTTCATCTTTGCATGTGTATGAGAGATAGACGGAGAGAATGTTACGAATCTTTATGACTCAGAAAGAATGGAAGAGAGAGTTTGGAGCTATAAAGTGCTATGGGAATTGAAAGATCGATTGGAAGACGAAAAGTTAGAGCAGAAATTTATTTTGCTTTTAATGCTGTGGGGAGAGGGAGAGCAAAATTTGTTCACCTTTTGCAGTACATGCCTTTTCATTTCGGCGCTACCCTAGTTACCATACAACCCGTCTATGGGTACACTACACATGGGTACCCCAAGCGTACACCAACTCATCTCAACTGTCTAAAAGTGTTTTGGACGTTTCGGATTTTTTACAATCTATTCGCGCAAAGAGTTTAAACTATTCGCGTAAATTGTTTAAAAATCAAATAGATAATTTTTTTACAATCTATTCGCGCAAAGAGTTTAAACTATTTGGACGTTTAAAAATTGATTTTTTACAATCCGGAATGTCCAAAATTAGTCAATGTGCTGGTTCAATTCTGGTTGGCTTAAAAAATAGAATTCGCCAAGAACATGCAATTGTGACATATATCCTACATATTATCATAGTATTATTTTATTTGGTCTCATTATTCAAACTACTAGGTAAAAAATTGTTTATATAGGACTAGTTAATAGGCAGTGGCGTAGCCAGAAAATCACACGAGTGAGGGCACAATTGGACCATAAACACAAGTACTTTGAAGTGTAAAAATGTGCCTCAGCCTATTTGGGTGTACCCTTTGAATTCCAAAGGGAGGTTTGTGGTTCGAGTTAGTTGAGAGATTTCCAACTCTCTTTAGTTGTTAACACACTAATTTTTTCACTAACCCTTGTTGATGTATATCGTAAGAAAAAAAGACTTACATTTTATGATAATATAGCGATTATAAATCCATAAAAACCTAATAGTTTTGAGGCAAAAATTCAGTGAATTGAAGTTTGTTTGCAATAATTAGTTATTCGATGATTCTGGGGTATTTCTGCGTGGTGCCCTAAAATCCTTCTCCATGATCTTTTTTTTTTTTTTTTTCCGGCCTTCATCATCTCATAGTTAGGTAAAATTCATATATTTAGTCTCAAGTCCCACATCAATATGCATAGGAGAATGTTATACACCATATAGTGGTGCCCCAAGAGCAATAATTAATCTTTTGTAGAAATAATATGATGTACCGGTGAAATTTCTAATACATTTTTCTATAACAATGCAAAAAAAAAAATCCCTAAAATCCAGTGTGGGCCTGTGCCCACACTGGTCTGGTAGTGGCTCCGCCACTGTTAATAGGTATAGTAGAGTTAAGATAATTTTTTAACACCAAGTTCAAATTTCCTGGAGCCGCCACTGCTTTGACTTATACCATAAGCAAGCTCTAATAGCCTCTACCATCCGTTGTGAGATATATCGCATTCACAACCCTCCAATTAGAAATTGACGCAGCGGAATTCACGAGAGAATAGTTAGCGTACTATTCTAAACGAGATAGGTTCTCGAATTCACAAGAGAAAGAGATAAACTCTGTAAATTTTATTGATAATTGAATGAATCATGTCATAGGCTTACGTACAGACTTATTTATACTAGTAATTAAGAGGCCTAGTTAAGGGCCACTTAGCCAAAAATCCAAACATTTGACATTTTTAAAGGGAAAGACAAAGAACTTTTGCAATCGAATATAAAAACAAAAAATATTTGACATTTTTAAAAGGAAGGACAAGGAACTTTTGCAATCGAACATAAAGACAAAAAAAATTAGTAAGATGTTACTAATTTTTAAAAATTCTAATTTCGAACATAAAATTCAATAAAATCTCCATCGCACCTCCGGCCGAACACCACCCACCTTTAGCCGACCACTTCCGGCAACCAAAAAAATTAGTGAGATGTCACTAATTTTTAACAATTCTAATTTCGAACATAAAATTCAAAAAAATTATCACCCCACCTCCGACCAACCGCCACCCCACCTATGGCTGACCACTTCCGGCGACCAAAAAAATTAGTGAGATGTCACTAATTTTAAAAAATTCTAATTTCGAACATAAAATTCAAAAAAATCACCACCCCACCTCCGGCCAACCACAACCCCACCTCTGGCCGACCGCTTCCGGCGATCAAAAAACTTAGTGAGATGTCACTAATTTTTAGAAATTCTAATTTCGAACATAAAATTCAAAAAAATCACCACCCCAACTCTGGCCGACCACCACCCCACCACTGGCCGACCACTTCCGGCGACCAAAAAAATTAGTGAGATGTCACTAATTTTTAAAAATTCTAATTTCGAACAAAAAATTCAAAAAAATCACCACCCCACCCACCTCTGGCCGACCACTTCCAGCGACCAAAAAAATTAGTGAGATGTCACTAATTTTAAAAAATTCTAATTTTGAACATAAAATTCAAAAAAATACCACCCCACCTCCGGCCGACCACCACCCCACTTCTGGCCGATCACTTTCGGCGACCAAAACAATTAGTGAGATGTCACTAATTTTTAAAAATTCTAATTTCGAACATAAAATTTTAAAAAATCACCACCCCACCTCCAGCAGACCATAACCCCACCTTTGGCCGACCTCTTTCTGGCGACTAAAAAAATTAGTTAAATGTCACAAATTTAAAAAAAATTCAAAGTTCTAACATCAAATTCAAAAAAATCACGGTCCCACCTCCGGCCGACCACCACCCCACCTCTTGCCAACCACTTCCGGCGACTAAAAAAATTAATGAAATGTCACAATTTTTAAAAATTATAATTTTATAAAAAACATTCAAAAAAATCACGAACATAGTGAGTCACTTTATATATCTATTGAGATAATATTTGCTCTGTTCCGACAACAGAGCATACCCGATCAAAGGTGGGTTTCTCTCATGTCTCACCACCCATTGTTCAGGTAAGCCTACCTTGGTGTGCTTTAGTTTCTTTCAGTACCACTTTTATACGCCAAGAGTCAACTAATGACATACATTGAGTATACAGTGACAATGGTACTCGAAATTTGGAAAAGCTTACATACGCTAGCAGGGGCTGACAATGACGGTAGAACCTCGTCATGATTTTTAACCGGATATCTAAAGGATTAAATTAACACTAACCCACCCAGAGCTTGACCTTTTAATGAAGGAGATGATGAAAACGAACTCCAATGATACCATAAACCTCAAATTATTTTGATCATTTCGGAAGTTAATTTCCAATTTCGGTAGCAGTTTTCAGGACTTGAGGTCTGATTGTTGTTCTCCATTTGTTTATGGAGAAGAACAAATAGATTGACAAAGTGGAGTTGATTCTAAAATTTTGGGAAAATATTGTGTCTTTGTGTTTGATTGCAAATGTTCCTTATCTTTATGTTTGATTGCAAATATTATTGTCCTTCCCTTTAATTAGGCAAAATATTGTGTCTTTAGGTTTGATTGCAAATGTTCCTTGTTTTTATGTTTGATTGCAAATGTTCCTTGTCCTTCCCTTTAAATAGGCAAAATATTGTGTATTTATGACTAATTATTCCTTCTTTTTTTTTTCAAAAATTTATACACCAATTTTAAAGATCTCATTGAAATTGCATAAAATGACAACTCGAATCATTGAGAGAACATAGAGTTCAAAGAGTTCCAAGTGAGTTCAAAGTTCACACAGTTCCCAGAGGTGAATCATTAGAATATGTCCCAGCGGCGTCTACATTACAAGGAAATTACCCCGTGCTTTCCCTATGGGCTTGGGTCGGTGTTTATTTCCCGATTGGTTCAAAATCAAAAGTCCTACATTATTATATTTGGTCCATTTGTAGTACTTAACAAATTCTACGCGGTCAACGTCTCCGATGGTTGAAACGATGTCTGCACGGCCACACCTTGTGTGCGCAGCACCTCCATAGGTCAATTGTTATACTACCATGCAAGGACAAAAGTTTAAACATGGCATCGGCATCAGCCGAGCCCACAAGTTAAATGAGTGGTCGCGCCCCTGTTCCGAAGTCGACATCTCCAACTTTATGAAACTCTGAGTCGAATTATTCTTCTGAGATTTCCAGCCTTAATTCAGTCTCTGAGATAGGTGTACTGTTTGGATGTTACTAGCTGTATTTCTTTCGAGTTTTCTTGAAGTTGAATTCTTTTCAACTTTCTGTTGTTTTTTTTTTTCGTTCTGGGTTTGTGATGGGTTTGCCGTTGGTGGTCTGAAAAATCAGGGTTCCCTAAAAATCCGTAAAAAACCCTAACAGTATGAATGCGAATCACTAGTTAATACTACCAGCAGAAATTCACGCAAGCAGTCAAATCCCACAACACAAAGATAAACGTGGAAAACCCTAAATGGGTAAAAAAACCACGGGAAGACATCAAAATCATTATACTCATTGTGCAGTTACAGATATACCTATCCAAACGATGTAAATCCTCACAACGTTCTAAGTATCACCTGCCGAGTCACACGTACACCGCACCCAGTGATCTTGATCGCCAACGCCTTGAATTGCACAAGCCTTCCTTGGATACTTTCGGAATCCCACGAAAAGTATTCTCTAGAAATCACTTCTAGATTGTAGAGAACTTCTTAGAGATGAACATGTAGTTGTACGATTGTTCGATTGTGTTGAAACTCCAAGGTTATAATCACTCAAAAGATCAAGAAACTTCTCTCTCTCTTCTTCCAAAAAGTAAGGCTGCTATAGGTTATGAGAGATAACGAAAAAACCCTAGCACATCGGTATTTATAGAAGTTGTCCACGCCCAACTTGCTCGACAGGTTGCTCGAGCAAGTCCTGGAGTTATTCTTGGCAGAAGAGTTGCTGGACATGTTGCTCGAGCAAGTCTTGAGCAACTTCTGAACTAGTAAAATAACCTACTCAACTCACCACTAAAATACATACTATAGCACTCTCAACCATTACATAAAAAGATGATTCCTTTCCACACTTAAACAGACACTCTAAAAAATAAAATTACAACTCGATGTAAATGTGTGCTTTGTCAAACGAAATTGCCAAAACAAAGAACTCCAAAACTTGGTCCTTACATGGTCCTTGTTTGGGTTCACTTTCCATCCTTATGCAACCTTGAATTGTAATATTTGCTTCCTCTCCTTCATCTATATTATCCTTCTTTGCTGATCCAAAAAAAAAAAAAAAACTATTGTAGCTTGTCACAATGATTTTGGCCGATGAATCTTCCAACCACTAATCTGAATGGACGTCTGACATGGTGGTGATTACTTGTGAATTAGAAGTTTACTTATTCCTAATTAAGGCCGCTGGTTCGAAATTCCTTAGAACTTTAGGTCTAGTTTATGCGAAGCTTTGCTTTTAATTTTTATTTTTGAGGTCTTCGCTAGTAAACGGTGAAATTGGTCCCCTAAAATTGATGTGGATGGTGAAATTCGTCCCAAACACTTGAATTATCAAAAAATGTTGTTTGTAGTTTTTAATCTCTCGTCCTAATTGTGTGGGCTCTGGTAAGTTCAATGGATCGGTGGAGAGACAAAGATGATTATAGCAACATAGCAAGGTTCCATTTTCCCTAAAGGCAAACAATGATTTAAGTTGGGGGCATGGTGGTGGGTTGCTGTGCTAGTCTCCCTCGAGAATTAGACAAGGTGCACGACTTCACGTAACCTGGCCTTAACACTCAGTCATAAAAAAAATAAAAAATAAATAAAAAGAAAGAAAGAAGATGATAGGGCGAGAAAGCGAGAGACTTCCAACAGGAGAGGAGAAAAATTCAAATATGGGGTCCACTAAGAGAATCCTCTTTGCTTCTGATGAGTCATTTTAGGTAGCTAAGGAGGCAGCTGTAGTTTCTGGCTCGAACGACTCCAAATCTGCTGATCTTGTGTCTTCTGATCCCCTTATTAATTATGTGGAGTTCAAGCGCCATAAAAAGTAAGCCCGGGCTAAATATGGTTTTCAAAGGAAACCTTTATGGACAAAAAATCCTTTGAAAGCTGTCATCTTTTCCAGGACGGTTAACCAGGATCAAAAAGAGGAGAAATTGAAGAAAGGTAGTTTTGATGGGCCCACCTTTTCATCTGAAGTGGATTCTAGTAGCGACATTCGGAAGAGGTATGCAATTTTAATCAAGGAAGCCCGTGAGAGTATGGAGATTAATGCTTCTCTTGGTGTAAAATTCTTCAGAAGAGAGAGTTACAATATTAAGAAATTCTTATAATTTCGGGGAGTTGAAATTTCTGAACAGGATATTATAGCTCTTGACAAAGTGGAGGATAGTACCTCCATTTCTGTTGAGTTCTGATATGTCCTTTGTCGGTGGTGAAATCTCGAGGCTGCAGCTTTTTGGGGTTTTTGTTTGGCTTCGGCGTTGTGGGGTTTTTTGTTTCCTTGTTTGTGTTTTGATTCCTTTGGTTTTGCTTGTCCTTGGCTTGGTTTGGGTTTTGTTTTGGGGCCTTTCAGGAGTTTTGTTTTTGGTTTTTTATTCTCTTTCGGTGTGGTGACTGGTATCTTGCTATCCTTGGTGTTTCCTTGTTATTTCCCATTTTGGGTCCTTGGCGTTTCTAGTCTCGGATCCTTTTACCCTTTGTAATTCGTTTCCAAAGATTAATAAATTCTTTGCTTAGCAAAAAAAAAAAAACAACAAACCTGCATACTACGCATCCAGATTCGCAAGTTGGAGATATCAACTTCACTATAATGTTGAGAATATTGCCGAACCTTCCATCTTGTAAGGCTCGCTAACATGTTTGTGCAAAGATTACCTCAATCGAAGATTGATAACTACATGTATCCAACTTAAAACACACTTGTCTTTAAAAAATGAATGGTCGAATCAATTGAGTTATTCAATCTTTCTTCTCAATTTTTTTTCCCTAACGAAAATTTTCTCTCATTTTCCTCTTCCCCACTGCCCAACTAAAATATACATTTATCCTACGTACTTTTCTTGTATGTGCATTTTCCTTCCAAGTTTACTACTTAAACAAAAAATTAGTCTATTAACTGGAACCAATCGTGCTGTCAACCAAGTATTTAAGAAACCTGAACTGTGAATATCAGTTTGGATGTTCTATTCTGATTACTTCTGCGATATTGATTACTTAGAAACTTTCTCAACCGTATGATCAGTAGCTCACTTGACAAGTTAATGTTCCAGATTAAGACTTATCCAGTAATTTTAAGGATGTTGTTCTCGAGTAATTACTTTTTAAGGGTCGACAAAGAGTATGTGGTGTAACATGTTCCTGATCCTATTCCTCATAGCAGAAGGATACACCGTGGTAGTAAGGATCAACAAAGGTTGACCCGTGGTCCCCGTAGCGCAATTTCCGTGTTACATAGTGTATCACTCATCTCAATCGTCCATTTCAGCAATTAATGGTTCAGATTTTAAACAAACTCTTTCTGGAAGACTACTATTCCTTGTAAAAGTCTTTTCAAAATCCTGACCATTGAAAACACTTTTGGATCGTACCACAGAGATGGAGACACTACAGGGACCCCAATTTCAACAGAGGTGCATGTTGTCAGTTTTTCGGCTCAATTTGGGTGCTGCGTCTGGACATTTGGCTTAGACGCTTAGTTAGGCCTCAGTTGTTTATATCCGGTCAGTCAATGCTCCAAATTTCGTTGTAGACATCCCAGCAATTTTTTTTTGGAGGTTTCCTTATTGGTTTAGGACTTGGAATGCGAGAAAATCAGATTGGACAATAATTAGCTTAATTTGGAAAGAATTCTTGGCTAAAAATATAGCCTGACTTTCACAATCATGGTTGCACTTCTCACTTCCCTAACCTCACTGCAAGGAAAATGGGTGGGATTATTGGGAAGGTCTTTGTTTTGGTGTGTCCTCTGGTTACTGATGGGAACTACAGGCGTAGCCAGGAATCAAGGATAGCGGGGACACCTTTAACACACTGGGGACATTTACGGGCCGGTACAATATTGAAGCCTTATTACCACATATAAGTCTTGTCCACAACCGATATTACCCCTTATGTTAAATTACATCCGCACCGTCTGTCTCTGATCTGCCGTCGCTGTTGCGCTATGTTCAGTTTGTTGCCGTCGCTGACAAGCTCTGTCTTTATGATAACGTTTGGATTGGAGGTATATACCTCATATTCCGGCACTTCTGTTAATCCCTGGCATAATCGGCTTTATAATTCACTACAAATGTTGATTGTTTTGAATTTTGGAGTTCTTCTTTTTCCATCACGCAGTCTTTCAGTCCAGAGAAAATGGCATTCATGCCATGTATCATCTCGATTTTTCAATGTCGAAATGCATTCACAGTTTTAGTTTGAGAACAATCTTAAAATTTTCCACCATCAAGCATTAAGTCGGCAAACGATGGAAGTCAATGCATCGGATCGGAATGCTATTGGGAAAATTATTTTCTTCAATCTCTCGCATTTCTCTGACCTCAAGAGAGAAATCGTGCCAGAGATTAGTTGCGAGGCGTAGAGAAATTGCGTTCAGATAAAGAAATACTACCAAATTCCAGCTTACGTTTAATCTCTTACGATTTCAAACTCAATCATGCAAATCAATGTATTATATAATCTACAGATTCAAGTGAAGTAAGTTGGGCCAACCATTATGCCTTAACTGCCTTCGTTTTCTTATTTCAATGCATCCTTGATGTAGGAAGCCTCTCCGAATTCAATTTTAAGGATTTCTTTCACCAGGCATTGTCGTAGTAGTAGCTTCAAAATTTTAGATGTAATTATGGTATCATTCCAAAGAGCTTCCCTGCAAGTTTCTAAATTCTAACCCAAATGAGTTCCCACAAAATGATGAGCCGCGGTAACAAGGGTCAAAGTACATGTGTGGGGTCAAAATACATGCAGTGTATCATGTTTCTGTTCCTCTAATTCAACATTGTCGGACCGCTTTTCCACCAACTCTCCTAAAATCAATTGGTGTTAGGAAGGGCTTCATTTAAGTCTTTTATGGCATTCGACGTCGCACCCACAAGTCTGTTTTTAGAGCGGTCGCAGGGAGTGGCATTGTGTAACCAAATCCATGGGGGCACTCCGGGCCCAACAATCCCTCCCTCACGATGACGCTCCCGCGACTCGAACCCATGACCTCCTGGCTCTGATACCACTTGTCGGACCGCTTTTCCACCAACTCTCCTAAAACCAATTGGTGTTAGGAAGGGCTTCAATTAAGTCTTTTATGGCATTCAACATTGCACCCGCAAATCTGTTTTTAGAGCGGTTGCAGGGAGTGGCATTGTGTAACCAAATCCATGGGGGCACTCCGGGCCCAACAAACATCAAAAGATGTTGATCCAAGTTTTTTCTGGTTCTTATGGAGAGGGTCAATCATGATCTATTCACTCTTTTCGTCGATAACATTCTGAACTCAAAGAATCAGTTTTGGCTGAAATCTCTCTTCTCTAATTATGGTATTGTTAAGGATTCTTTTATTCCTGCTAAGAGAAATAAGAGGGGAAGTAGGTTTGGCTTTGTGCGATTCGACTGCTCTGTATCAGTATTGCCATTTCTAGGGCAAATGGCCTGGAAGTGGAAGGTTCTTATTTGTTTGTTAAAGAGGCTAGTTTTGACTTAGAATATAAAAGAAGGAGGCCAGGTGTAATGGATTCGAGCAAGCCAAGAGAAGTTAGCAGGCAGATTAGCATGGGAGTGGAGGAGGGAAAATCATATGCTCAGGCTCTTAAGGGAGGGGGAAATCATGGTAGCATTCTGGTTCACCCTATGGGGAATGGATGGTTATTTAGGAGTGCCATGGCCAAGATTCGTAATTTGATCTCTACAGAAGAACTGGAGAAAAAATTTAGATTGGAGAAGGTTCGTGATGTCCAAATTAGAGCTATTGGTGGGAGATATGTCATTGTAACTTTTCCTAACGAAGTGTCGAGGGAGGCATTAATCAAGGAAAGATGGGTTTTGAACTTGTTCGATGATATCAAACCATGGAACGGTGAAACGGCCAAAGAAGAGTGCTTTGTGTGGCTATCTTGTTTTGGCATGCCTCTCAACGCATGGTCCTCACAAACATTCAAAGAAATTGGAGGTAAATGGGGTCACTTTCTTAAGGTTGATGATAATACTCTAACTGGAAAATCATACGAGAAAGGGAAAATTCTTATTGCTACTGATCATATTCAGAAGGTGGAGGGGTATGTGGAGCTCATGGTTGATGGGAGAAACTATAGCATCAGAGTGGAAGAAGAAGAGTCTTTCAGGAAAATCGAGTCTAGCCCCTCTTTCATTGATTTAGCGTTGGAAATTGCTGATAATGATGTTAATTTGGATAAAAAATGTGACGAAGCGAAGAGAGATAGGGTTGATTTGGAGGCTAGCAATGATGTTGCGGATGCCTTATCCGGCATAGTTTGGCTGGGTATTGCTTTAGATCATAAACAATCTATTCCAGTTTCCCCTGTGATCCCAGATACCCAAGATAGCTCAAGGGAGAAGGTTATGAATGAGGAGAATTATTTAGAAATAGGAAGCTCATTGGAGGATTTAGATCTCAACCGCTATGTAATCAGTGACGAAGAGCAAATTTTGGACCCTCTTGTGGACAATGGCAATCCTATTGAAGCTGATGACTGGGATCTGGTCTCCAATGAACCTCTAATTAAGTATGTGGAGTGCAAGCGCCAGAAGAAGTCTCACAAGTCCAAGAAAGATGTTCGTAGAAAATCTTTTTGGAGCAAAAATCCTTTGAAAATCTTTTTGGAGCAAAAATTCTAGGACGGTCAGCCGGGATAGTCTAAGGAACGTTTCAAGGTTGGGATCAATGAAGGATAATTTCGATGGAAGTCTCGATGGTCCCATCCATTCGATCCATAAGGAGGTTAGTAGCGACTTTCTTAAGAGGAATTCGATTTTAATCAAGGGAGCCAAGGAGAACATAAAGCTGAGTGTTCGCATTGGTGTAAAATTTCATGGAAGAGAGAGCTATAATATCAAGAAGATGTTAGAATTGAAGGGAGTCGAACTTTCAGAACAGGAAAATAATGCGATAATTAGAGCTCTTGACACTTTGGAAGGTGATACATCCAACTCTGTGAAGTTCTGAGTTGCCACTTGTCTGATGCTAGGTTTTCATGGGTGCTGATCTCGTTTGTTTTTGTAGAAGGTTTTGTCTTTTAGGGGTTTTTAGATTCTCTGGTTGTCTTCGTTGATTCCGGCTTTGTCTGCTGATGTTTGAATTAGGGTATAAGCTTTTGGGTTGTCTCTTTGTTTTGATGTAGCTTTTGGGGGGTGGCTCTGGTGTTTCTCACGGGTTTTGGATGTGGTTCTGGTTGGTATCTTACCACCCTTCTTTTTGGTTTTTTTCCCTTTGGGCCCGTGGCGTTTTCAGTCTCGGGTCCCTTTAATCTTTGTAATTCGTTTTCAAAGATTAATAAATTCTTTGCTTAGCAAAAAAAAAAAAAACATCAAAAGAAGGTTTGAGGAGCAGCAGGCAGAAGAATTAATGGCGGATGGAAAACAAAGACCGGCTATTTAAAAGAGTACGACCCCCGGCGGCAAGTGGTGCTTCCACTGGATCATCCATAGTTCCAATGGCTTCTGATGAGCAACCCTGTCTTTTTAACAAGAAGGGTAGGAACTATATATACGAACCAACTCTAATTAACATTAGTTGACACAATGAAGCTGAGGAAAATGAATCAAATGAGATAATCTTATTTCTCAATCACTACTTTCAGATACATATTAGAGAACTGACGTTTTCGAGTATGATGGCACAAAATCCCTTGATAACAATGATATTTAGTCAAAATTTTGTTGTATAGATTGTAGAGTGAAGTTTTTGTTCGAGGTTTGTTTCACTTATTGGTTTGAGTTTTGTTTACTTTTTCATTGTTAGGTTGCGGTCCTTGTTCGCTTTCCCTATAAAATAAAGATGAGAAAACTCACATAAAACTTTCGATCACACATCAAGCATGGCAATGGGATCCACGAACTATGTGAGTGCGGAGAATTCTATTACAAGACAAAGTATTCCTAGCATTGTTGCTCCCTCTTCCTTTCGCTCAAACAAAGCTCAACAATATTGAAAAGTTCACAACTGTAATCGGAGAACACAATGTAAAGCGAGACAACTGAAGTGCTAAATTTCAAAAATACAACAATAGCATTCCAAATATCAAGCCATTAAAGATTCTCTAAATGCGTTTCTCCTGCTCAATAGATCAAGAGATGTCCAAACAGTTCAATTATATAACCAAACACGACGGCAGTAAAAACTAAGAGGGGTGCATGATAAATTACACAGATTTTCGTCAGCTACTTCGGCTCAAGAAGTATCTCAATCGATTTGGAGGCCAGCGGGCTAGAACTGGAAATACATTCTTGTAAATCATCATCACAAGCTATTAAAATCAACTCACCATCCTCATCTTTGTACCTGATGTAATAAGTTCCATCCTCGAATTCTAGCCTCTTTTTCACTTCTTGTTTTAGCTCTACCGTTCCCCACGGCCAAGACAAACGGAACTTTATTGTTTCTTTTCCACATCTTACCTTTACAGTCACAGTACTATTTGTGCTCACAGTAGTTGGGACTTGGTTAGAAGGCAGAAGCATATCATCATCCAATTGTGAGATTTGCCCTTGATCAACATCTGTGGGAGATTTATTTGCGAGAGAATATTGACTCAAAAGCTTGAGTTCCTCGCGAGGTGGCCATCTGTAGATATTGTACTCCCGACAAGCTCGCTTCAGCGTCGATCGGCTAACTGCGAAAAATGAGGAATCCAAAAGCTCAAAAGTCTTCTACGTGAGTTACTTCAATAAAAAAAAGAAAGTAACTATTGTATTTTTATGGTACCTATTTTTTAAGATAGAATTGATGTACATAGCCTAGGGTATCCATATGTTTCATATAAATAGAGATTGAATCTCAATTTTCAGGGGTGAACACGGCCAGATTAGTTCACTTTTGTGCTAAACTAAAAACCAAACCAATGCATTCAAATTAAATACAAAAGAGAACCAAACCTATCAATTAAAACGATATACCGGACCAATTAAACCAAACCATTCAACTGTTGTTCGGTTCCAGTTTTAAATTACGGTTCATTTCAAGTTGAGATATCATACTTATGAATTATTTATACCACTTAAAAATTGCATTAAATGCTCAAACCAAACCTTTTTCAAAACGAACTTCATAAAAGTCACAAAAAATCATAAATACTCATAAAGTTACACATGTCCTCTATGCGTTAAGTTACTTTTTTGTTGAGTTCTAAAATATGGAAACTAAAATTGAAGGCTTCGTTTTGATGCTCCCACACAGAGCATAAGTGGAGCAAGTTTGACCCTGAAAAGTTTTGCAGGAGATTTTGAGAGCAAAGTCTATCCACATGGAAATAACAAGCAAGATAGTACCAATAAAATTGAGATTTTCATTTTTTGAAGAAGTGTATTTGTGCGTACCATTGAGATGCTTTGCAGCATCTTTAAGATGCATTTCCTTAGTCCGTAAGATTTCTTCCAAGGGAATTGCGATTCTAACTCCAGTAGTCTTGTTGTTACCTCTCTCTCCTCTTGAGGTCTTTTCAATCGTTTTCCTTTTTCCGGAACACCCGGAATTCAACTGATCCACTTCCATTTCACCTTCTTCTGTTCCCACACCCCTCATTCCAATTACCTCAATTTCATCAGTGGCAAAATTCTCATTTCGGTTCTCTTGTCAAGCTGTAGGCGAAATCCACGGCGCCGGAATTTCCGTAACGACACTATTTGTGTCAAAAGTAGCATGATTAGAAGGCACACAATTAGAAATCAACGGTAGTATTCCATCTTGATTGACAATGGCCGGAATTTCGTTGGGGAGAGATTGCTTGACAAATTTGTGTTCATCGCGAGGTGGCCATCTGTGGATACCGTACTCCCAACAAGAACTCTTCAGTTTAGATCGGCTAACTGCAATAAGGAAGATTTCAGATGCTTAATATTTTTCTACCAAAGGAACTCCAAACCACATTTCCAATTTTGAGAGCCAAAAAAATATGTTTTGGTAAAAAAAAAAAAAATGCATTCAGAGCATAGCACCATTCTCAAATTGTTTTTCCTTTTCCGTTTACTAGTATTGTAGCACGTGCGTTGCACGTGAAAATCTTTGTTTGAAATGAATGAAATACAGTCTATTGCACACAATAGGCAAGTAAGAGCCTTTGGCGCATTCTCTATGCATTCAACTATATTTTTGACATATGCACTTTTTTCTTGTATGAGAGGCAGGGCTATCTCTCGATACATTGGGTACATGGGATAGTTATTTGAAAACCAGGAATCCTTTCATACGTACTCGTTTTGTAATGATTCAGAACAACTTCAACGCTGTACTTTGAGGTCATCAAGCATCTTTCCTCCAACATTCTCGAAGTAGATATGGATACCATCAGGTTTGCACCAACCAATCAAATTAGACAGATATATAAAATGCTTAAATGAAGCAACCTTGCTCCAAAGAATGTAATTTTTTCAATTTTCTTCCTAAAGAGCCAAATACAAAATGCATGTGGGGTCCAATTAAGAAATAGAGAAAGAGAAAGTAGCTTATGCTCAAATTTGAAAAGCCGCTACGTGAAATGATAAACATGATATACAGGATGCCTGGACCATAAAACCTGAAGTATGAACCTACAAAATCCTTCTCCTTTCACCCTTCTAAAGTCTGGTTGCTATTTTCGGTATTGCGATGGTGGAAATAACACATAATCTGGATAATTCTATGTATCTTAACCAATGCAAACTCTAGGTTATGAAATACGAGGGTTTGAACACCGCGTCGATCCAATCAACGAAGGAACCATGGACCATGTACTCCAACCTAAGAGGGGAGGTACGAACCCATGGACTTATGAATGTTAGGCCCACCAACTGGCAAGCCCCGCCACGCAAGGGCACAGCCCTTTCTAAAGGGGACCGGTGGCGTGGCATGCACAGTTATAATCTAGAGGCTACCATATGAGAACAAAACTCCGCGAAATAGGCATGGGAGATCGCCAGTAACACAAGGAGATTGAGCTGAGTTTAAACAGGCTAATCTAACCATCAAGATAAAAATTACCAGTCAAAGGACCACCTAATAAGAATCGTAATTTCCCAGGGTTGGTAAGTAAATTGCCTGTGAGGATATTCTATAGAATCAAACATTGCCATTCAGTTGTTGCTCATTAGACTAAGAGTCAGATAACACATTAATGTAACTTTTTTCCCAAAGACGCCAACGATAGAAATGACTCTGAATGTAAAGTCCAACGAACGTTATGCATGATCCAGTCTTTTTAGTAAAAATAAGCTATGTGACATTGATAGTCACATATTCTTGGCAAAATTTGTCAAATTCTTGGCAATGCCTAATTCTGTTAATGGTGTTCAAAATATTGAAACAAAATCTCTCATCGATGCATGCAGTTTGAATAACTTTGGGCTTCTTGTCACAAACGTATGAAATGAATTAGGAAGTATGTTGCCCTGAAGAGTAGCAGTATCTCAAAAATGTTAAGATCATTCTTTAGTAGTATACAGTTGGATTACCCTATCTTCATCTCGCTTCATTGGAATAAACTAAAACAAACATAACCAAGTTCTCACCTTGAGAATGATAGAAAGGGCATGGGGCTTGAGCTTTGCATAGTTGTCCACAGCACCGTTGCCTTTTGTTATTGCTTTGCATTCGACTTCTACATTATTGGCCATCTAATTTGTTAAAAAGAATCTAGCTTGAGTTAGATACATGTTAAAAATCAAAAGGGAACAAAATTTGAAAGATAAAACGCAGATAAACTAACCCAAAACTAAAGTGATTAAGTTGAAGGATGATTTGAGACCAAATTATCCATCAACGAATTCCATAACTTCAACACAGGGCTTTTTGGTCTTCTTTAAGTCCTCTCAATTTTAGCTTCTCACATTTCTCGCCATATGAGACAAGACAAGTGGTCTGGAACTTGTAACTTTTGAATGCAAAAGATCCATACTTTTGGTATGGAGAAGTAGAAACTTTTTAGAGATGAAATGAAGCATGGAGGAACATTTACTGGAGAGCCATTTAGAGTCATTCCAAGTAAAAGATGGAACCATAAAATTAACTTTTTTTATAAGAATGGACCCCATAAAAAGACACAAATTTGGAAACTTGGTAGAACTTCATACTACCTAGTCGTGTGAAATCATTTCATTTCCATTGATAATAGCCAACAAAATATTAACTTTTCTGCCAAAAAAATAACTAAATAAACAGAATGATGCCTTCAACTCAAATTTCACACTCTATATTTGTATGCATGCATATATATATGTATTATAAGTAACAAATTTATATATAATTGCCTAACAATGCACAATCAACCATTCGCAGAATTTGGATCTGTGCTTTCGGAGTTGGTGCTAATCGTAATTGATGTGCAGTAGTGGAAGAGTGTGGTTGAAAGCCACTGCATGCCCACATGGTTGACACTAAGAAAGCTGTGACAAAAAGAAAGACCAGAGATTCTTTGTTCAACTACTAAGATGTATCAAGGGGGGCATAAGTTGCAACCCTAATCGGCTGAGATAAAAACAAATACTAACCTGTGACCGTAGCACCTGTGATACACCCAACAACAAACCCTTTCATGTCTGAAAAACTTATGCTTTTGATGTGGAAAAATCACAAAAAGAAGTGACTATTTATCCCTGAAATCTTCCAATCATTGAACTTATTACGTTAGTATTCTCTGATTCATTACTTAGAAGTATACAATGGAGAGTTCCCCGACATAAGTCAAAGGGAATTTTGAGTTTGCAGCTGCAAATGCTCGCCAATTATAGCATTTTTAGTAATAAATGCTCCCCAATTATAAAATTTTCTTAATCACTCTTGAAAAAATGATTTTTTTCAAACAGATTATCACGATTTTTCTTCCGGTTGTTGATTTTTTTTTCCCGAAACCAATCCTTGGAGCAAGTTGCTGAAACACATGTCTAAAAGTCTTCACTCAATTTAAGTTCAAGGTCCATGAATTTCTTTAGCTTTCCATTTGCTTTTTAGGACATGATCTTTGATTTTATCGATCCGTAACGTGTAGGGATTGGCATTGCACATTTGATTGGAATACAATGGCCTGACTGCTTTCTTCTATTTCACAGTCTAAAAGGCTCCTGTTTGAGAGAATTTTTTTTATCGAACTATTGGTGTGCATAAGATTTTAGTCAAGATACAGAATGGGAGAAGATGGTATAGTATGCTACTATGCTGATTTTGAAGGTGGGTTGGGGAGAGCAATATCAACAGGAATATGTAAGCAACATTCCGCAAGGTAAATAGAGCAAAGAGCAACGTGGTGCCTGCTTAAAAATTCAGTGTGTTATAGACAGCGACTGGTGGGGAAAAAAAGGAAGTAATTCCAATATCTACAGATGGTGGGGAATTCCATCGAACAATTGGTGAATATAATATCAACGATTAATTTTTTTAAATGGAAATCAGACTGATCTATTGAAGAGGACGAGGGGAGAAATTAAACTTACAATGCAAATATTGTTGGCAGCAGTTCGCTTGGATAGTTGCTTTGACACCCGATTCTAGAGAGCCAATAGAGCATATGTCCTGCTAGGCGATTGAAGCATAACTCAAAACTGGCATTCGAGGGAGCCAACTATTGTCCTGCAATTCGTAGTTGTTATTGACTACTTTCACCCATAGTGATCCCTTTCCTTTGTTTTCTCTCCACCACCATTAGGCCAAAAAAGCAGAGTTTGGTTGAATCAGTTTTATGACCCCCAAGAAAATGGATGCACAATCGCAGAAGAGGGAGGATATTCCACCTACAGGATTTATCAGGAGAGAGAGAGAGAGAGAGAGGTGGGCAAACTGGAAATCGTTCGGTGAAGAAGGGTTGTTTGTCCTATTCATGCATCGTTTGGAGAGAGAGAGAGAGAGAGAACGGTGGGTAAACGGCAAAGCGTTTGATGAAGAAGGGTTCTTTGCACTGTTCAGGCATCGTTCGGTGAAGAAGGGTTAACTTTGTTCCTACGCGGGGAAAAGAAGGTCAATTTGGGTATACAAAATGTCGACAAACTCCTCACACTTTTATTAGAGGTAGAGGTATAGATTTATCAACTTTCCCTATTTCATTTTTTTCCTACAAGTCTAAAACTACACTCAAATATACGAATACTCCAATAAATTTATGAGACCATACAAACGGGTGGTATTGTATGTATGAACCGCACATATTTTTGTATGTGTTTGTGTAAATGGGTGTACGTTTTGAATGTGATTCTAAACTTTTTATTTTTTACTGCCCAATGTATATTAAAAAAATCACATTAGTCAATTATTTTGTAAGAAATTTTGTATTTAACAAACACAACAATATTGTACATGTGATATGTTTTTATATTTGAATAAAGATAATCATTGGTGGAAAATTGAAAACAAAATCGTGCGATTTATAAGTTTTTCACACTAATCATAGTTAAAATACGAGGATAGATTCTTAAAAAAAAAACTCGTACAAATATATCTTTTTCTGTTTATCTTTTATATCCTTTTAATTTAATTTTTTTTGTATTTTTGTAGTAATTTTTTTAAAAAAACTCTTGAAGATGTATGGAGTCCAATATTAGAAGTTTGCTTGGGACCTCTAAAATGACTTACAATTTTTGTAATTTTTTTACTTGTATTTTTTTTTTTTAAATTTCTTATGACTTAATATTAAGTGGGCAACCAAGTTAAGAGTCGGGCTTGGGCAATCCAAACCTCGGGGCCGGCACTGTATGCCATGTAAAATCTGAGCCTAACTCATGCAGGAAGCAATCTCAAGGGAGAGTGAGAACTGAATATGACTAGTCTACCCCTTTGAGATTCGAATCGAGACACATTCTCAACATTTTAACTAGCCCTAGTAGCTAGTATACAAATCTGAATTTCTATGAGTCGTATATTTCTTTCTCAAAATCAAATTTCCTTCTAAATTTTTAAAATTCAGGTTCTCTATCTTTCTGGCAAAATGCATCAAGCAAATTTTAACTAGCCCTAGTATCTAGTATCTATCTTTTTTTTTTTTTTTGGAACGGAGTATATATACCGTTTTTAAAGTACGGTCAAAACCTTTTCAACAGTAGCGATCTCTACATAGCGTTTATATGCACTTTCTTCTATTCTTCTTCTTCTTTTTTTCTTTTGTTCGAATTCAAGTTCCATACGGAGAATGATTTGAGTCTGAAGATTCTATTAAAAGAGTATCTAGCTAGTTGGAAAATTCAAGAACAAAATTGAGATTTTTTCAATTCTTGGAGAAGTGTATGTATGCGTACCGTTGAGATGCCTCGCAACATCTTTAAGATGCATTTCCATAATTTCTGAAATTTCCTCCAAAGGAATTACATTTCTAAATTCGGTGGTTTTCTTGTTTCCTCTCTCTCTTGTGTTCTTTTCCTTCCTTTTCCTCTTTCCAGAAGGCCCGGAATTCAATTGAGGCTCTGCATTTTCAGCTTCCTCTGTTCCCTCACTCACAATTCCAACCTGCTTAACTTGACCATTAACAAAATCCTCATCCGGGTTCTCTTGTTGGGCTGCCGGTGAAGACCGCGGCAGGGTAATTTCCTTTGCAAGAACACTATTTGTGTCAACAATAGCTGCCAGGTTTTGATCAGAAGGCAAAGTATCAGAATTCAACAGTGGGATTCCCTCTTAATCAACAAGCATGGGAGAGTGCTGTGGGGGTGAGGTGGTCATATATGGATTACCATACTCTCGACAAGCATACTTTAGTTTAGATTGGCTAACTACAATAAGGAAGAATTAAAAGCTCAATATTTTTCTATCAAAGCAACTCCAACCCACATTTCCAATTTCTAGAGCCACAAAAATATGTTTCGAGTAAAAAAAAAATGCATTCAAAACATATCAGCATTTACATTTACATTTACATTCACCAATTAACCAAATTTCTCAATTCTTACGTACGTTAGGCTACGTACTACCCTTCTTCTTCTTCTTCTTTCCATAGCATCTTAATTAAAATGAAATCTTCGATTGTGAGCTCCCATAATTAAAATTGTCTCCAAATATAGCATCTTAATTATAGGTTTTACTTGGAGAAACTATGATTGAAGAAATTTATGTTACTACGTAAATTGTTAGCAAATTGTTAGCATAGTTGAGCAGAAATCTAGACTAGCCAATTGTGTGGGCTCTGCATACTTAGGAGTGGACCTAACACATTTATGTGGTTCACACCCATGCTCAACAATGCCCTCGAGTAAATATATTCTCCTGAGTTGTGTGCATAGAAATAGGATATAACTTAATTCTAAAGTTAGAGTATAATATATGAATGAAAATGTATATGCTATCTATAATTTTAGTTTTTAGTTTTTTTGAAAAGGATTGTTTGTTGATTAACGTAAAACCAACAAATGTTTGTTGATTAACTTTGAAATGACGAAATGATGCTATGAAGAATAATTCCTAAAGTCACCACCTCACAGAATGAATATTCTAAATTATTTTGTTGAATGTTGACAAATTAAAATCTTATATGACGGATGCACGAAGATATACCGTGTTGTGATAGAAAATATTTTGAATAATTTCGTTAATTTAATTATGCGGGCATAGTACTTTTACAGTTTTACTGCTAAACAAGAAGAGTGATATGTAAGAGATAATTTTTTATACTCTTATATAATGCTCGTGTTTTTGTGGATTTCTGCTATTTTAATTGATGCTTGTAAAACCTTGTATTGGTGTGCTGTCGCAGCCGTTCCAAGGTCCAACTCGAACTCCCTCAACTCCACCATTCCTCGTGGCCTCTGCCTCAACTCCATCATTCCCCATGGCCTCGCTGCACCAAAATTCAAAATCCTCATTTGGGTTCTCTTGTTCTTCTGTCGGTGACAACTCCAGCATCTGAATTTCCGTTCTGGGCGTTGTCGTGGGCTCTGCTCTGTTTTCATTTACGAAGAGTTCAGAGAAAGGGTAATCAAATAGATCTTTCCCTCCCCTGTACCTTACTACCAATTCAGACGAAAAGGGGGCGCCCTTGACGGTTTTTAAGGTGCCGATGTTGAGCCAATTCCACCCGTAGCAAATATCTGCCACCCATTGGCCGCGGTGTCCCAGCCACAGTCTTAGGGAGAGCTTGATCTGGAAAATAAGCGCTGGTTCTGGAGTCGAGGTCAAGAGCTGACCGTCGCCGATTTCAGACCCGTTGAACCTTGAAACTACCGCAAAATTGTTACTCTCTAACGCACCGTCCCTGTATTGAATTAGATACTGTGATACAACCATCTGGTCTATAACCAGCTGGTCAACGATGTCCTCGTTCTGTTTTTCCAATGGTTCGAAGTCCAGGAACAAATCCGAGTTCCGAATATCCCAGTCCTCATCCACGTACTCCAACGCTGTGTTTTTGGCGTCGGAGTCAACGATGTCGTCAAGCCCTTGTACCAACTCATTGATCTTTACAAGTCTCCCTGACGGGATCACATCCAACGCACCGCCCCTGTCCTGAATTTTGTGCTCCACAATCACCGCCAAGCGAAAGTCTGGCAGGTCAACGAACTCCTCATCCAAATCATTTCGTGACACGAATATTACAACTGGTTGCCAGACATATGTAACACTTGAATTGGATGAGGATGTCGCGGCGGAGACGGTGGCGAATACAGAGGAAAATACGATGGCGATGGAGGGAAAGTTGTGGGCGACGGAGGAAAATATGTGGGCGACGGGGGGAAATAGAAGCCGTTCAACTCCTCGGAATATTCAATAGCCTTGTCGGATTCCGAGTCTCCACAGTTCCTTAGCTCAACCATTGTCACAGTTAATTACCAAATTCGACGAATGGAAAAACCCACACGGGAGGTTAGAACTGAAATTGATGGCAAACCTCTAAGTGAAAAAGAAGCGGCAAAAAAGGAACCCAGATTCTAATTTTGCCGGACAGTGAGAAAAACACGAGCGAATTGTTGGAATCTGGGTTTGACAAAAGAGAAACTGAAGAGGACACAAAAAGGCAGCAATTGAATTTGGAGGGAGGGACGGATCCCTACTAAACCTCTAACATCAATTGATTGATCGAGAGAGACAGAGAGGATAGATAGCACGAGAAAGTGAACGGCTTCAATGAGGAAAAAAGAGAATCCAAAATGGAAATTGTTTGTTCTGCAAGTGTGGACTCGATTACACTCCCCTTTTATTGATGGCTTTGGTGAGAGAAGAATTGAGGATTCACACCACTTTTCGACTATACTTTTATTGATGGCTTTGGAGTGCTCCCACGGTCCCACCCTTTTCTATTCTGCTACTACTATTATTTACTAGTTCACAATTGATTTCGTCTTGAACTCTTTTGATCTCAAAAGATTCAGAAAGACAAAACAGTTAAGAGCAATTGGGACACATGGCACATTACCATAACAATACTTAGCTTTTATTCTCCATTAACCGTCATGTCCCACAGTGAAGACAAAAAAGAATTAATAGTCTCAAAGATATTTTCAGCTCTCCAAGGTATTACACATTTCATCACATCCTTTTAAAGCCTTCATCTGTTATTATCTATTCTAATGAAGGATTATTAACGAAAAGAAAAGAAAGGATCCCCAGTGTTTCCTATACTTTTGTTTCTAAAACTACCTCCCTCAAGCATAAGAAAATGGAAAAATTGCTATAATATCCCCCCTCCTTATGTTGTCCCCTGTCACCGCCCCAAGTGCCGGCTCAAAAGTTTCGAGGGTTCGAAACAAATTTCTTAGTTAGGCCCCCCATATAACAAAAGTTGATCAACATAAAACATAAACAAATTATAAAATTTAGATGTACAATTATAAAAAAATAAATAACCATTGTAATACTGAAAGATCTACTACTCGTATCATTTAAACAATAATTTTCTCACACTATTATATGCAAATGTTAATTAAGTTTTCATAATCAAGTGAGATGGACAGTAAAGGCCATCTTGACGTATTGTTGACTGAGGATAAGTTTTAATTTTGAAAAGTTTCTTTTTCCAGACGCAACTGTAATCGGTATATGTAAAGGCCTTCAATATTTTGGCCTATTTTCATGTTTAGCACGCTTAAGCAAAAAATAATTAGACCCAACATATATGAGAGCCTTAAATCTCTATTTTAACAATTTTTAGGGACCCAAAACCACGACTACTTTGGCTTATGCAACAAGCAGGCTCTGCCTCTACAATCGGTTGTGAGATTCCATTCACAACCCGCCAATTAGAAATGACAACAAAATGGTTCTTCAACTACATTTTACAGTCAGGTCCTGCTGTTCCAAAAAAGAAACACACACATTTTACAATCAGTTTCTTCTGTTAAAAAAAAAAAAAAAAATACATTTTACAGACTTACAGTGAATCAGAGGGCTCATATGCTAGATTTTATGTGGGTCTCATGCCCACATGGTCAATGCTAATTATATTCAGTAACAATATAATGTAAATGTATAACTAGAATTTATGTGGGTACTATTCATCAATATGTTTTGGGACGATTCGCGAATAAGTTTTTTAACCATTCCGGGGTGTTTGGATGGGGGATATTCCCCCCATATAAGTTATGACCCCCTCTTATCAGGGGGACCCCACCCTTATACCGAGTTTGGCAACCCCATTGTTCGTCCCTGATATTTCTTCATCCCGTCTTCCATTTCCGTCGAGAAGGTTGTTGTCCCTGATAACTTTTGGGCTGCCCTCACCCTACCCAAAAGTTATACGGGAGTAGAAGGGAGGAATTTTGACGATAACACCCCTGCTTATCCCCGTTACACAGTCGATTCACACCATTTGCTGTAGTGATTCAGCTGTGGTTCGAACAGAGCTTGAGGGTTGCGATTTGTGGCGATTTTGTTGCGATTTTCTGGGTTGCGATCTGTTGCTTCATCAAAACATCTCAGGTATGGAAGATTTGTGTCGATTTTGTTGGTATTTTCTGTTGTGTAGTTTTCTGGGTTGCGATTTTGTTGCGATTATCTGGGTTTCGATTTATGCTGCTCCAACTCCATCTCAAATACCTCTGTATCATTAAACCGTGTTTGTGGATGTGAGTACTTTTCGGAGTAAAACAGATGTATGGTTTTGACAAATTTGTTGCTTCATGAAGACTAGGGTTTTGATTCAATGTGTGGAAGCAAAACTAGGGTTTTCATTAAAAAAGTGGGAAATCCTAGGGTTTTGAAAGATTGTTTCAATGTTGAGATTGTTTTGGGACTATACATGCTCAAACCTAGTTGTGGGCTAATTGTGTTTTTAAAATTTTAAAATAAACAGACCTTAAATTAGTCTTCCTATTTATACAGTAATTTTTGTATTTAATCCAATTTGATGTTGGTCATTAATATAAGCCTTAACAAGGCAGTAAATCAGAACATCAAACCTTATACAAAATATCAAAATAAGGCCATGACAATATCGTTTGTGGTTATATTTGGTTTGCGAATTAAGTGAACCAACCATTTCGTCAAACTATCGTTTGGTAAAAGAACAAAAAACATATAAAAACTCTCATGAACTGGCATAGTAAAAAAAAACTTGAAATTTGCAGCCCTATTTATTTCAAAGGCTTGAATCATACTCGTGAAACCGTTGTCGAATGATTTAGGATGGCAAGACTCACAAGAAAACAATTACGGAGAAAAGAAGAGCAAGAGGCAATGATTGCGTTAAACACCTTCATTCAGGCTGCAATGGGGGTGTTTCGCCTTTACTTGTTCATCATATCAACGGCTCAGTATCCCCGTCCAGAGTGTACCCAAAATCCCGACTTCTACCAGACACAAGTAAATGCTGTCAATAGGCTCGTTAATGGTAGTGAGCTTGAGTGCCATGATCAGTTGAGGGTAAACAGACACACATTTTTTAGATTGTGTTGTTTAGTGCGAAGTGTTGGGCTAGGGGACTCTAGGTACGTAATACTTGAGGAGAGGGTAGCTATTTTCCTGTGGATCCTTGCGCACCATACGAAGCAAAGGCGTACCCACCATCAGTTCTGGAGATCGACAGAAACGATAAGCAGACATTTTAATGCTGTACTCCAAGCTGTCTTACGCCTTCATAGAATGCTCCTTGTAAGCCCTGAGCCCGTACCTGCGAACTACCATGACAATAGATGGAGTTGGTTTCAGGTACACTTCCATTAAAAAAATATCTACTTACTCCAATTTCTTTCCTCAATTCCACTGCATGTACTTACTTCCAACAAACTACTCAAATTGTCGTAGAATTGTCTTGGGGCTTTGGATGGGACGTTCGTGCCTGTAAATCCCCCTACAGCCGACAAGCCTCGCTATAGGTCAAGGAAGGGAGACATTGCCACAAATGTTTTAGGTGTTTGTACGCGAGACCTAAAATTTGTGTTCGTCTTGTCTGGTTGGGAAGGGTCGGCTACTGACTCTAGAATCCTCAGAGACGCCATCGCAAGACCCAATGGTTTGAAAGTCCCCCGTGGTATGTTGCAATTTATCCCCTTTCCGTTCCATCCATTACATTTATGAACCCTCCGTTCAAATACTTCAAATGTCGTAAGTTCGATTGGTTACAGGACATTACTATCTTGTGGATGGCGGATACACAAACGGGGAGGGTTTTCTAGCACCGTATCGAGGACAACGATATCACCTTAACATTTGGAGGCAAGGTCACATGCCGGCTAGCAAAGAGGAGTACTTCAACATGAAGCACTCCGCTGCTAGGAATGTCATTGAGAGAAGCTTTGGGGTTTTGAAAATGCGATTTGCAATATTGAGGTCTCCCTCCTTTTACCCCATCCAGACTCAAACCCGTATCGTTACGGCATGTTGTCTTCTCCATAACCTAATTAAAAGAGAGATGCCCAATGATCCGGTAGAGTTGGAGTACACGCAATGGGAACAAGAACACCTCCACGATGTCCATGTAGATGATGATCGCATTACTACCATAGACACTTCTAATGAATGGACTACCGAGAGGGATGCGTTGGCTACTTCCATGTACAACCATTGGCTAGCAAATGGTGGGGGACAAGAGGTTTATCCACCATGATTTACGAGGATGTTATGTAGGAGTTTGTATTAAGAACTTTGTTTTAAGTATTTCTATGAACAACTTATTTGTACGGGTTTTGATTTAGGACTTCGTTTCAACAATATGTATTACCTTTTCAAGTACTTGTAATGTAAACTTTCTAATTGTTATGCCTCATTCAATGTGAACTTGTATGATATTCCAATTCATTAGCATTTGCGTCAATGGAAACCCAAGAAGGCCAAGTGTCTACCAAAAAGACACCAAGGGCCCGTCAAACTTGAAGGAAAGTTGAAGAGGATGCTCTAATTAAAGTCATGGTGAATGAAATCTCGGACAAATGGAGCGCCGATAATGGCTTCCGACCCGGTTTCTTCACCTTGATTGAGAAGGAGTTAGAGAAGGTCTTACCGGATAGCAACCTAAAGGCCTCGCCCCACATCGACTCTAAGGTGAAGTATTGGAGACAAATGTACCACAAGCTCTTTGACATTTTACAACTAAGTGGGTTTGGTTGGGACGATGTCAACAAACGCATAAATGTGGAAGAGGATGTGTGGAATGAGTACGAAAAGGTAACTCAATATGCTTTAATGAATATGATAAAGCATATGAGTTTTTTCCTAAATTTTGTCATTGTTTGTGTAGGCCCACCCTAAGAAGGCCAAAGAGGTGTACGGGAAGCGATTCCCTTATTATGAGGATTGGAAGATTGTATTTGGGAAGGATAGGGCAACCGGGGCAGGTGCGGAGGATCCAACACAAATGGAGGCATCGCCTCCTAGAAATGCTTACGTCGTACAACTTGACGTTGACGATCCTTCCGAACTTGGTGTAGAGGACATTCAAGGGGGAGGGGAGTTCTACCAAGAGTTGTTCAATGATGGATTTGTCAATTCATCATTCATGAGCTCCACACCTTTTACCTTCACACCTACGAAGTCGAACCCCGACACCGCCACACCTTCGACTGACACACCTACGGGAAACACCCCACGCACCTCCACACCTACGGGTTCCACACCGTTGCCCTCCGTACGCCGTATGTCAATCCCAACGTCCACCACGCCTCCGGCCAATGCCGGAGCTAAGAAGGGGAAGAAGAGGACAAGAGCTAGTGATGAGGGGTTGCTTGGTGAAAGTTTGGATAATTGGTGCACAAAGAGCTTGGTGCACATGGAGAAAATGGCGAATGCAATGGGGCATGAGAAAGAGTTATCCGCTCGTCGTGCGACAATTCCGGATGTGCTTGACAAACTTGACCTTACTTTGGGGGAACAATTTAGGGTTGCTGCCATTATTGGAGAGAAGGATGAGAGGGTAATCCAATTCTTGAACACCCGTGATGATAGGAAGCAAGCTTGGGTTGAGGCCGTTTTGAGGGGTGAAGTATTTGGTCCGATTTAGCCAATATTGGAAATACGTGGTGCCTATTTTTGTAGTGGCTTATCTCATTGTATATTATATGGCCCATTTTTTTGAAGTGGTCGTTCTTTCACTTGTCATATGTGGTCCATTTTGTGATGTAACTGTTGCAATATGTAATTATGCATCGTATAGACACATTTGATGCATTTCTTTGTTGGCAATATGGAATGTAATTGGGATTTTATTGGCATTAACAGGTTGAGAGTGGCTATTTGTTGTGAATTGGGCGATGATGAATCACTTTTAAATGGTAATGAAGGTTGTTACCTTGGCGGGGCAAAATTACTTGCAGCCATGAGTGACCCTTATGTATGGAAGTTTATTGTCTGAGCCCATTATTTATTGTTATTTTCTTCCATGTGTGAGTGTGACAGTGTGCAGTGCAGGTGTGTGTGAGTGTGCAACTCTGATGTTGGTCTGTTATTCTGGGCAGTTATGAAGTTTATGCTTCTGTTCTTCCGGGCTATGATGAGATTTTCTGAGCCTTTGCTTGTTTATGAGGCATTTAGGTGCAGTGTTGGTTTGTTTGTAATTGTATAGGGCTGTGATGTTAGTTAACAAAACCTGAGCCCATATGCCTTGAGCCCAAATGTATTTCAGGTCTATGATGACTATTGAGCCATCCTAATGGCTGTTTGTTGGTTATTTCTGGAAATTGTGGTTTCTGTGATTATGTGTAGTGCAACTGCAGGTTATGTGATTGTGTATGTTTCTGGTTTTTGGTTATTACTGGGCAGAGGTGCAGGTTATGTGCAGTCCTGGTGTGTGTGAGTGTTTTAGTGTGTAGTGCAGGTGTGTGTGAGGGTCCAGTGCAGTGCAGGTGTGTGTGAGTGTGAGTGTGGAGTGCAGTGCATGTGTGTGTTAGTGTGCAGGTGTGTGTGAGTGTTTTAGTGTGCAGTGCAGGTGTGTGAGTGTGCAGGTGAAGGTGTGTGTGAGTGTCTTGGTGTTTGTGAGTGTGCAGGTGATGTGAGTGTGTAAGTGTGCAGGTGTGCAGGTGTTTGTGAGTGTGCAGGTGTGTGAGTGTGCAGCAGTGCAGGTGTTTGTGAGTGTGCAGGTGAAGGTGTGTGTGAGTGTGTTAGTGTGTGAGTGTGCAGGTGTTTGTGAGTGTGCAGGTGCTGTGAGTGTGTGAGTGTGCAGCAGTGCAGGTGTGTGAGTGTGCAGGTGCTGTGAGTGTGTGAGTGTGCAGCAGTGCAGGTGTTTGTGTAGTGCAGGTGTGTGAGTGTGCAGGTGCTGTGAGTTTGTGAGTGAGCAGCAGTGCAGGTGTTTGTGTAGTGCAGGTGTGTGAGTGTGCAGGTGAAGGTGTGTGTGAGTCTGTTAGTGTGTGAGTGTGTGAGTGTGCAGCAGTGCAGGTGTTTGTGTAGTGCAGCTGTGTGAGTGTGCAGGTGAAGGTGTGTGTGAGTGTGTTAGTGTGTGAGTGTGCAGGTGCGTGTGTGTGCAGTGTGTGAGTGTGCAGGTGTTTGTGTAGTGCAGTGCAGGTGTGTGTGAGTGTGCAGGTGTGCAGGTGTGTATGCAGTGTTAGTGTGTGAGTGTGAGTGTGCAGTACAGGTGTGTGTGAGTGTGTGACTGTGCAGTTCAGGGCTGTGTTTCTGAGCTACACTCACTCATGCACTGCACACTCACACACACACTTGCCCACTGCCATTGCCAACTATGTTATTACCGTGCGAATTTGTGGTTTGCTGCAACTTACAGTAGCTTGGTGGTTGCTTGTTGCAACTTGGGAAATCTGTTTTTGTTATCCTATGGAGGGACAAAAATATTGGCTATGATGACTTCTTTCTGAGCCTTGGTGGTAGGCCTCAATCTTTGGGTTGTTACTTGGGTTTTGTGGCTACGATGATTGAATTAAAGGGCAATGATGATTCAAGATTTAGTGAGTGTGCTATGAAGGTACTACCTTGGCGGGGCAAAAGTATTTGCAGCCATTGAGCAGTAGGCTTATGTTTCGTAAAGTGAAGTCTGAGCCCATTCGATACTTCTCAATCTGAGCCATTTTTTTGATACTTTAATTTTTCATTTACTTAACACTTTGTTTGGTTTTAGTAGTGATGGCAGGAAATAAGCCATACTACGTTGTATCTGTCGGGAGGAGACCTGGTGTATACGAAACATGGGCAAGCTGTAGCGAACAGGTCATTGGGTTCTCGGGTGCTATTTATGAAAAGCATGCGACATGGGAGGAGGCGAACTCCGCTCTCAGAGCTTATTTTGAAAGCATAGCTGGGAGGAGGCCGAATATTGCGGAACCAAATTTGGAAGATCGAGCACCAATGCTTATCCCAATGGAAGGATGCATTACTAACGAAGGACAAAGAGTTCGAATTTCAACAACATGCCTCAAAGTGACATGGTTCATCATCGGTGCAGCAATGGCAACTTTAATCCAAATTGTGGTTCGAAAATTTGTTAGTTTGTAGTACGCAGAAGTACTTGTAATTTAATGGTAAGGACATCAACGTACTGCTGGGGTTTTGTTAGTTTTTTGTAATGAATGTTTGTATTTTTATCTTGCATGGGAAACCACTTGTTAAATTAGGCAATGTAAATGGATTTATTAAAACAAAAAATAGGTGCTACCAATGATGAATGGTAAGTAGAATATTCTAACTATACTTTTAGGTGTATTCAATGTTAAATGGTAGGTGCACATGTTGTTGAACATCAACTAGTCAACTTTCTAACTTGAAGGGTAAGTAAACAAAAGTGTATATAAATAGGCCTATATGTAATTCAGTAAATCATTGCAACCTCTTTTATAAACACTGCACATAAAAATTTGTATCATGTCAAGGCCACGCCGGAGTTCGACCAACCCCCGCCGGACATGGAGTTCTGACGAAGAGCAGAGTTTAGTACAATGCCTTACAAGCCTTGTTCAAATGGAAGTTTGGCAATCAGATTTCGGATTTCGTCCCGGCTACGTAGAAGTGTTGAAAAATCAAATGGCCGAGTCTTACCCCGAAAGTGGTATAACGGAAATTCACATAGAAGGTAAGATTAAGGCATGAAAGTCTACTTATCACACCATAGTTCATCAAATCCTTATGCATGAAGGGTTTTCATGGGATGCAAATGAAAAAAAGGTTCTTGCTACAAATGAAGTGTGGGCTAATTATATCCAAGTAAGTTATAACATTTTTCATATTTAATATTTAATATTAGCCAAATTATTTAATACTCATTCAATTTTTCCACTCTTTATGTAGGTTCATCCACGGGCTATGAATATCAAGGACAAACAATTTCCATTGTTCGACGGATGGAGCTTTTGCTTTGAACGTCAATAGATCGAAATTCGTGAAAGTTTATTAAACAAACTCGCAGTTATGCACTTTATTGTCCTTGTAATAAATCTCAAATAAATTAGTATATTTATTTGAGACCACATGTATCGTTTGTTTAAATTCCTTTTAATTGTATCTCAAATAAATTTGCATTAATTATTTGAGACTTTATAAAATATCTTTGTAATTTTTTTTGTATGAGTGACCCATTTAATAAATGTTTTAGTTTGTTCATTTATTATTCATTGTGATGACGTAATAAAAAAACAAAATAAGATAGCCCAACAAATGAAAAAAAAATTACTTTCTTCAATTTTTTATGACAACCAAACATTCAAATGTTTAATTAAAAAAAAAGGTTATTCAAAAAAAAAATATTTTTTTGGGGCAAATAACTTAATTACACTTAAAATCATCCAAAAATACAAAAATAATTTATTTCATGTAATTATATAATTAAATTAATCATTAATCATGTTTGGTACATCACAAGGGCAAATAAGTCATTTGACAGCTTTTCCCATCATTCACCCCCTCTTATTTTTAAGTTATCCAAACCAAGCCAAAAGTTATCCCCCTGTTTAATCCCTCATCCAAACCATCTACTTTTTTATCCCCCCTCCATAAACATCACATCAATCTGGGCCCCCCTCCAAAAATAATACCCCCTCTTATCTTATCCCCCCTCTAAAACTTATCCCCCTGAAAATAATACCCCATCCAATCGGGGCCTTCATGTTTAAATTAACAACTATTCATGAGGTGCCTTATGACTTCCTTCGTGGAAGGAAACCTATAAACGGATCATGAAGATATCATGCATCCCAATAACTAGGATATGTCGATTTCATGTTGAATTTTAAAAAGATAGGATTTAGGGAATAGCCTAATTCTATTTGTACACTCGCACACACATTCGTATGGTTTATAGGATTCACACATACACCATGTATGGTTTTAAGAGTTTTTGAAAGGAAGAAGATGGACGTTAGTCCAACCTGTTCGTAGTCTCTTTTCTATTGTCATAATCAAAATTATTCACTTTTTATACGAAATATTACTCATGTAAAAAATCATGTTATTCACTTTCGGAATACGGGCCTGTTTGGTCAATTCATTTTCGCATTTTTAGATTCTCTTGTGAGTTTTGGGTGTTTGGTTTCCTAAACCCAAAACATATTATGCCAAAACTCATTCTCAAAATATAAAAATTAGAGAGATGAGAAGCCAAAATATGCTAGGAGGAGCTTTTTAACTTCTTATTTTTTCACTTTTGCCATAGACAAAAAGACCTACAAAGTGTACATATATCTCTCAAACACTACTTCTGTTGCAAAATACATTCTACACATTTCTCCTCAAAACTCCTACCAGATTCAAAAATATATTTTGACCATATATAATCCAAAAAGCTGAAAATGAAAAACTGAAAATAAGGCTCCCAACCACCCCCTACATCCATGTTGCGAAAAATGGGTTCTAATCAATATGATTTTTTGAATGATATTCAGAACGAGCTCTAAAAATAACAATATATTATGATCATCACAATAAATCGAAGAAAAACAAATTAACAAATAAACCGAACTAGACATTTCAGTCCCTTTGACACTAGATTAAATTCATTTTTGTATCGGCAAAATATATTTCATTTATCACAAGAATAAAAACAATTGAAATAAGATGTTGCATAAAATGACAGCTCGAAACATTGAGAGAACAGGGAGTTCAAAGAGTTCCAAGACTGAGTTCAAAGTTAAAATATTTCCTAGAGGTAGAATCATTAGAGTATGTCCCAGCGTCTACTTTACTGTAAGGAAATTTCCTCGTGGTTTCCCTATGGACTGGGGTCGGTGTTTTTTTCCCACTTGGATCAAAATCAAAAGTCCTACAATATTAGATCAAGGAAAAAAGTTTCAAAATGGCATCCGCATCAGCCGATCCCACAAGTTAAATGAGTGATCGCAACCTTGTTCCGAATTGACATCTCCAACTTTATGAAATTCTGACTTGAATTATTGTAGCTTGTCACAGTGATTTTGGCCGGTTAATCTTCCAACCCGCTAATCCGAATGGATTGGCATGGTGTTGATGGCTTGTGTTACTTTTAAAGTCGTTGTTTCAAAACTTCGCAGAACTTTAGGTCTAGTTTATACGGAGCTTTTGTCCATTATATACCCCCTTTTATTGATGGGTTTGGTGAGAAAAGAATTGAGGATTCACACGACTTTTCTACTATACTTTTGAGAAAGTGGAGTGTTCCCAATTGATTTCGTCTTGAACTCTTTTGATCCAAAAAGATTCAAAAAGACAACCATCAGCGCAAATGTGATAGAGGAATGATTTTCTTTCACTTAACAAAAAATAATGTATCTCTGAGCAATTCTGTGTAAATTATAGTAATTGTTATTTCTCCTCCACAATTCTTTGTTAATGTTGAACTTAGCCACAGATATGAGATACCACCACACTTTGCAAAGCCTATTTTCTCGACATGGGTCCCATAGTTATGTATCGGTGAGCACAAAACAGTAAACTTCTGAGCAAACAACAAATGAGCACCGATCAAAAAAAAAAAAAAAAATCATCCATTGTGCTCTGACCCACTTTAACTCCAACTTGTCTACGGGTGAATTTTTCAAATGATAAAATCTGCATTTGATAAAATCACCAATTTGATTTTAGCAAAAATCTTTCTCATTTCATAAAATTAACTGTTAGTTTTATCAAATGCAAATTTTATCATTTGGAAAAACTCACCGGTCATTGGAACACAAAAAAAAATACACAAGCTCTTGCTAATGGGTTCAAAATTACAGCCAATCAAATGCCCACCTCACAAGTTAACAAGTGTCAGTCTTGACAAATGAGCCTAGACGATAGCGGATAGCCCAACCCAGGTTTTACTTTTTTCTAGAATCACAAGTAATTTTAAACCTCAAAAACGTAAAAATTAAATAAGTTCGTCCACCTAATACCTTTTAAGAAAATATTACAAGTTTATGTTGAAAAATTCAATAACCATCCTTTTTGGAGTTTATATGATGCATTGACCCGCCACAGTGAACTCAAGGCCAATTTACTTGGAGTCCACCACATGATCACTTTGCCCCAATAAACTTGGAAGTAGGCCTATCAACGGATCGGATTTGATCCAGATCCGATCCAAAAAATCCGAATCCGATATTTTAGATCCGATAATCCGGAACCGAAAATTCTAATAAAATCCGGATCGGATCCGGATCGGATCCAAGCTTATCGGATCCGGATCGGATCCAGATCAAATCCAACCTGTAAGCAAGCAAGCTAGCTGGAAAGGACAAAAAATTAAATTACCGGATCGGATTATGATTTAAGGATCGGATATCCGGAATTCGGATCCGGATCCGGATTAACGTTTTCGGATTTGTGAATATCATATCCAGATTCGGATCCAAGCTTATCGGATTCGGATCCTCCGGATCCGACCCATTGACAGGCCTACTTGGAAGAATTCAGACCCACTTAAAAAATTAAGACCATTAGAAAGGAGCCATTCCATTTTTCAAATAGGGTATTTAACGTTCACAAATGTTCTAACACGTCCTCCTAACATTGTATGTATTTACAAAAACTACACGGCTAGGTTTACTAATTTACCTTTAGGAATGTACAAGATGTAATGTATGCATCTACAAATTAGCATATGATAACATTTTTAATTGTCTATTTCGATCGAGAATATCGATCTATGATAATTTTTCTAATACAATTTTGTACTCCAATATGTATTTGGTAGAAATTGATATACCAGCTTTCGTAAATTGTAAAAGGCGAGCAAATGTTCGTGCCTAAAAAGCACGACTGGTTTGGTTAATTCAAATAAAACCATAGACAAATGCTAGAGCCAAAATCGATTAGGAATGTCATTGAAAAAACCTTAAAACTGAAATCAACCATACAAAAACAAGAAAAACCCAAATAACGTTGCAGGAAATAGTGTCAATTTAAGGCCCCATCTAACTCATGAAAAATTAAACGAAGTGCAACGTAGAGATTATCTAAAGGGCTCAACCCAAGAAAAATAAACCCAAGTAACTAAACCAATAGCTGGAGTCAAAATCTAATGGCTTTTGCTTATAAAATCTACTCCACATGATAAAAAAACAAAAATACTATACATAATTCTCTTAGGCTTCTTCCCCTATGTAAAAAAATAAACACCAATTCAACCTCCAGGATTTCGTGTAGAGATCAATATTTCCCTGCATTTCGAGCATTTATAAATTAAAACATATTTTAGCTTTGTAATTGAAAACGAGCCACCAAGCGTTTTTTTTTCTTGAAGTAAACTGGGATTAGATGGGGTTATATTAAGACACTAATATGGATTACTTTTTACTGTTGGATGTAAAGGGCGATAAATCGAAAAAGGGGGCCCAATACCAGCCCGCCCTTAGCTCGGCAATTTTTTTTTTATCCGAAGTCGGGCATTTGTCCCACCCCATAGTCTCCCTCCTACCCTAAAATCAAACATTCCCAAAATACCATGCTTGAATCACTACACATAAAGAACAGAGAGTTCAAAGAGTTCCAAGACCATGCGTTCAAACAGTTCCTAGAGAGAGAATTTAGAATCTGTCCCAACGTGTCCTTTAAGGAAATGACTAAATAATCCCGTGCTTTCCCTATCGGCTGGGGTCTGTTTTTCCTAATGGGTACAAATCACGGCCAATCAAAATTGCAAGAATAGAAAGCGTCCACGGCATCAGCCGAAGCCTCAAGTTAATGGGTAGCGCATGATTTAATCC
>CM037153.1:7331843-7554343 GCA_020921065.1 Vaccinium darrowii
TATGAACAAATCAGATCTTCAAGGTGAAATTGGGCGTACCCTAACTGCACTCTGCAGTATCATTTGTGACCGCGGGAGAGCTGAGTCACTGGCGACTCCACCTAATTGAGGGTGGGGTTAGCTGATCCCACGAGCAGAAAAAAAAAAAAAAACCTCTTATATTAATTTTTTTTTTAAAAATTGATAAATGAACTCATTAAATTTTGTGGTGACACCACTGGATGATTCTTAAAAGTTGGAAAAAGTTGCTTTTTTGTGTGGCTTGTTTGAATCCTAGTCACTCGTTTTCTTTTTGATAACGTTGATCTGTTTTGCTAGGTTGAGTTTTAAATGTGATTTTTGTTAGAACAAGATTTTTATAATTGCAATACTATCAAGATTGTGTAATTTTCTTTTTCAAAGCCTGATTCAAAAGGTTTTAAATTCTTTTGGCCATAATTTAATTTAAAATAAAATTCTGAGACTATGGTGTACACAGCCCAGGTAGTTGGTTGGGACTTGGGATGGTACGGTTGGCATAAGGTCTAGGTTTTGACTTTGAAGTCTGAACAATGGTCCCCTCCCCTCACTTCGACGTTACTGTAGATGAAATTATTAACTTTGCTGTAAAGTTTGTAAGTCTATAAGTACAAGGATATGCACGGTACTACGCACCCTTCCATTGAAAAAACACAAATAATTTTAGAGAGAGAGAGAGAGATATGGAGGGGGATATGCACGAGGCAGCAATGGCACATTACGCGCACCTGTCCATGGACGAAAAGCAAAAGGTTTTGCGGTCGTTCGAAGAGAAGGACGCCAATGGAGATGGCCAAGTAACATTGGATGAGTACAGCACTTTTTTCCCAAGTTATAATAAAAGCGGTAGAATTAGGGTCGCCCTAATCGACCTGTTTAAGCATCTCGACAAAAACGACGACGGTACTCTTCATTTTGAGGAATTTATTACTTGTTCCTACGTGTTATTTTTGACTCAAAGTATAGGTTCTGTGACGCGTATGGGTCGATTGTATGGGGTGTCTATTTCGTCTGTGTCGAGTGTTACAAGCAGAGGTGGCTCCAAGAAAAGCCGAGGGTGGTCACTTGAAGACCCTGAAAAAAATAATTTTTTTAAAAATACATGTAAAAATTTATTTATTTTTAAATTTTTGTCATTTTGAACACCCTAACCAAAATATTTGAACACTTGTTTGAACACATTACCCAAAAATTTTGAACACTCAATCCTAATGACAGAATTCACCATGCACTATTTGATGCTCCATTAGAGAATAGTATAAATTGGATATTTGAGAATTTGGGTGTTTCTTTGTCTCAACACATTTAGCTCAAAGAGATAATAACACTTTTAACTATCTCTCTTTAATTTATTTATACTTATTCCAAATGATTACTCATTACATTATAAAATATAGATCAATAATTTAATATATGCGCGCTATCTTTTTTTGTGAAACACTTTAATATATATGCACATAGGGTATATAGACACAATAGATTTGGATTATTACATAGGCCATTCATAGGTTTGATTCCTTTTTAATTTTTGTTTGGTAGTTGGAACCATGGACAAGTTTGTGATAAAAAAATCAAGAATGGTGCAAGAGTCATTTTCTATTGAAACTTTTTGAATTATAGCAACCCCTAAAACTCGTCGAAGCGAAACCGTATTGACTTGGAATTGTTGGTTTTTTGGTAGCATTGTTGTATTAGAAGAATTTTTATTCTCCTTAGTAGCAAACTTGTAACCAATGGCGGCTTCAGGAATTCTCTTGAGGGTGTTCAGAAATTCTACTACGGTCCTCTAGAAATTATTTTTTATATAACTGGGTGGTCCGGACTATCCTGCACGCACTCATGTGTAAAGGGGAAGGAATCTAAATTGAGCAATTTTGTTATGAAAAGACGAAGACTTGAGTTGGGCCATGACCAGTTTGGCTGTTTCCATCCCACCCTCTTCCACTTGCATTTACTGATAGAGAGAGAATAGACTGGGGATTGATCTTTCTAAACCGTATTTCACACACATAAGGAAGGGTATGAGAAAATGGTGTCATTCGACAACGAAAGGTTACTCTCTAGCCCTGCATTGGATATTATTATTGCAAAAACTGTGTGGTCAGACACGATAGCTGTGAGAACATAACACATTTAACACCTTCGTGCAAGCAATTTAAAAAGGATGACAAAAATAATGTTCGTGCGTCCAATTTTTTTTTTTTTGCTAAATCAAAACCTTGTTGCCACAAACTCATACTACACAGCAGTTGGGAAGAACAGAATTTTTCAACTTGTATTAGTGATAGATTTGAATTTATAGTAGGAAGTTTGTTTTACATACATCTATACCTTTCAAGTACTTGTGAATACTAAACATGTCGTGGATGGAGGAGAAGAGAAGTTTTAACTTGAAGACAGAGACCATAGACTTGGCTTTTGGGGTCCGTATTGTGGTCCTGACCTTTTTTTCTTTAAGTTAATGTTGATTGCCCAAGATGTTACCCTGGAAGGACCGGCGTGTCCTTTGTACTATTTTTTTTTTATCCACAAGTTTTTTGCACCAGTGCAGCGCAACGAATTCTCTTGAGGGTGTTCAGAAATTCTACTACGGTCCTCTAGAAATCATTTTTTTATATAACTGGGTGGTCTGGACTATCCTGTGCGCACTAATCTCAAGGTCTATTTACGCCTCACCATACACATAAATCGGGCAAAGTCAATGTCCTCTAGAAATCATAACCGTACATGTTATCATAATAAGAAAAATAGGAAAAACTTCTGTTGTTCATGTTATCATAATAAGAACTTCAACCATGTCCACTCCAACTTCTTGGACACCAACGCTCTCCTCCGTAAGATACAATGCGAGGTACGTATATAAATTAGTTATGTACGTCTGAATTTATTCTAGAACAAACTTCTCGCTATGAACTAGCTGAATCTCCATTACAAAAAAAAAGGGCTGATCTGGGAGCTTTTGAAATTTGATGCTCTGTCAATATCTTTTTCTATATGATCACATGGGAAGTACACATGGAATATTTTAGTTGACTGTTTTGCTTTCGGTCAAAATTCATTATTTTTAAAATTTTTCTTGTTTAGATACACAAATTACGATTAATTAAAAAACACTAACATGAAGCTATAAAAATTCAAAAAAGACGAATGAAAATAATGAAACAATAATTTAAAGGGCCCCTTAATCTGCAGCAGTGTTACATATATATCTTCTTTACGTTAGTTTCATATTGTCGAGATAACTTAAGTTCGACTACATTTTGTGGTTGCAGGACATATTTGTTAGGTTTGTTGGCGTTTTCCGGGTTATGTCAAGTCTTTCGGAGTATGTGATTTTGTTGTTCGGGTTTTGGAGTTAGAGTTCTTAGGGTTGAGTCTAGATGCTCCATTCGAAAGATCACAAGCTTCATGATCAAGCCAAAGCCATGTCAAGTGTTTTGAAGCTCAATCCGTTGAGGTATAACCATGCATAATCATTCATGCATATAGATCATTCAAATGTCTCATTTTATCGTGCATGGTTTTAGATTAACTTGGGCATTGATTTTCCTTTAAAATCCCATGATTTGTGTGAGTTTATGGCTTTTCATTGGCTGCGTTTGCATGAGTCTGCAAACGCTTGTTCATCAAGTTGCATCCTTTGACACGTGTTTTAATCTTGACCATTGAGATCATTTTAATAGCGTTTTCAAGCGTCTGCAGACACGTGTTTTTGGACAGTCCTTATTGTGCCACATGTTTAAATCCCGTTGGAGCGTCTGCACGTGTCTACACGCGTCTGCCAAACTCTTTAAGTGCCCACATGTCATGTTTTGAGTGGTTGTCTTGGGGAGCACGAAAATGGGCACTATAAAAGTCATTTTTCTTTCATTTTCACACACCCACTTGAGAAAAAATCAACCCTTTTTAGAGAGAGAAAGTCTCATCTCTTCTCCATCCCTTCTCTTTTGTGAACTTGATGTTCTTGATGATTTGAGCTTGCTCTTCTCATCTTTCTTCAATCTAGAGTCTTCCTCTTCATGGATCTACTCTAGGTTGATTTTAGTTTCAAAAACTTTCATAAAAATCAAATTTTTTTCCTACATCATGTTGTGTTGGCTTGTTTGTACGTGAGCCGGTTGGACCGGTGCCGAGTTGACTCAGAGATCAAGACGGGTGTACTTGTGGAGTCCATGGAATCATAGAAGGATACGGGGTACTACATAAAGAATTGGAGCTAGGTGTCACAAGGGGTTTGTTGCGTAATTCCTAGTCTTGTTAATTCTTGTAAACCTTTAGATTTATGGAATGCATAAGTAGGACTAGGCCGTGGTTTTATGCTTAGGGTGTTTAGACCCTAAGTAGTTTCCACGTATATCTTGTGTCTTGTCTCTTTACTTTAATTGCTGTGGACGACCCGCGAAAATGGTTCGGTTTTGCATTTGAAAAGATTGTGATTGTTAGAGTCGCCATCCAGATTTGAGGTCCGAACCCGAGAAACCGATTAAAAATGACTCATTTGCCCATTGAAAAAGATTTTACTGGTCATGGCGGAACCAAAGATTTCTCGGATTCGGGGGTTTGGTTACGAGAGGGGAAGGGTTTTACGGCACCCCTCTCGCCCGGTCCGTGAACCGGTCTCTACTCGACATTTTGTGGGATTTTGAAAATGTTTGAAATTTGATTTATCCACGAAAATAGGGAATCGGGGATGGGAATCACATAACAACAATATATACAGGAGATACGATTCTACGGTGGATGGCTTGTGCATGTGATCTACATGGGTGATGATGACAACAACAAAGGAAATCACTACAAATATTTAAAGAAATAAGAAATAATAGAAACTGTACAACAACTCAGGAGATTATGAACATGCGACTTAATAAACTGACTCACAACCTGGATCCCAGAATAGGGATTGAGCGCTCAAGGGTTATGACTTGAGCGCTCAAGCTTCCAAACCAGTTTGAGCGCTCAAACCAGTTTCTGGTTTCTGTGAATTTGACCCTTTTTACAGCTTCTTTTCTCATTCTTTACAAGATCAAACATTAATAAAACATTTTTAATGGAGAATCAGGTTAAAACAGGTGGCTTGATCTCTTAAAGAATGATGAAAAGAGGAGAATCACCACAAATTAATAAAGGAAATGCTTGTAAATGGAAGGGAGAGAGGGATTCAGATCATAAACTCAGTAATAACAACTCACACACACCAGAAAGAAACTAAACCATGATCCATCATCAAAACAACAAGCAATCTGCAAATGAGCCAAGAACAGCTTGAGCGCTCAAAGGCATGGGCTTGAGCACTCAAGGTGGAAGTTTTGGGTTTGAGCGCTCAAGGTCCAGGGCTTGAGCGCTCAACCACTGTTGCAACTGTAAATTTAAAAAGTGTTTTGTTCAGTTATTTCAGACCCTGTAAGCCCAATGCAAGTACAGAAAGCTTGCTTGGACCTACTGGTCTTCCTCAGAAGGACCAAAATAGTGAGATTTTCACATATTTAACTACCTTTTTGAAAATGATTGTAACTTGAGCTTGATTTTGGGCTTGATGGTAGATGATTATGGACTTTTGGTTGGTATTCTGGGTAGATGAGACAATGTATGAGATTGATTGATGAACAAAGGTCGAATTTGGAGCTTGAAAGATGGTTTTTGCCAATGGTTTAGATGATGAATGGGTGGTTTTGTAGAGAGAGAAAGTGATGAATGATTTCAAGGGCTGTAAGAGGGCTGGGGTGTGTGAAATGGTAACCTGGAAACCAGGGGTGGTGAGTGGTTTTTATAGAAGGAGTGTAGGAGGGAAAATGTAGAGAGAGAATAAGTGGGTTTGTATTCAAAATGGGTTAGGGGTAGTTTAGGAGTAGTTTTAGGGTAGTGTAGGATGTATTATACGTGTAGAAGACGTATACAATCGGTTAGACGCTCCTCCCTTCATGATTAGATGCTCTGTAGATTCCTGACTGGGATCAGAGTTGAGTGCTCAAAGCCATGGGCTTGAGCGCTCAAGGTTACTGGTGGCAGGTTGATAGTTTTGCTTGGTTTGATGATGCTTGGGTTGATTCGGGTTGTTTTGATTGTTTGGGTAATGTTTGGTTGATTTTTAATCAAGTTCAAGCCATTTTCACCAGTTTTGGGTAGTTGTGATTGGTCCGTTTCATCATCGGGAATGCTCGAGCGCATCCCGGGTTCAAAATCGGGGTGTCTACAATTGCTTTGTATCTTGTATATTAAATTGTGGCAATTAACTTGAAGCTTGGGTGTTTGTGATTCTCATAATTAAACTTTAATTTTTTAAATTGTCGTCCTATTCACCCCCTCTAGGACTCGTTAGTGCTTTGCATAATTTCAATATTATCCAAAGAAAAGATGGAGGAGATGCGTGAGGTAGCAATGGCATATTACGCCAAGAAACCTGACGACCAAACGCAATTGGTTTGGAGTTTATTCGAAAGACTAGACAGAAACGGAGACGGGAAAGTGAGCATCCAAGAGTACTTGGATTTCGCCGAAGAAATAGGCTTTTCCCGATACCTCACTCCAAACCTGTTCAAACTCCACGACAAAAACGATGACGACACTCTTGATTTCGAGGAATGTATTACTTTAAGCTATATGATCAAACTCCGCGGGATTGTGCTCTGTGATGGATGTGGGTCCCACATACTGGGCCTCTGTTTCATATGTGTCGAATGGTTCTATAGTAATCAGAGGACATACGACCTATGTTGTTCTTGCTACTGGAATAACAACTTCAACCATGTCCACTCCTCCTTGGACAATTATGCTCTCCTCCGAAGACTCCGAACAAAAAAAAAAAAGAGGTATACACGTATTGTTTATCATATTCTAGAGGAAGTTTTAAGCGGAAAACAAGATGTACTGAGCCGATCTGCAGGGAGTTGTTTGAATTTGATGGAAAAAGATTCTATCTGTTTTCTAGTTGAGTTCGGGTTTGGACCTATAGATAAGATATTATATAAAGTAGCGGACCAGAATTTTGGCTCGCGGGGGCTAATATAATAGACATATTGTTATCTAAATGTATATGTTTACTGTATCATAGACCTTTTGTTTTTTAGCGTACCATATTTGTATATTGAAATTATTCTAGCCTAGTGCATTAAGATTACATGAACTTAGTTCTATTTCTCTCTCAGCTACAACAATCGTATGGTTATTTTTCACTTGTGGAAAAATTGAGAAATGACAATATAAAATAACCATTTTTTTTGTTTAGCTTGAGGTGTTAGGCGGTTTTTTTTTTTGTGGTTGTCCGATTGTGGCTTTTGTTATTGTCTTTTCACTACAAGAAATTTGGTCATTGGAGACGAATGAAATCGTCACAAAAAGCACGGTTTTTGTCTCTGATAGTCTTGGTGACGAAAAATAGTTTTGTCACCTATAGGTTGTCTCCGAAAGTCACCTGGTGACGAAACAGTTTCGTCACCTATACTAAATTTTGGTGACGAAATTTTTTGTCACTAACCGTGACAGAAATTGGGTGACGAAATTATTGTTTCGTCACCTATACTAAATTTTGGTGACGAAATTTTTCGTCACTAACCGTGACAGAACCGTAACAGAAATTGATGAAGTGGCACTGATTTGGCGCCTACGTGGCCGCTGACGTGGCGCCTACGTGGCAGCTAATGTGGCGCCTCCGTGGCGGCTGGCGTGGCGGCCTGCGTGTCGGCACGCGTGGCAGCTGAAAATTTGAGAAATTGCTCCTCCTGTGAATCGAACCGGAGACCTCCCTTGTGTGCGGGCGCGCGCGAATCAACTGAGACAGGCCAGCCATCGTGTTATATACGCACCTTTTTAATATTTATACTATACAAACCGGATTATTCTTATACAAACCCCTACTAATATCATTTCTTTTATAAATTTTATACTTATGCAAACAGCTACTAATATCACTACTTTAATAAATTTTATTTTTATTTTTTAACACAAAAAATTTTCTTTTTTAACAAAAGCCTTTTAATAAATTTTTTAATCGAGTTTATACTATACAAATAATTTTTTTTTATTCCGATTGTTTTACACTCCCCATTTGAACACCCATTATACAAACACCAACTAATATATTTTTAAATATATATATTTTCTTTTTGAAAGAAAAAATTTTCTTTTTTAACAAACGTCTTTTAATAATTTTTTTTAAATCCAGTTTATACTATAAAAATAAGTTTTTTTTTTATTCCCATTGTTTTATCCTCCCCATTTGAACACCCATTATACAAACACCTACTAATATCATATTTTTAATAAATTTTCTTTTCAACATAAGCCTTTTTATAAATTTTCTTTTTTTAATCTTGTTTATACTATACAAATCTGTTTTTTTTAATCTAGTTTAATAGTTTGTTATAAATTACATTTAACATATATATTTTAAATGTAATTACAAACTCCATATTTACAAGCGTCAAACCATTTGCATTTCACATCTCGTCATTGTCACCAAAATCGAAGCTAAAAAAATAAGGAAAATTAGTTTTGGTGGAGTAAAATTAATCTACAAACTCCATAATTTTTTAAATTTTTTAAAAACAAAAAATTTTCTTTTTTAACAAAAGCCTTTTAATAAATTTTTTAATCGAGTTTATACTATACAAATAATTTTTTTTTATTCCGATTGTTTTACACTCTCCATTTGAACACCCATTATACAAACACCAACTAATATATTTTTAAATATATATATTTTCTTTTTGAAAGAAAAAATTTTCTTTTTTAACAAACGTCTTTTAATAATTTTTTTAAATCCAGTTTATACTATAAAAATAAGTTTTTTTTTTTATTCCCATTGTTTTATGCTCCCCATTTGAACACCCATTATACAAACACCTACTAATATCATATTTTTAATAAATTTTCTTTTTAACATAAGCCTTTTTATAAATTTTCTTTTTTTAATCTTGTTTATACTATACAAATCTGTTTTTTTTAATCTGGTTTAATAGTTTGTTATAAATTACATTTAACATATATATTTTAAATGTAATTACAAACTCCATATTTACAAGCATCAAACCGTTTGCATTTCACATCTCGTCATTGTCACCAAAATTGAAGCTAAATAAATAAGAAAAATTAGTTTTGGTGGAGTAAAATTAATCTACAAACTCCATAATTTTTTTAATTTTTTAACACAAAAAATTTTCTTTTTTAACAAAAGCCTTTTAATAAATTTTTTAATCGAGTTTATACTATACAAATAATTTTTTTTTTATTCCCATTGTTTTATGCTCCCCATTTGAACACCGATTATACAAACACCTACTAATATCACTACTTTAATAATTTTTTTTATTTTTTAACACAAAATTTTCTTTTTTAACAAAAGCCTTTTTAATAAATTTTTTAATCGAGTTTATACTTTCAATTTTTTTTTATTCCGATTGTTTTACACTCCCCATTTGAACACCCATTATACAAACACCAACTAATATTTTTTTAATATATATATTTTCTTTTTGAAAGAAAAAATTTTCTTTTTTAACAAACGCCTTTTAATAAATTTTTTTAAAATCCATTTTATACTATAAAAATAAGTTTTTTTTGTTCTCATTGTTTTATGCTCCCCATTTGAACACCCATTATACAAACACCTACTAATATCATATTTTTAATAAATTTTCTTTTTTAACATAATCCTTTTTATAAATTTTCTTTTTTTAATCTTGTTTATACTATACAAATCAGTTTTTTTAATTTGGTTTAATAGTTTGTTATAAATTACATGTAACATATATATTTTAAATGTAATTACAAATTCCATATTTACAAGTGTCGATTTAAAACGTTGGCATTTCACATCTCGTCATTGTCACCAAAATCGAAGTTTGTCGGGTCATTTTTTTAGATTGCAAGACTCGACCCCACACTTGAGTAATTTTTTTCAATCGAAACCATCTATCTTTTACATATTAAAGAGTACATAATTAATTTCATACAAAAAATAAAGTTAATCAGCTATCGCGGCACAATTTTTTTTTGATCGGCAAAGAAGAATTTTATTAAAAATGAGGGAGCTATCGCTACACAATTGATCAGACAAAATTTTTTTTTTTGTTAATGAAATTGTGTCTCGATAATTAAGAAGCTTTCTAAACCCGATTGAGGCAAATTTTTACGAGAAAATGATTAAATAAATAAGGAAAATTAGTTTTGGTGGAGTAAAGTTAATCTACTAACGGTTAATAAAACCGTCGCTATAGTCCTGTTTCTAGTAACGGCTAATGAAATTTAGGAAGCTAACTTATTCAGAGTTAGAAATTTAACTATGGTTGGGTTGGGCCCATAGATTTGGTGACAAAACAATTCCTCTTCTATAGTTTCATTTCCCTCAAGATACACTTTCAGGCCCGCCAAAAAAAATAGAGTAAATGGGTGACGAAAAAAATATGTGGAGGGAACATATTAGTGACGAAAGAAATATTTGCGTCACCAAAAAGATGTGCAGGGAACATATTAGTGATGAAAGAAATATTTTCGTCACCAAAAAGATGTGGAGGGAACATATTAGTGACGAAAGAAATATTTTCGTCACCAAAATAGTCATATAGGAGACAAAATTAATTTTGCCTCAAAATAGTCATATAGGAGACAAAAATAGTCATATAGAAGACAAAAATTAATTTCGTCACCAGAATTTCGTCACGGTTTATCATTTTTGTTGTAGTGTTTGTACGTGGTTCGCTAGGTTTATTTGGGTTTGATTTGTGTTAGGTTTCCCTTGGGTTTTTTGCTAACAAAATGGATAAATGTACAACAAAAAGTCTCTAACTAGGCTTCAACACAATCACATGGTATGTGGAGCTTATGCACACTTCACATTCAAGTGTATGTGGTCTCCAACACACTACTCCACATACCATGATAGTGTGTTAAGTTGGAGACTTTTGTTGTACATGTATCATTATTTTTTTGCTCTCCGCTAGTTTTAGGTCTTGGGTGGCGTATGTCGGTGTGTCTTTGATCTTTTAATCTTTTTATCCATAGTGAACTCTTTTTTATCCAAATCACCTGTAATAATCCAAAATTTTTTTTAAACAAAAAAAAAAAAGGATTATTTTTATTTTATTTTTATGGGATAAAAAGTAAGCATTTTTTTTAACCTCATTAATTATTTTATAAACCCTAATTGTGCATTAGGACATTTCTTTCCTTAATCCTAACACCCGTATCCTTAATCCTAACACCCGTATCCCATTGTATACACCATAACACATACACCCCATGTATACAAATATACATTCACCACCTTAGCACACCACCACTTCCATCACCTTATTCCCACTCCCACACTCCACCCATCACCTCATACAAAACCCACACTCCAACTCCTCCCCACCTATTCCATTTTCTCCACTAAACACCCTATATTCTCCTCCCCGTTAATTTCGGTAGAATTGGAGCGAGAGAGAGAGAAGAGAAGGAAAGAAGAAGAAAGGGGAAGAAAGAGAGAGAGAGAGAGAGAGAGAGGGAGACCACCGGCTGCCATCACGTCCGGCAACCTCCACCAACACTTCCTATTATCATCCTCACCTCTAAGCTTCAATCCAAAAGTATACCTCTTCTCCCTTTCATTTTTTTTTTTTGTTGATTTTACTTGCACATATTCGTGTATATACACCTATGTATACCACAGATTCCAGACAACAAACTGGGTCATTGATTTTGATCGATTTCTCCGTCATAAATTGTTAATCAGGTTTTGGTTCCTTCACAGGGTTTAATCACTCAGAGATCTTTCTTTTTCCGCTGGAATCACTCAAATCCATTAAGAATTCGATTTACTATGAATTTTTGAAATCTGGTCTGAAATCTGGAAATCTGTTCTGAGACAGATTTGTGTAGCCTATGTATTTTCTTGTTTTCTCACCTTTTGAGTACAAATTTGACTTTGATCCCTTCATAGCTTTTGAACTTCGTTTTGCTACAGAACTTTTGACACTAGAATCACTCCAAAATATTAAGAACTCAATTTATGGTGATTTTGTGAAATCCGGGCTGTCCTGAGATGTTTTCCACATGTAATGAGCCACTTGTTTGGCTTGCCGTGGTTAATATATTTGGAGTTTTGGTTTTCAATAATTTTCTAGAAATACTATTTACAGTTATCTATCTTTAAGAAATAGTCTCACCCTTTTTGGACCCCAAATGAATTAGTTATGCTTTTTGCAAACAAGAGACATGTTGCTATCTCTGCTCTCTGGAGGAGACTGATTTTGTATTAATTTTTAAGGGTACCAAATGACCTTCAAATGTTCTGATTTTTGGAGAGATTACTCTCCTTGGTAATTAGTATGAGTATGATTTTTTGTGGACATGGGTTCTTTGGAAGAGATGGAACAAATCTAACATGTTTTGGATGCCTGTTTTTCCTCTCCATAAACTGTCAATTTTGAAACAAGCCCATTTCCTTCACAAATCTTATTTTCAAGCGATTCTTGTTTGAGAAGTTAGAAAAATGTCTTATCTTTCAAACCCAACTAGTCTCGCCTGATACGATGAAGTTTTGAGTGAGTTATGGCCGTTTTCCGATGGCTGGTCCATTCTGGATCAGCACTGATGTTTCCCTTAAAAATTCATATTATAGACTTCCATTTGGAAATCCAAGAGTACCGTTGTCTTCCTGACGGAATTTTGCAAAACTGGTGTGAAGGATAAGTTTATAATTTCTATTTTCTATTTTATATGGATTTTCAAAGAAAGAGGATGCTGGTTGATTTTGGGCAGATTTAATGTAAGGGCATCCTACGCTAACCGAGTCTCATATCCACATCACATCGAGTACACGTGTAGAGTATTATTTTGGGTATGAAGTATCTATATCGAATACTGAGTGTTAGATATGTTAATATTAGGTCCAGAGTTCAAGGACCCTTAATTTGCGTAATTAGCAAGGGTGTCGTGGCGCGCTACGACTACGGATCTGAGGTAGTTAAACCTATCTCCCTAAATATATTTGAATGTATCTATAATTGGATAATATTGTGTTTAAATGTTGTGTGTATGTGTTATCAGAATGTATGGTGTGGAATACTAATGATATTTTTTTTGAATTGCGTTAATATTGTTCACTTGAGCTTTTTAGGCATTGTGTAAATTTCTTTAAAACAGGTTGTTTATTGCTTACCCGTTTCCACTATTGATTCCATGACTCCTTATTATCATTATCACATGAATTCCTCTTGTATTGGTTACGATGTTATTAATATAGTTGTTGTTCCATGGGGATTACCCATTAACTTAGACGGACATTAGGTTCATGAGTGGTATTTGATTTGGAGAGTAAACGGTGGACGTGGTTGATAACAGTTGGGGAGGCCATCCCGCAGTGTTTAAATTTTATGATTGGCAGTCAGCCAGGGATAGTGGAATTGAGGAATTATGTGGTATTGGATATACCTATATGCTGTATGTGCATCCCGAGGCAATGTTCTGTATGTACAACCTCACGTGCTGAATGTACGTCTCAAGGATATGTGCTGAATGTACATCCTTATGCATGTGCATCTTGAAGAATGCGATGTATGTGCATGCTCGCCGGGGGGGGGGGGGGGGGGGGGGGGAGTGAATCTTGAAATGACGGAAAGTTGAATGCTTGTTGATTGGAAAATTGATCCTTATGATGGTTAGAATTCGAAACTCGTGATGAGCGAAAATGAAATTCCGTGATAATGTGGGAAACGAAAATGTGTCGATCATAGCATAATAACAATTTGAAAAGAAGGTTGAATAATGGGATGGGTAAAGTACTATGATTAATGGAAAATTTGATTTTTCGAGGTAGCTTTCACTATGTTGGAGGTTGTTATTGAATCAAATTATTTATTCTTTAATATTATGCTTTCTTTATATCAAGATGTGTATTACTTGTAAAGTAAGGGTTTCGGGTAGGCTAATAAGGCAAGGGCTGTTCCTGATTAAGGGTTTGGCTTTTTTAGGAGGGTGTTTTAGGTTTTTTGTGGTGGTGGCTTTTGCTTGTGGGTGGTTTTGGTTTTGGTTTTGATTGTTTGGTTGTCTTCTTGACAGTCTTCCAATCTTTTGGGTCTCGAGAGGCTTTTTGGTCTTCTCTTGCCCTGTTTAATCTTGTATCCTCGATATTTGATTACTAATTTTGTTTTTGCCGTGCAAAAAAGGGTTTCGGGTAGGCTTTAGCTGCTGAGCGTCATTCGCTCTTGGTATTCGTACCCTGGCTTTTCATGCCAGATATCGAAGACAGAACGGAAGGGCCATTCCAAGAATAAGAAGGAATTGTCGAATGCTGATGGATGAGGTGGAGCCTACTAGAGGTCAAAAGATGTCGAACCCTAGATTTTGTAGTAGTTATTGCTCTGTTCTTTTCTTGAAATTCGATTTCTAGTTGTTATCTTATTTGAAGTTTAATGCATTTTGTTTAAGTTAATAAAATTAAACTATGCTTCCATTGTTATCTAAAGAAATTGACTTTTATTTAACAAAATCATTTTGGAAAATGTTTTATTAATGAATTATGATTAATTAAAAAACACTAACATGAAGCTATAAAAAATTAAAAAAAAGACGAATGAAACTAATGAAACAATAATTTAGCCCAAAGGGCCGCTTTATCTCCAGCAATCTTACATATATATCTTCTTTACGTTAGTTTCATATTGTCGAGATGGCTTAAGTTCGACTACATTTTGTGATGGCAGGACATCAAAGGAAAGATGGAGGAGATGCGCGAGGCAGCAATGGCATATTACGCCAAGTTGCCCAATGACCAAAAGCAATTGGTTTTGAGTTTCTTCAAAACACTAGACGGTAACGGAGACGGGAAAGTGAGCATCCAAGAGTACTCCGATTCCGTCAAAGAAGCAGGCCGCTCCAAATTCCTCACTCCAAAACTGTTCAAATTGTCAACAAAGATGACGACGGCACTCTTGATTTTGAGGAATGTGTTACTTTCTTCTATATGGACAACAGCAGCAGGCTTGCGCTCTGTGATGGATGTGGGTCCTCCATGCTGGGCCTCCGCTTCATATGTGTCGAATGTTACAATGTTGGTGAGAGGACATACGATCTCTGCCGTTCGTGTTATCATAATAACAACTTCAACCATGTCCACTCCTCCTTCTTGGACAACTATGCTCTCCTCGGACACCTCCGAAACAAAAAAAGAGAGGTACACACGTATCGTTTATCTTATTCTAGAGCAAGTTTTTAGCTGTAAACATGCCTGCTGTACCGAGCCGATCAAGGAGTTGTTCGAATTCTGTAGAAAATAAAATGAGCCGGTTAGAGAAATATTCATGTATATTTTTTTAAACAAGTTTAGGGTTGGTTTTGTTTAGCGTTGATTGAAGGCTTGAAGCTATCATGAGCCAATTAAGCGTAATTAAGTGGTCTGTTATTAGTTTATTAGGAAAACCTATTAGAGATGGCAACGGGTAGGGTATGGATCGGGGGACCCTATTCTGTTCCCGATCTCCAATTGAAAAATCTTTCACCATCCCCGCCCCCATCCCGATTGGGGATATTAGATAAAGAACCAAACCCACCTCCCGATGGGGATTGGGGTTTCCCCGAATATACCATATCCAAATAAATAAATAAGTCAAGAATAAAATAAATTGATATTTATATTTAGAAATATAATCTTAATTGACATTCGATCATTGAATATTAAGTAGTCTAGGATAGATAGTAATTGATAAGATTTACTATTTAAAGAGGTAATTGTTTATATATGTAACTATACTTAAGATTTATACGTATGTCCCTATTTATATTTATGGTATATGTAGTATGTATAACAGGGTACGGGGAGGTATGGGGTGGGTACGGGTATTTGGGGGTAGGGATTACAAGATCATATTCGCTCCATGCCAGAGTTGGTTTCCTTCATATCCTACCGTGTCCACTACTATTGGGGAAAATTCTGAGTTATCCTCACCTCCATATGGGCGGGGCGGGTATTCAGTGGATATGGGGAGTTGTCATCCTGAAACCTATAATGGGGTCTGTAAGGGATGCCTTTTTGTCGTTTTGAATTCATATCGTTTTGTATAAAGAAATTATATTATATTATATTTCGTATGAAATTGGTAATGTTCCGTACAAAGAACATAATATTTACATCGAAAACCATAACAGGAGGGACGGATAAAGAGACCAAATCAGGTAATCTTTAACGATATATATCAACTAATAAAATGAGAAAACTTCAGTAATAATTTGAGTTTGCAAAATTTCAATTTTTTTTTAAATCGGCAACAAAGATTTTATTAAAACTCAACGAAAGGGTACATGGAGAGAGGAAAACAGAAACAAAGGGAAAAAAGAAGGATAAAAATAACTATCCAATGAAGAATTGGATGAGAGAAATAAAACCTGGCACAAATTTTCAATTTTATGCCACTTGTTTAATTTGCATGTTTCTATTACTAGTTAATAATCTTAATATCTATGTGCAGATTAAATCAAACTTTTTAATTTTAAATAAAAAATTATTTTTTAGTTCCTTTCATCCTTTTCCTTAAGAGATTCCATCGGTTTTCTAGTTGAGTTACGATCTGGACCTATAGATAAGATATTTCAGACACTAGCGGAGCCAAAATTTTGTCTCGAGGGGGCCGATTTAATAGACATATTGTTATCTATGCGTATATATGTTTCCTATGTTATAGACCTGATCTTGTTTTTCAACGTAACACATTTGTTTATATTAAAATTATTCTAGCCTAATGCATTAAAAGTATATGAATAGCGTTGTTCTATTTCTCTACTGCAACACTCATGATTGTTTTTTACTTGTGAAATAAACTTAAATGAAAATATAAAATTACAAATTTCTTTTCGTAAATCAATCTAAAATTATTAAGATTATAAACAATTAATAATTATATTCAATACTTATTGAAAACCAGAGGGGCCCGGCCGGGTTAAATGTATGATGTTAAAAAAAAATCTGATTCAACTGCATTCTTTCCCTTGTAGATCTCAAGGCTTGTGTTAAAAAGTAGGAGTAATTTGTAATCATTCAACTAAATATCTAGAGTTACGTAGAAATTTGTAGTAAAATGTTTAATATAAAAAATCTAGAAGAATGCGGACTGTAATGATAGAGTTCGGGACGGAAAGTCGGCTGAAGTACTAAGTCGGCTGAAAAGTAATCTTAGATGTGCAATATCCTAGAGACTTCGGGAAGAACTATGTCGGCTGAAGTAGAGTCGGTTGATAGCTCTATAAATAGAGCTTCATTTTGTACCTTTTTAATTGTAATAAAAAAGGCCCTTCCATTGTCACAAGTCAAGCATCATTATCAAACTTAACAAATTGCTTAAAAGTTAAATTTGATGAGTGAAATATAACAAAACCCTCCAAAATCAGACTTAACAAATATTTTACAAATTTATAAAATTTGTAGCTTTGCTGAGTTTGAGTAGTCACTGTTCATGCAACAAAACCAACCCTTTCCATCTTCACATTGTCAGCTACAGGAAAGTGAGGGGGGGGGGGGGGGGGGGGCAATTGTCAATCTGTGGTGCACGAACCATAACTCCCCAGGCGGGGAAATGAGCTTTTTAGGGGGGATTTTTTTTCTTTTTAAGACTTGAGGGGAATATTTTAATAAAGTAAAATTTAGATAGAGAGTCTGATTTTGGAAATTTTTGGATAGTGACTTGCTAAATTTATAAAAGGTGTTTTTGAAGTTAAATTTAGTGTAAAATTTGGTTCTCCTGATAAGGATGCCCTCAATCCGAAAAGTTACCAGACAAGTAAGCAATTCAAAACACTCCACTACCAATTCCTTACTACACTATTCAGCACTCCTTTGACAATTACTCCATTTTCTCCTAACTTTCCTTCTACCTTAAACTAGCAACCCAACAATTTTGGTATCAGAGCAGGAACCCCAAATAAATCCTTGTCCTGCTTATTCACCTATCACTCAACATGGAAGCCAACTCCTCCACAAACTCTCATTTCTATATTTGAGGGAGAGAACTATGATTATTGGAGCATTCAAATGAAGACTCTATTCATCTCACAAGACTTGTGGGATCTTGTTGAAAGCGGATACGAGGCACCGGCAAATGACGAAGAAGAAGCAACTTGGACAGAAGCAAGGAAGAAGAATTTCAAGGAGAACAAGAAGAGAGATGCATTGGCTCTACTCAACATTCAACTTGGGGTAAGCAAATTGATCTTTCCAAGAATTTTGGGTGCAAAAACTTCAAAAGAAGCATGAGAGACACTAAAAGTTGAATATCAAGGTTATGATAAAGTTATCTGCATTAAACTTCAAACACTTTGGAGAGATTTTGATAATCTAGCAATGAAGGAAAATGAATCCGTTCAAACATTCTTTTCCCGAGTTGCTGGAATTGTCAATCAAATTCGAAGTTATGGAGATACCCTTACGGACAAAAGAATCGTCGAAAAAGTTTTAAGAAGCTTGCCTCCAAAGTTTGAGCATATTGTTGCCGCTATCGAAGAATCCAAGGATTTATCTAAACTTACTCGACATGAACTAATGAGTTCTCTCGAGGCGCATGAACAAAGAATGAGCAGGTTCACAAATCAATCCTTGGAGCAAGCATTTCAAAGCAAAATCTACTTTGGAGGAAAGAATCAAGCAAATCAAGAGAAGGGCTTATCTCGAGGAGGAGGCATGAAAGGACGTGGAGGCCAAAATGCCCGGAACAGGGGAAAAGGATATGACAATCAAAAGAATACCAATGACGGTAACTCTAACTTTTCTTGCATTATTTGCAAAAAAACAAATCATGCATCCAAAGATTGCAGATTTAAATGCAAGAGATGCAAAGTTCCCAATCATTCCGATCGTGATTGTTAATTCAATCATGAAAAAAGCAAAGCTAATTTTTCGGAAGAAAATGAAGCAGAACAATTATTCTCTTGCATGAATGCTCAAGAAGAATCAGATAATATTTGGTACTTGGATAGTGGATGCAGTAATCATATGACAAGTGATCGTAAAAAGTTTGTCTAGCTTGACGAAAAAGTCTCTCCTCAAGTAAAGCTGGGACATGGAAAGCTGCAAAATGTTGAAGGAAAAGGAGTTATCGCCGTCTACACAAAGGGAGGTAACAAAAGATTAATTTTTGATGTCCTTTATGTTCTCGGGCTTACTCAAAATTTACTAAGTGTGGGGCAATTATTGCAAAAGGATTATGCACTTAAATTTGATAATAGTGAGTGCATAATTATTGAGAAAAAGAAAAATTTTACGGTGGCCAAAGTCAAAATGACTCCAAATAAAATTTTCCCATTAATGATGCCACTTAATGAAAATTTTTGCCCTTAAAAGAGAAAAAGTTAATGACTCCTATTTGTGGCATCTAAGATATGGCCACTTAAATTACAAGGGCATGAGATTGCTAAAGGAGAAAAATTTGGTAAAAGGGCTACCAAATATTGATAAAATTGATAAAGTTTGTGAAGGGTGTATATATGGGAAAATGCATAGACTTCCATTTCCAAAGTTCGCTTGGAGAGCAAAAGCGCCTTTGGAATTGGCGCATTCTGATATTTTTGGCCCTACTAGAACACCATCTCTTGGAGGAAAAAGATATTTTCTCCTATTTGTTGATGATTATACAAGGATGATGTGGCTTTACATCCTTGAGAAGAAATCAGAAGCATTTCCTATATTTCTCAAGTTTCAAGCCTTGGTGGAGAGACAAAGTGGAAGACTAATAAAGACACTTCGGACGGATCGTGGTGGTGAATACATCTACACACCGTTCTTGGAGTATTGCAAGGAAAAAGGAATCAAGAGGCAACTTACAGTCCGGAAAACACCTCAGCAAAATGGAGTAGCAGAGCGGAAGAACCGCACCATTGCAGAGATGGCACAAAGTATGCTCAAAGGCAAAGGCCTACCAAACACATTCTGGGCTGAAGCTGTCAACACTGCAGTGTTCATCCTCAACCGATCTCCCACGAAGGCAGTACGGAACAAAACACCATATGAGGCATGGTATAAAGAGAAGCCACAGGTACATTTTTTCAAGATTTTTGGATGCATTGCATATGCGTTAGTTCCCTTAGAACAAAGGAAAAAATTTGATGAAGAAGGGGAGAAATATATTTTTCATCGGATATAGTGACGAGTCCAAGGGATATTGTCTCTATAATCCAAACACAAATAAATTTTTGGTTTCTCGAGATGTGATATTTGATGAAGCTGCTTCATGGAAATGGGAGGACAATTCCTTCCAAAAGCAAAAGTTTTTAAGCCTTTTGATGCAAGAGATGGACAAGAAACTTCGGCTCCGGACCCAAGTCCAAACCAAAGCCTGCAAGTCGGTCCAAAGAGCTCATCGGAGGATCTCAAACCAACGAAAAAGGTACGCTCCTTACGAGACATATATGACTCGTGTGATTTTGCCTTCTTCACTTGTGAACCACAGAACTTTGAAGAAGCTACAAGTGAAGAGATATGGAAAAAGGCAATGGACGAGGAAATAACAACTATCGAGAAAAATCACACATGGGATCTTGCAGAGCTGCCAAAAGGCAAAGACATAATCCGACTCAAGTGGGTCTATAAGACAAAATACAAAGAAGATGGATCAATTCAGAAACACAAAGCACGCTTAGTGGCAAAAGGCTACTCGTAACAGCCTGGAGTGCATTTCACTGAAACATTTGCTCCTGTCGCTCGCATGGAGATGATCAGAACAGTTCTATCCTTGGCGCCACAGTATGAGCTTCCAGTATATCAACTCGACGTCAAATCTGCCTTTCTTAATGGCGAGCTAGAAGAAGAAGTTTAGGTGGAGCAACCACAAGGCTACACTGTCAAAGGAAAAGAAGACAAGATGTACCGACTTTGGAAGGCACTATACAGCTTGAAGCAAACACCTCGAGCGTGGAACAGCAACATTGACAATTACTTCTGTTAAAATGGTTTTGAAAAAAGCCAAAGTGAACCATCACTCTATGTCAAAAAAGGAGGTACGCAGGACTTCCTCATTGTCTGCTTATATGTTGATGATTTAATCTACACAGTCACCAATTCAGCGATGCTTGAAGAATTTAAAAAGGCCATGATGAAGGAGTATGAGATGACTGATCTCGGCCTCATGAGATATTTTCTCGGCATCCAAGTGAGGCAATCCAAAGAAGGGATTTTTACCTCACAAGAAAAATATCTCGAAGATTTATTGAAGAATTTTCAGATGAGTAACTGCAAGCCAGTTTCTACTCCACTTTCTCTAAATGACAAGTTGCAGCTAAATGATGGAGCAGAGAAAGTCGATGCTACGGCCTACCGAAAATTGGTTGGTTCGCTAAATTATCTCACTCATACAAGGCCCGACATTGTATATTTTGTGAATCTTATTTTCAGATTTATGCACGAGCCCAGCAAGCTACACTATGCCGCAGCAAAACGGATTCTGCGTTATCTTCAAGGGACGAAGAAACTCGGCATCAGGTACACAAAAGAAAATGACAACAAGCTTATTGGCTACACAGATAGTGATTGGGCAGGCTCGCTGGATGATCGCAAAAGCACCTCATGATATGTATTTTGTATCAGATCTAACATCATCGCTTGGAGTTCTAAAAAGCAAAGGACAATTGCCCTCTCATCGGCAGAAGCTGAATATATAGCAGCTACAGATGAAACATGTGAGGCAGTATGGCTCAGACGAATTCTTTCGGACATGGAGCATAAAGAGGAAGGCCCTACAATTATCTACTGCGATAATATGTCAGCCATTGCAATGAGCAAAAATCCAAATTTTCACGGCAGGACAAAGCACATTGAGCTCCGACATCACTTTATCAAAGACTTGGTGCAGAATGGAGAAATTCAGCTCGAGTTTGTCAATACGAAGGAGTAGCTGGCCGACATAATGACCAAAGCAGTGACAGCAGAATTTTTTTTTGAAGTTCATCAAGTCATGAAGATTACAAATTAAGGAGGGGTGTTAAAAAGTAATTTGTAATCATTCAACTAAATATCTAGAGTTATGTAGAAATTTGTAGTAAAATATTTAATATAAAAAATCTAGAAGAATGTGGACTGTAATGATAGAGTTCGGGACGGAAAGTCGGCTGAAGTACTAAGTCGGCTGAAGTAATCTTAGATGTGCAATATCCTAGAGACTTCGGGAAGAACTATGTCGGCTGAAGTAGAGTCGGTTGATAGCTCTATAAATAGAGCTTCATTTTGTACTCCCTCCGTCCCGCAAAGTTTGTCACTTTCACTATTCCAGCCCTATGAAAAAATTGATTATTTCTTTTAATCTGTAATGTTTTATATAAGCAATATGGATCTCGTTTGATAGATTTCAATTAGTTCTTTTGAACAAAGTTTTGAAAATCACATAAAACGTTATGAATTGAAAGATATAGGCAATTTAAAAATGGCACGCACTCCCGAAAGTGTCAAACTTTGCGGGACGGAGGGAGTACCTTTTTAATTGTAATAAAAAAGGCCCTTCTATTGTCACAAGTCAAGCATCATTATTAGACTTAACAAGTTGCTTGAAAGTTAAATTTGATGAGTGAAATATAACAAAACCCTCCAAAATCGGACTTAACAAATATTTTACAAATTTATAAAATTTGTAGCTTTGCTACTGAGTTTGAGTAGTCACTGTTCATGCAACAAAACCAACTCTTTCCATCTTCACATTGTCAGCTACAGGAAGGGGGGGGGGGGGGGGGGAATTGTCAATCTGTGGTGCACGGACCATAACTCCCCAGGCGGGGAAATGAGTTTTTTAGGGGGGAATTTTTTTTTTTTAAGACTTGAGGGAAATAGTTTAATAAAGTAAAATTTAGATAGAGAGTCTGATTTTGGAAATTTTTGGATAGTGACTTGCTAAATTTATAAAAGGTGTTTTTGAAGTTAAATTTAGTGTAAAATTTGGTGCTCCTGATAAGGATGCCCTAAATCCGAAAAGTTACCAGACAAGTAAACAATTCAAAACACTCCACTACCAATTCCTTACTGCACTATTCATCACTCCTTTGACAATTACTCCATTTTCTCCTAACTTTCCTTCTACCTTAAACTAGCACCCCAACAGCTTGCTCATATAAGTTTCGCTTGCAAGTTGTAATCATTACACTTTCTATCTATTGAACATAAAGCTGTGCAAACCACCAAGCCTTTTTTTTATTTATTTATTGGCAAAAAGAATTTTATTAAAACTTGATCAAGGGTACATCAAGGGTAGAAAACCACAACCAAACACATGTGTAAGGAAGGGAAAAATTTCCAGCGAAGTGCTGAAAATGAAAGAGCAAAGGAAAGGGCAAGAGATTTGAAAGCAGGTCCAAATAGAAAAGCTTTGAAGTACAGCACCACAAGCGAAGTGTCGCAAACCGCCAAGCCTTGCTTAATGTTATTGGGGTTCACTTGAGTTTGACAAAAAAAAAATTCTTAAACGTAGTAGCAATCTAGTTCAGCACAATGGTCCCCTTAATCTGCAGCAGCAGTCTTATATATCTTCGTTACATTATTTTCATATTGTCAAGATAACTTGAGTTCTACTATGCTGTGATTGCAGGACAACACTTCGGCAGCGGTTGCAAGTCACTCAAATAGTTAAGTTCTATTTAATTTTGATTATACCTTATATTAGACGGTTTCACATTCTCCTTATTATTATTATTTTTTTTTTGGGGGGGGGGGGGGGGGGGGGGGGGGGGTGTATTTTTTTTTATAACTTGATGATTGTTATGTGATACTTTTTAAGTTGTAGGTCGTTTTCCTAGAACATTATGTAAGCCCATATAAGTTTTGCTTGCATGTTGTAATCATCATACTTTCTATCTATTGAACACAAAGGTAACTTACCTTCGTTACACTGTTTTTTTTTTTGCACGGCAAATTTTTTTTTTATTGCTCCATATAGAATAGATACAATAAGAGGCGGGGGCATAGAACCCTCACAAAAATCATGTCACTAAGCCTCAAACATGGTTGGCAAGAGATCAACCAGCTACACCCAAACAATCCTCAGAAAAACATACAAACCTCAGCAAATACACCCAACAAAATGGATGATGATCATCTAAAGAGGAGCTAATCCCGTCACAGGATATGTTGAATAAGAGAGAATGACAAATAGACACATATGACAAGCCTTCAAACCTTCAATCTTTCAGCTGAAATCAATTGATGTAATTAGACTTATCTTGCCAATTTCTGATGAAGTTGACTCATGAAAACCAGATTTCAGAACCAAATCCACAGCATCCAGAATCTCCAGAAATGAGGCTAGCTATCACACGATCAAGAAAACTATAAGGCATACCAGCCATGAAGCATGCACTTCCCATAATTCCCATGAGGTTTGCAGCATCAAAAAATTCAGAAGTAAGAGGAATATCTTCACAGATTAGCAATGATTATCAGAGCACAAACCCATACACCCAGACACTAACTACAACGGCAAAACATAGACTGGAATCTAAGAAAGGAGAAGAGAAAAATTTGGGAAGTGATCCCAATGGCAGTTATGTGGACTGTTTGGAACAAAAGAAACACTCTTAATTTTGAAAAAGCTACCCCAAACTGGGAAGAGATCACGGAACTTGTCAAAATCAGAGTCGCGCTTTGGGTGAAATCGAACATGGAAGGCAAAAATTTTTCTGTGGAGGATTTTCTGTTTAGGCTCAAAAGTATTCTGGAATCTCTCTAATAGTTGTATTTTCTGCCTTTCTTTGTCTTGCAGGGCTTGTCCTGTTTGAGCTTTTATTTCCTTTTCGGTTGGCTACTCGCTAACTTTGTGATCCTTTGGGTGGGTTGTGGCTATGATCTCTCTAGTGGAATGTTGTCTCCTCTAGTTTGGGATGCCGTTTTGTTCTTCCCCCCTTTAATCTTTGTAATTTGCAGAGGTTATAAAATTTTTCCTTTTCAAAAAAAAAAAAAGGGCAAAACATAGACACTAATTACCATGGCAAAACACAAACACAGCCGGACCAATAGAAGACAATTGCCCCAACAAAAGCAGGAAAAAAATGAAATAGACCCAGCTAATTACACTAATTACACTGTGATTGCAGGACAACACCAACAGTGGTTAAAAGTCACTCAAAAAGTGTAAGTTCTATTTGATAATAGACATTTTATTTTATTTTATGGTACAATGAGGAGATGTATTTATTGTTTGATCGGCAAAGTAAAAGATAGTATAAAACTCGAAATGGATAAATCGAAAGAGAGTTGACGTTGCATCATCACTATAAATACATAAGTTTTAAAAAGGTGGGTTAGCATCCTTACCATTTTCGGGTTAATCATTTGTCTTGATAGATAAATAAGAAAAGTATAAAGTAATGTACCGAAGTAAAAAAAAGATCTGAAAAGATGGATGAAAATAAAAATAGTTTTTTTTGATTGGCAAAAATATATATATTAAATTATTAATAACGTGAAAGGCTACATCGAGGAAAAAGAGAACAAACACCCGCCTGATGCTGTTGATCCAAGAGGTAAAGTGAAAGCCTAAGCCATCAAACAAAAAATTGGAGGACAGAAACAAAAAAGAAAAGAAAAGATAAAAAAACAGAGAAAGAAAAGCAAGAAGGAAAAATAATACAATAACCAAACAAGGCAAGGACCTCTCCCAATATTGCATCGAGGAGTAGGAGGGTGTAGAAAAACTTTCTCCGAAAGCGTCCAGGAACGAGACGGCTCAGGTTCACAATTTATGGATCTGATTAGTTGTTCAATATTTCTCTTTCCTGAATGTTTTCGGAAAAAGTTTTCATGCACCCTAATATTTTTGTATTGCATCAGATAAAGACATGTACAGAAACCTTTCTTTTCAGAGGCATGCTACGGTACACACCCCCCCATATGAGATTTTGTGGCTCTAAATATGAGTTTTGTGGCACCAAATATGAGATAATATGAGATTTTATGGCACAAATATGAGAGTTTGTGGCTCCAAATATGAGATGGCATACGGTATGCACCCCATACGGATGGACGGCCGAGATTGAGCCACGTATGATGTGTGGGAATTTGTGCCACCTTTGACCATTGACTAAATGAGATTTTTTGGCTCCAAATATGAGATTTTGTGGCACCAAATATGAGATTCTGTGGCTCCAAAATATGAGATTTTGTGGCACTAAATATGAGATATTGTAACTCAAAATATCAGATTTTGGGGCACCAAATATGAGATTTTGTGGCTCCAAATATGAGGTCCGCACAAGTCCGCACGGTCTGCACCAAATCCGCACGGGTCCGCACCAAGTCCGCATGGATCCAATATGAGATTGTGTGGCTCCAAATATGAGATTGTGTGGAAATATATGAGATTTTGTGATTATTCATATGAGTGTGCATACCATATGCCTTTCGTATCTCTAGCCACAAAATCTCATATTTTAAGTCACGAAATCTCATATTGAGTAATTTTTAGAGGGTGCGCATAGTAGCATGACCCTTCTTTTCATTTCATCTGGAAGTCTAAACCATTGCTGCATCTTCCAGGAGTACAACATGAGGACCAGTTTAAGACAATTGTTCTTATCATTAAAGCAAAGGCAATTGTCTTTAAACTTTTTTCTTGTTTTTTTTTTTTTGGTTTTTGGCTTGTGGTCGTAAGTTTTTGCCTTTTTCATTCATCTCAACAAACAAGACAATTGTTCAAAAAAATAAAATTTGACTAATTCAAACAAAAACAGAAATTATAATTTGGGCTAAGGCACCACTTAATCTGCAGAAGAGATACTACAGAGTTCACACTATATAGTCATGCAAAATTTATATTGAATACAATCAAGGTCATTTGTAAGCTTAAACCTTTAATGATCAAGCATTAAAGTTGTTTATCCAATCCATGCTTTTTACTTGCTCACCGAACATTTTAACTGATCACCTTTGAGCTATGATGCGTTATCTCCCTCTCCCTTTAATCTATTAGGTTTATTGGCGATTCCCGGGTGTGTCAATAAAACCATTAGAGTTTGTACTTTCTATTGGGATTTGGGAGGTGTTTTGGTTTTTAGAATATCTAGATACTCCGCTCCCTTGATCATGAATCGTCGAGAAGACCATTGCCATGTCGAATGCACAATTGTTCAAGAGGTATATGCATTGCATTCGCATTTCATGCATCATGTAGTTTATGGCATTTAGATTCTTGGTTTGCCTTTGGTTTTTATAGAGAAAATATTTTTTCTAAGGCATGTTGAGTGTTTGGTTTGTCTTGGTTTGAAAGGAGAAATTTTTTCTAACGCATTTTGTTGTTGGGAGAGCTAGCGCGCCCATAGCGCATGTTTAGCGTGCAGCGCCCTTGTGCGGGCGCCTGAAGCGCGCCTTTTTTTTTTTTTTTTGATCAGCGAAAGAAACTTTATTAATCTTTGAAAACACATTACAAAGATTAAAGGGAGCCAAAGAAAAACGGCATCACAACGGCAAACGAGCATCCCAACTAGGTTGGCACCCTCGCAACCGACAATCATCTGCCACTAAGGACCCAAACGGGAAAGATAACAAAGGATTGGCAAGGTGCCAATCCAACCAGATACATGAGGGAACAAAATATACAACAAGCATAATCAAGGACAAAATAAACTCCTCAGCTACCCAGAATCTGACACATAGATCTCCAAAAGCCTCAAACATTTCAGACGACACCTTTGAACTCCAGTAGTAGCTCCACCTTAGAATATATCAGCAGAAACAGAGCCAAAAGCCTCAAACATCTCAGCCCGAAGCACGCCTTGCTCTCATAGAATGCGTTCTTCTTGTTCTTTGTTGATCTTGATTTTTTATCAGATTTTTGTGGAGCGACCCTATAGCGCGTGTTTAGCGCGCAGCGCCCTTGTGCGGGCGCCCGTAGCGCGTTTGAAGTGCGTGACGATTCTTGAATGCATAAATACACATTTTTCACTCTTTTAGGGCACCACTTTTTACATCAGCCCACTTTTAGAGAGAGGAAGTCCTCACTCTTATATCCTTGTGTGCTTGATGCATTTTGAATGATCTAAACTTAGTGTTTGATCATTTTGTCTATCAATCTAGTGCAATCTTCTATTACTCCATGGATTGTCTCTGGATTGATTTGTTTTTTCAAAACCTTCACAAAAATCATATATTTTATACATCATGTTGTGTTGCCTACATATCTACGTGGCCGGATGATCCGGAGCCGTCTTTGATACGGAGATCGAGGGGTGTTGGACTCGTGGAGGCTATGAAATCAAGAAGGGGCTTGGGGAGCTAAATCAAGGAGTGGAGTTAGGTGTAGCTTGGGGCAAGTCGGTAATTCCTAATCCTGTAACTTTTGATTTAACCTTTTGATTTATAGCAATTAGTAGATTAGGCCGTGGTTTTATGCTTAGGGTGTTTACACCCTAAATAGTTTCCACGTATATCGTCGTGTTCGTGTTCTTTTGCTTGTTGCTATACTTCTTCATATTGTGGTTTTAATTGTCTCACCATGGAAAATGATTAAGTGGATTAAAATTGGGATAGTTAATTTTTAATTTGGTCGTCCTATTCCCCCCAGTGCTTGTAGTGCTTTGCATAATTTCATAATCTTTTCGTAATACTTTGATATTACTAAAATTTTTGTTACTGCTAAAAATAAGAAAGAAAAATGAAGCACTTAAAACATATGAGACCGGTTGGAAAATTGCTGACAGCACGGCACTTGAACTATTTGTAAGTATCACGTAATACCAAATACTCAATCACTCATTATGTTGGTAATTCTGCTTTTTGTGCTTGTAGAAGGAATTGGAGGAAGGAATTAGAGGATTTGAGACTGGTGTCAGACTCGCAAAGATTGTCCACGATGTTGCTGTTGCCCACCCTACTGCTGTTGATGTTGTTCTTGATGTTGCTACCAATTGTACTACTATGTAATGATGCTCGGAGCAATGGTATGAGATGTTAAACTTTCATAATGTATAATTTTTAGGTGGATTGTGGGTCATAGCTTATTCGAAGCCAAAATATGATCAGTCGTTGCTCAGCAATTCAAAAAAATCTGTTCGCATATCTTTTATCCAAAGGGAAATAGTTATAAGGCTATCTATCTCCAGTAATGTAGTTAAAGGCACAAATTCACCAACAGTTAGGTAAGTTAGTTAACATTTTTTTTTGTCCGTAATAGTTTAATTAGGGTGGAATTAAAGTATGTGTGGAGAGAGAGAAAATGTTTACTTAGAGGTCAACTTGTGATGGTAGCAGAAATCACTGTGGGATCAAGGCTCTGAGAGGAGAAAAATTGAAAAAGGACTTCGAGTAGTTTTCCATTTGTTTGCTCTGTATTATGTCTTCCTCTGGTTCTTTTTCCCGGGTTGGACGTTGGAAAGTTAAAAAGTAATTGTAGGACCCATTTTTGGTCTAATATTCGTTTAATTTAACACACTATTAGTTCCACTATTGGAACACAGGCGCATCTGACTAACGAACATAATTTGACCCCACTTTTTACACTTCTGTGACATATTAACACAAATTTAACTCCACTATTGTGAAAAGATGCAAATAACACGTAGAATTTGTGACCAGTGCGTTGAGAGTAGCTCGAAAGATGCAATGAGGTCAAACTGTTATTTCTACACTTGTGATTGGTAACTTGTGAAAAGAGAAAAAAGCTTGTAGGGAATTGAAGTGGAAATGGATGCCTCTAATATAAATGTTCTGTTGCATGAATCTCTCAAGGTTCAAACCATCCTCTCAGTGCTATGATCTTTGATTGCAGGGGACTCTTGGAACTATGTGATGTTCGTGAGCTCCGTCAAATCCGGCGAAAAACAAACCACTGTGTTGATATGCAAGCAAAGAAGTCTTGTTGAATTTCGATTATGTAATTTTAATTCAGCCTCCGTATTTCATTTCACAACAATTAGGTGATAATAATGTAAGGGTTATGTACCCCAACACTTAAAGTTTTCTATAAATCGTCTGTTTACCAAAAAGAACAAAAATACTTGTGACAAAATGCATGTGCATCTTATCTTATGTGAATGGTAACTTATTGTGAACGGTAACTTAGTTTTCAAGCTTTTATTTTGTAACGTATTGTTTGGGTGGAAGCGATCTCAGGTGTTTCGGCGTTTGGCGTTGAGCAATCTCCATTCTCTTGCCCTTCTTAATCTTCCCCACCTCCTCCCCATCACCTGCCTCCATCGTTCATCCCATCTTCTTCTCCCTAATCTGTCTTCATAACCTAAACCCTAGATCTATAATCCATCTACCCTTTTCTAAACCTCTCACCCTCCTTTCTTCCTATCTCGATCCCCCCTCTCTTCAATCTCTTCCTTCAACATCCCAAAAACCTTTGCCACGATCCTGAAATCCTATCGGTTTCATCATCTTCAGCCATTATATAGAGAATGGGTTTCTATTGATGCTCGTTTTCTGTTTGATGAAATGACTGAGAGATTTGTGTTGCTTGGTACTTGTTTATAATCCTGTGGGTCCTCCGCCATCATTTATCAGTTGTCACCTCTCTCTCTCTCTCTCTCTCTCTCTCTCTCTCTCTCACCCTCTCAGACAACCCTATTCAGCTATCACGGTGACCCCATCGAGCTCATTTCTTAGTTTCTGGAGGATGTTTTCAGACTGAGCCGGGCAAGTCTTGGGCATCTATAATTGCTTCTAGAATTTCAACCTGAATTTGCAGCATCACTCTTTGGCAAAGGTATTCTCTGTCATGTCATTGGATTTCAACTCTGATAATTAATTCATCCTCCTTTGGTATGGCTAGCCATACTACTTTGTTTGTGGGTAATCGTCCTTTGGATGTGGGTGCGATATGGTTCAAGAAATTTTTCAGCAAATTTGGGATTGTCACAGAGTCTTTCCTTCTCTTCGAAAGAAGCAAACGTACTAGTCATAGGTTTGGTTTTTTTAGGTATGGTAGCAAAGTCGCAGTTGATTAAAAACTCGACAAAGGGGATGGATCCTGTTGGCCCAGATAGCAACCCAAGAGGGGGGTGAATTGGGTTTCTCAAAAAAATAATGCGGAATTAAAAACTTAAATGCAATACCCAATAAAATTAAATCAATTCAAGCGCGCATAATAATGTATGACAAAAATAAATAGTAAAGGGAAGAGAGAAATCAAACACAGAGATTTATCGTGGTTCGGTCTGCAACTTCACGGCCTAGTGGATTTGCGGCACTATCTCCAATAGTTACACTTTCTAGCTTTGCGGGTGCTAGAGAAACCTTTACAACGAGCAATGTCTCCAATTGCTCCAACTATTTTTGACTCCGGTGTTGGTCACACCTAACACAACTAGTTTTGACTCCGGGGCTAGTAACACCTAACCGAGTAATTTTTCCTCACACAAAAATACTCACAAAAGATAAATTGTCATAAGGGTGTACAATCCCTTTTACAATGAAAGCTCAAATATAGAACACTCAAACTAGTGTAGAATATGCAAAATAAAGCTTCAAGTTGAAAGATAAGAATGGCACGCATAATTTTTTGTCGTTGGAGCTCACTCTTTCTCACCATCAATTTGCCTTCTTTATATGCATGGACAAATGACCGTTAGGAGCCTCACTTCAAATATGGAATTTGTCAAAACCTGTATTGCCTTGACTTAAACAATGTGAAACATCAATAATCCATTTAGCCGTTTGAACCTTGATTTTAGGTAGGCATACCATGATTCTTCAATTGCATTTAAACTTGAGAGCAACAATCAATTCCTTAATTTCCTGTACTAGCCGTTAGGACCGAATTCCATAATTCTCAAAATGCCGTGATTGGAACATTAGCAATATTCCATTCTTTTGTTGCACTAGCCATTTGAATTCATAAGGCAGTGAATGACTTGATTTCTCGATTTGCTGACTTCTCTTGTAAAGCTTCCTGACCAATTTTCAAATTGAGAGAAGAGCTTTCCAAAGTAAATATAGGAATAAGATTTGTCCTTAATCTTCTCCCTTTTAAATTAAATCTTGACTATTGGAGTAGTGATTTGGTGTAGAATCTCTTCTATATGTGTACCTCAACCAAATCCTACAAAATACACAATTATTCAAGTGAGTATCAAATATCACAATTATATTTCTCCTTTAATAAAAATACGTTTGTTATCATCAAAATCAATAATGTATTTCTCAGAAAATATTTGGGTTAACAGATCCTCTTACCACAGTCATGTCAAGGCTGGTCTCAATTCTGTTGGTAACTCGCAGAAAGGAGGCGGTTATTGTGGGGGAAAAGTCTCACAAAACAGGACATGTTTAAAGTCTCATCCACAGACGCGGGGACATATGGCGGAAAGGAAATCTTACGCACAAGTCATAGAGGGGTGTATGCAACAAAAAGTATACACCATACTAACGTTAGTAGATATGGACCCATGTGTAAAGAAGGAGAGAGAAAGTTGAACTATATAAAAGAGTAAGAGCAGAGTGAGTCTGGTCTTGGCAAGGATGTCCACCATATGGACCGGGACGGAGCTACGGTTTTTGCATAATAGAGGCGAGCCATATATGTGAAGCTTGAGGTGCCGTTGTACTAGGAATGGCGTTAGCAAGGCTATACACATTACATGGCAAAGCTATAAGTATGAGGTGGCAGCTTATAGCCATAGCTAGGCTGTTTCATTGGCATTGATAGCCACGTTTTTACTCTAGAATTTGAGAGAAATCTCGGTATTTTAGTATGTGTAAGCCATAAAATTTTTGGTTTGCGAAAACAAAATTTGAAATACCTTATAGTATAAATTTTAACGTACTGGTCCAAACCTTGTCTTTACATTTTAGTTATCGGTTGTGAATGAATTTTGGGTCGGAGTTTTACAATTTAATAGCTCCATGAATTGCTAAAAGTTCTGTTTGAATAAGGCTGTAATGCTATAGGCTAACATGGCGATTTGCGCGAATAATAGAACCAAACCGAAATTCCCAATCCACACCAAAGATTACCCTCTTCCCACGCGCCTTCAATTGCAGAGTGTTTGAATATTCAATGAGTGAGGGTGGACCCCATTCAATTCATAACCAAACAAAAATTTATAATTTCATTTTTAAAAAATCTGGCCAAAGCAGCCAAATGAACCACAGGTTTTACAACTATGAAAACTAACATTCTCCTATTTGACCAAGTAATTAATGGTTCATAAGCCCCACTCGGATTAATTTCTATAATTTTCTCAGTCTTTTTCATATACTTACGTCGGGCCATTTCAAAAAGATGTAAAGCTTGCCTTGTCAAACTGTATATAAAAGTCCTATTCCACATATACGGAGGTAGTGAAAGGGGTAACCCAGGTGGTTGCATAAGGCCTAGGATTCAAATTTGACCAAGTTCTGTTTCATAAGCCCCACACTCTCTCTCACATCCCCTCAACCCTAACTTGTTTTCGGTAATGCCGGCTCTTCGGGTCAATTTATGAGTACCTCAAATTAATTCCTTCAGCTTTTCTCACTGTTCTTTGACGCTTCCCCGTGAGGCATGTCAAAAAAGATACTCACTCCGTTCATTCTTAAGTGTGTAGCTTCGTAATTTTAACTTATTAAAAAATCATCATCATTACATTATTCACATTAACTTTTCACTACTATCCTTGATGGAGACATCATTTTTTCTTGAGTATTTTGGAAATATGGAAGCATCATTATTGAACTTTACCCACTAACTTTATAAAAATGAATCTACTTTTAACGACAAAAAAAAAAAAAGAAAAGTACCAACTTTTATCCACTAACTTTTTAACATCTCACTTATTTAAAAATAACTCAAAATAAAATATCCTACTCTATTTAAGAAACGGAGGGAGTATTGTAATAAGCTTGCAATGTCAAACTGCAACTCCTATAACATTCATATATATTCCACTGTTAAATGGAGGTTGGACTATTAATAACTTAGGCGTGGACTATTAATAACTTACGCGTGGGGCCATGTCATAAAAGCTAGAAGCTTGTCATGTCAAACTGCATACAAATTCCTATTCCACGGTTCCGGCGGAGGTAGGTCTATTGGATCAAGGTGGTGCGGTGTGCGGAGACCGGCGTTGTTGTGTTGGTGTCGGTTTGACGATCAGAGACGTTCACTGCGTTGAGTTAGTTGAGTACATGATCAGAGACGTTCATTGCGTTGAGTTAGTTCAGTACTACAAGGGTTCCAAAAATATGCTTGGTTGAATATCGTTGGGTGTCTCATAGGAACATTATTATCTCAAAATGCATGATTCTGAATAGATCCAAGATCAAAATCACTGCAACAAGTTGTATGTATTCAGACGAGGCACTTATTGATATTCGATCGAGTTAATTTTTGGTACACACATAGAACTCGACAAGCTCTACGTGGTGAACGTCTCCAATCGTCAGCACAACACCGCCGTGCCAACAGAAGCACGCTATTCAGTTCGTGGCTGTGCAACACCCACCCTGGCTTCAAGTCCATTAATGACTTGTACGCATAGAGTTTCTCCTCCTATATGTTCAAGATATTCACAGTACCGTCCCTTCATCCAAAAAAAAGAAAAAAAAAAACAAAGAGAGAAGGAAAACAAATACTCGTGGACTATTAATAACTCAAAATAAAATATCCTACACTATTTAAGAAACGGAGGGAGTATTGTAATAAGCTTGCAATGTCAAACTGCAACTCCTATAACATTCATATATATTCCACTGTTGAATGGAGGTTGGACTATTAATAACTTACGCGTGGGGCCATGTCATAAAAGCTACAAGCTTGTAGGGATGGCAATTCAACCCGCCCCGCTCCGAACCCACCCCACCCCGCCCCGATAGGGTAGGGTTTTTTACGATTTTTTTGGGTAACGGGTAGGGGCAGGGGGTGATTTTGAAAAACCCGCCAGGGTTAGGGTAGGGGCAGGGGTATGGTCACCCCGCCCTGATATTACCCGCCCCGACATATATATATATATATATATATATATATATATATATATATATATATATATATATATATGTATATATATATATATATATATATATATGTATATATGTATAACTATATTTATACACTCTTATATGTATATATCAAATTATATTTTTTCACTTATATGCATTAAATTTTATTTTTATTCTTATAATTTTACTTTTACAACTAAAATACAACATTAGATAGTAGATTTTGATTAAGTTGTAAAAGTTATTTTGTGAACTTTTATCATTTGTACTCACTAATTGGAGTTTAAAATATACTTAACTAATATGTGAAAAAAATAGGGGTGGGGCGGGTTGTAACGCCCCCAAAATTTGGGTTTGTTAATAAAGAATACATATACAATATCTGGGGTTTTACAACAGTAACCCATAAGAAATTACATAAATCCCCCTGCTAAATACAAACATTCTCTACAGGGTTGACTAGGTTTCTCTACTTCATCGCACGGCCGTCAATCCTGGTGGTGTCCTGCTCTGCTCCGTAAGCCTTCAAGCCATAGTTCTCTTCTCCTGTCCATCTCTAAAGTCTGGCATAATACGTCGGAGTCGCAGAGCAACATCGTGGTATTATGCCAGGGTTACACAAGTGTAACACCGTGAGCGATAACGCCCAGTAGTCTACTACCCAATCTCTAACTAGCAATTCTAGAACAATAAGTTCAAAGACAGTAAAGTATATTTATGAACAGTAAAACCATGCAATGCACCATGCGGATCAGAGTAACATGCGCAGAAACAATAACTCATTTCATGAGTATCTCAAAATAGTGTCACGTGTCAATATCTTAAAAACAGTATCTCATTTTAATAGCGCATCACATGTCTCCAATCATTTTCTCGTATAGTGCCTCTTTCAGCATTCTTCTTCAAATTTCAACCAAATCATCATCTCACATCGCTCTGAAAGTTATTGGTCCGCTTACGCCTCCTTTCAGCTGGCGGCACCAACCTTCCCGCTCGAGACCCCGGTGTCGTGCATCATTGAACCTAACCAGTCTCTTTGCATGGCCCGTCCGCCCCGCGACTCACTCGACATAGTCCCGGCTCCCTCGTCTTACTGATCCCCACAGTATGTTTCAAGGCCCGTTCACTATGTGTTGTGCACGCTTAGCCCTTACCCCAAGTTCACTCCACGAAAATGGGGCGGTGCCTCGCTGCACTATCGTATTACTTAACCCCAACCTCATCATGGCGCACACTCACATGATGGGCGGCGTTAAGACTGCATTACCATATTAATCCCAATCCTCCAAGTTCTCCCCGCGGAACTTGTGGTGGCATCTATTCATCTTATCACATTTCATTTCATTTCATTTCTCAAAAATTTCATTTCTCATTTCAAAACATATTTTCATTCTCATCTCTATTTTCTCATCAACAGTTATTCAAATTTTCTCATTTCTCGTGTCGTGACGTATCGCGTATGTGCTCAATGCCACATGCTCAAAATAATGCCCACGCAATATTTCATAATCTTCCTTTCAAAATTTTCATATTTCCCAATAACATTTTTATACATCAACTTTCTAAAAATGATATTTCCCACTAGAAAATCTTCTCACATAAAATCATGCAATTAATATTTCTCCAAAAATTTCTTCGTATAAAATAATGCACTCAAATGCACTAACTGCTCAAAAGAAATTGATATTCCCCAATTTCTCTAAATCTTTATTTTAAAAAAAAAAATCTCATTTCTTCCTTTTCTCTCATAAAACCATTTTTTATTTTTCCCTAAGAAATAAATTTATCAACATTCTCTTCTTTCAAAAATAAATACTCCAAATTTCTTTTTCTAGAATTTCTTGCTCAATAAAATATATCAACTCACTAATTTTGAGTTTTCTAGAAAAATATTCATCTCTCCAAAAATATACTCTCTCTCTCTGTTTAAAAATATATTCCTCTCTCTAAATAATTTAAATAAGACAATCTCTCCTTTTTTTTTATAAAAACACAACTTTCTTTCTAGAAAGTTTTAAAACAATAAATCATTTTTCTTCTTTTGAAAAATCCATAAACTACTCACTACTCTTTAGTAAATCATTTCTAGAAAATCATTTTTCTAAAAATCTCTTTCTCCATTTCTACTTGGTAAAATCACCAAACTTTCTTACCAAAAATTTACATAAAATAATAGCTCTTTCTTTCTAGTAAGAACAATTTCTAAAATAAATCCTCCCACTTACAAAATATCATTTGAACACAACCAATAATTTAATCATCACTAATTAATTGGTTCTTACAAGAAACACCAATAAAATAATACTAGAACTTCTCTAAAAAAAAAAATACACATCTTCTAATCCTTCTAATCAATCTTCTAATCTTTCTAATCAATCTTCTAATCACCTTAATTTCGCTAATCCAACTTCTAATTTCATGAAGGACTATTCTAATTAGAACCAAATTAACATTCTTGTTAATATTCAACATGAAATCCTCTTACTAATACACTAAGAAATATGACTAATAACTTATTACATGCACTAATTAACCAAATCAAGCCTCAAATACATACTTAGAAAAGTAATTGGAACATTTATAAATATTCTAGAAAAACTAATTAGAAGGTTAGTTTAGTAAACTACCTTGTTTTCTGGGTGTAAACCGGAAGCCGAAAAGCTATCCTTTGTTGGAGAACCTCTTAATCTACTTAGCTTACTCACTAATTAGCTTAGTAAGTAGCTAATTAGAACCCTAAATAGTTGGCTAAAAGGTGGTGGAAGTTGGTGGTTTGTTGGAGAATTGGAGACAACAAATATGGAAAGTGAAAAAGGGGTGGTTCAAATGATCAAAGGTAGGCTATTTATAGACCAAGAGAGAGCTCTCTCTCCCTCCCTTAGACACACGGCACACACACTCACACTTAGGCCGAAAATTTCAAGGGGTGGGGGAGTTAATGTGGTGCCTTGAATTGGTTCATGGTAAGTACAAGTGTAGGTGTACACCTTGCACACTAGGTTTAGCTTAGGCTTAGTTGTTCCATACTTGCAAGCAAAGTAACTAGGGTAAGTACAAGGAATCTAGGGTTAGAAGTAGTAGTGGGGGAATTCTTGCTCTTGGTTGTGTAGGTTTTTGCATGGTCATCTTTGTTATGGGGTGTTTTTAGGGCCAAATTCACCCAATGTGCATGTGAATGCATTTAATGGCTAAGGGTAGCCCTAACTAGCTACAAGTAGGGTGGAATATTCTCCCTTAATTTAAGGAAGTATGTCTCTAGGTTACTTGGAAGCCAAGGCCAAGTATAGGTAGACTAGGTTGTGTAGGTTTGGTTCAAATGCATGTATATATTGTGTAGGTATGTATAGGTTATTCCAAAAATAACAAGGCTTGTTCTATCTAGTTTTGGCTACAAAACCTTGGATTAGGAAATCTTCCCTTAACCCTCCACTTGCTTGCACAAGTGAACAATGCATTAACTCATGCATGTGCATTGTACTAATTCATGCACACACACTACTCTCTCTCTCTCTCTCCACCGAGCTCTCTCTCTCTCTCTCTCTCTCTTGGCATCTCTCTCTCTCTCTCTCTCCCCGGGTGCTACGGTAGTGTAACGGATGTGTTACTCGGTCTCGTACGCGCATATACATGGCTAGAATTCTATTTATTCGAATTGAAAGAAGTAAATAATATTTTAATAGAAAAATATTCCGATAAACCGAAAATTAAAATAAATAATTAAATTATTAAGCGAAATTTTTATTTACGAAAATCCGGGTCGTTACACGGGTAAACCCGATACCGGATAGGGGCGGGGGTGGGGATACCCATAAATTACCCAGTCGGGTTAGGGGCGGGTTAGGGGTGGGTTAGGGAATTTTAGGGTCGGGGCAGGGATCATCAAAACCCGCCCCAACCCGCCCCGTTGCCATCCCTACAAGCTTGTCATGTCAAACTGCATACAAATTCCTATTCCACAGTTCGGGTGGAGGTAGGTCTATTAGATCAAGGCGGCGCGCTGTGCGGAGACCGGCGTTGTTGTGTTGGTGTCGGTCTGACGATCAAAGACGTTCACTGCGTTGAGTTAGTTGAGTACTACAACGGTTCCAAAAATATGCTTGATTGAATATCGTTGGGTGTCTCATCGAAACATTATTATCTCGAAATGCATGATTCTGAATGGATCCAAGATCAAAATCATTGCAACAAGTTGTATGTATTCCGATGAGGCACTTATTGATATTCGATCGAGTTGATTTTTGGTACACACATAGAACTCGACAAGCTCTACGCGGTGAACATCTCCAATCGTCAGCACGACACCGCCGTGCCAACAGAAGCACGCTATGCAGTACGTGGCTGTGCAACACCCACCCCAGCTTCAAGTCTAGTAATGACTTGTACGCGTAGAGTTTCTCCTCCTATAAGTTCAAGATATTCACAGTACCGTCCCTTCATCCAAAAAAAAAAGAAAAAAAAAAAAAACAAAGAGAGAAGGAAAACAAATACCCGACTTCTAGCAAGAGAGAGATGGAGGAGATGCGCGGGGCAGCAAAGGCATATTACGCCAACATGTCCGACAGCCAACATGAATCGTTTCAGAGTTTCTACGGCTTAATGGACAAAAACGGAGACGGGAGAGTGGGCAATTACGAGTACTCTACTTTCATTAGAGAACAAGGCTACAATTACGTGCCATCAAACCTGTTCGGACTTCTCGACAAAAACAATACTGGCTATCTTGATTATGAGGAGTGTATTACTTTTTTCTCTATGGTCACCTGCAATAGGTTTGTGTTCTGTGATCGATGTAGGTCCTACTTGGTGGGCCTTCATTTCGTATGCGTCGAATGTTACAGTGTTGGAAGGGAAACATACAAATGGGACAACAATTACAACCATCCACACTCCTACTTCTTGGACAACTATGATCTCCTCCACACCAAATGGGACGTATACATGTATTATTTTTGTATGTATGTATGTATGTTTTTCATTCTAGAACGAACTTTTAGTGTTGATTGAGTCAGTCATGACTCATGAGTCATGAGCCAATTGGTTTTTCTTACTATTGAGTTGGCCGATCTCGAATGAGTTTGGAAAAAAGTTTCTTAGGCTGGTTTGGGACAGATAGTCTGTGTACAAACACCGGTTTTTTTTTTCAAAACAAGAGATTTTATTAAACTCAAACATGGTACACAAAAAGATATATAAAGGATCATTGTTGAGTATTTCATTTTCGGCTGGTGGAGGATAATTTTAGAAATTAGCAGTAAAAATTGATGTGAAAAGTGTAAAAAAAAGGTAAAAATTGATGTGAAAGGAAAAATGATGATGTTTTTCTAGTAAGTTTGATTTACAAAGTAACACACTTAAAAAAGGAAGGATGGAATATATCCTAACTAGGTTGCCGCATACAACCCTGCCAATCACAAGTCTGAGCTGATTGAACTCAAATAGATTTTGAAGGAGCCTTACCAGATTTGAGCTTGAATGTCTTTGTTTAATTGACAACCCTGCTAGTATATTTTTTATATTGTTGGCTTTATATATATATTATATATGCAGAACATATCTAGTAAGGGCTCCCTTATATAGTTACGGTGCGGGATTTTTTGTTTGGGATCGAATTTTGACGATCCGAACCGTTAGATGTGTTTAAAACGTGTTTTTAAGGTCCAACGCAAGGATTTGTAAAAAAAAAAAAAAAAATACCTGGAAGAGCTTCATCCGAGCAGTTTTCGATAAAAACGTACATATACATTTTTATCGAAAATTGCTCGGATCAAGCCTTTCCGTGTATTTTTTTTATACAAATTCTCACGTTGGACCTTAAATTCCCGCACCATAGAAGGTGAGGGAGCCCTTATTGGATATTTATTGTATATATATATATAAAATTACCTTTTAATACATAGAGTTTTGAATGCGATTGTTCAATCTGGTAGCACAGAAAAACCTAAAAAATTGTCATGAGTTCAAGATATATTGTTTATGATTTTTTTACACGTTAACAGCATGTTTGGATGCCGGATATGAGGCCGGAGATACCAAGCGCCCTGATTTGTAATCCGATCCTTCCTCAAATCAGGTCTTTGGGTGGCATTTTCACTACCCGGATTTGATTACTGTTTGGATTACAATCCACCACAAGGTGGATTTGCCAAGCCCTCCCCCAACCCACCGCTTGGCAAATCAGGGCTGTTTTAGGTCGAGAATACCCCTCCAAATCCACCTCTTCTCTCTCTTGTGTTATCCTATTTGACTGGTGTGGGGAAGAAGAAGAAAGAAAATAGAGAAGAGGAAATCCGTGATCTTGTGTTACACACTCACACTCTCATCTCACAATAGATGAAACCTCACTAGTTCTCTCGTGTATCTCTCTCTCCGGGAGAGCCACAACCGGCTCCCCTCTCACACACTCTCTACCTCTCTCTCTACATTATGCTACCACCCTAATACACAAGGCATCACAGAGTATTTATAGAGTTGCACAGACAAACCCTAATCCACTCCCTCTGGGCCTAAGCCCAACAGGCCCATACGGGGTGGAATCCCAACACAACACACCGGAAGTTACCTAATTTTTGCCGTCGTCGATCTAAAGCCGCCATCTTCTCCATCTATTCCGCCACCAACGATGTCGACCAAGGCCTGGTGGGGATGGGTCTTGGAGGTGCAGTGGGTGGGTGGGTGAGAGAGAGACGAAAAGAGAGGGAGACCTGGGTTTCAATGGTGTTTTTCCCCCCCTTTTTTGGCACCTACGGAGTGAATCTGTGAACTGAGTTAGTAATTTGGAGCTTCAATTGCACTTTCAACCGACCTCTTTGAAGTAATAACACATTAATCCCAAAAATTGAAACAGTTATATATAAATATGTATTTATTTTTATTATAATGAATTTACCCAATTTATCCATAAAAATAATAAATCGGGGCAATAAAGTCATTTGTCCTCTTATCCTATCAAATCCACCCTCCAAATCCCTCATCTTAAAACTTCATCCAAACACCCAATATACAAATCCACTCTTCTTAGGAGGTGGGTCCGCCCTCATTATAAATCCACCCTCATTACAAATCCACCCTCAAATCCGCCCTCATTACAAATCCACCCAAAATCAAATCCGTCATTCAAACGCCCTGTAAAGGTCCACTGTATAAACTTATGTGCAGATAGTCTTCCTTGCTTGACAATGGAAGAAGTTACTAATCTTTGAAAGACAGGTACATAGATCACAGACCACTTTAGCAACGATGGCAATATCGCAAGATTCACAACAAGGGAACATGCATCCCAACAACAAGGTTCACACTTACATTATCGACAATCATATGTCAATTTATGTTCAAATATGATGAAGTGTTATACATAAATATGGATCATATCCAACTTATATATCACAATAACATCCTATGTTTTGCACTTGTGATTAATTTCCTGCATACATATACACACACTTACTCTTTCAAGAAGTACAGTTCTTAAGATCAGTAATATATCAAGCTTCATCCTCTTTAGAAATTGCATTGCCTCTCACCAAGCTAGCACGCACGTATATCAAGGATTTCACATGTTAATTAGTGGCCGGCCGATCTTGAGACACCGCTATGTTTGTCTTTACATTTATTCTCAACACATTTATGTATATTGGTGTCCTAGGCTTTGTTACTCTTCTCCACCACACATCTCTATTAGGCCCAAAACTAAGTATATGAAGCTAATCACATGAATAGGTGGTGAAGGAATGTACGAGGGAAGGGGAAGAAATGGTTAAATGAAAATGGTTTCTGAAATCTGAGTTAGCCAAAACAGCTTCTCTCTCTAAACTCTCCCCTCCTTGTCCAGATCTAGGGCTTCTTCCGCCTGGGGGGGGAGATGCCCATTCCTCCTCCCCCCGGGCTATCCATTTCCCTTTTCTTCTTCCTCTCCTCTCCCTCTTCGTCCTCTCTCTTTCTCCTCTCCTTTCTTTTCTTGGTTTTTTTCGCAGGTTTGGCCTGGTTTCGGCTTGGTAGTGCGGGTGTGGTCTCGTGGCGGCGCAATGAATCTCGGTGGTCGCCTCTCCTGACCATTTGTGAGGAACGAATTGGGGTCTCCTTGGTGGTCTCTCTTGGAGACCGACCTCTCGCTGGGTTCACGTCGGCGCATGATTTCATCCAGTCGGTTGGCGATTGGTGGTGGTGTTTGGCACTCTGGCTTTCGTCTCCCCTCCTCTCCCAGGCGTCGGCTGCCGCCGGTACATTGTTGGATGTTTCCGGTTGGCTTAGCGGCATGGCAGCCGACTTCAACCCCCCTTTCTTCCTTCGACGGTTCAGATGCTCCGCCTGCTTCATCCCTGGGTGTCGTCGGGTTCGTGCTTAACGGCTTTGTGTGCTCTGATTCGCCGGTGGTGGTATGGTGGTTGCGTTTCCGGCAGTGGGTGTGGCGGCTGGTGATGTGTGGTTCAGAGTTTGTGTGTGGTGTTAGGGTTGGGCCTTGTGTTGGGCTTCATTGATTTTATTTGGTTTGCCCAGTTTGGGCTTAGACCTTGGTGGGCTTGGCCCTTTATTTTTCCGTTGTGCTTCAGTGTTCAGGGCCTTGCTTTGGGTGTTTTGGGCTTGCCCATCAGGTGTTTTTTTTTCCTCCAATCTTTGGTTGGAGTCCCCTCCCCCTTCCCCATCTTGATGTACCCTTTGTCAAGATTTCTATTAATTTTTATTGCCGATCAAAAAAAAAAAAAGGAATGTACGAGGGCACCGCCACATGTTGCCCGAGATTGATCAATTAATAATTTTCTTACATCAAGAGGGGAAGAAAAAGAACAAGCTAGCTATAATTTTCTTACGTATGTATGTATTTCGTTCTAGAACAGACTTTTAGTGTTGACTGTTGATTGAGTCAGTCATGACTCATGAGCCAGTTGGTTTTTCTTATTATTGAGTTGGCCGGAGGGACCATTGGGCAAGTGGGTCACATGACCCCACTGTGGAAAACATGTACAGCTATGATATGCATTGATTTTCTCATGTTTTATACTTTTGACCCCCCAAAATTTGTAACTTGCCAAGAGGCGGACACATGGGGGTGCAAGGGGTTATTTTGTCCCAGTACTCTCCCCAATTTTCTTCTTATTTTGACTACATTATTGGACTTTTTTTGTAAAATTTACTGAAGAGTGGTCTCCGCAAATTAGTCCGAATTGGTATTCCTGCGTCCACCACTAAACTTGCCCCGGATCCCTTTGCCTTTCCATTCACAACCCACTTCTCTCATTTTTTATCTCTCCGTGCAAGAAAAAGGAAAACAGACAACAGAAGAACAATGATATGACAATAGGACCAGGTTTTTTTGTCTTTGGGCAAGAAAATCAGAAGAACAATGGTAAAATTGTGGTGTCAAGCTATACAGATTAGCATTTCGGGTTTTAAGGATGTTGGACCTTTTGGTTGAGGATATGTTGTAAATCCAATCGAATTGTCTTAATTAGTTCTTGGGGGCCTATATTTGCTAACCTCGTAGCCACAATTTTATTTGAAGGGAACTAAAAAGTCGTCAAGGTTCGGGAAAAATTGTTTGTAAATGAAAGTATATGTTAAATAGGAATCGACTTTTTATTTACCATGTTGGGGAGTCAATTTTTTTTATGTTCTGTAAACGTATGCTTTAGGTACTAGACCCCGGAAATTTAACCAATCAGCGAAGTGCTTGTTAGAAGAGCAAGCGCCTCGGCTTGCGCTCATAAATGATGTTCTCTAAATATATTTTGAATACACATGAGAGTGAAGTGCTTGATAAACAACGCGCCACGGGTAGCTCTCATCAAGTGCTATATATCTTCTGAATCTCTTTTAAAAAGTACTACATGCCTTAGAAGTTTTTTTCTCTATCAAACCCAAAGGCACACCAAGAAATCCAATGCCATAGAATATAAAACAATAGTATGAGACCTCTAATCAAAATTATCAAGTTAACCAATATGATGCATGGAAAAACTTTAATGTGAAATGCAAATGAAATGCATATACCCTTTGCTATCCAAATCAAAGCATTCTTCACGGCAATGACTTTTCAACAATTCTTGATCACTCGGGCTGAGCATCTAGACTTAATACACTAAAAGACCTCTCAAATTCAAATGAAAAAAGAACAAAAAATAGACTCCGATAATTTGTCAGAATCCGAAAAATGCCAGTAACATTAACACCACCAACTAAACCAATTGACTCGGTCCATCTCCTCTTAAACTCTACTTTCCCATTTGTCTCTTAGCTCCCCACATGCATGGCCCACACCCAATCAAGTTTATCATTTTCTAACACCACATATCTCTATTCTCCATTGGGCCCAAGACTAAGTATATAAAGCTTAAATGAATAGTTGGTGAAGGAATGTGTCAGGACACCGCCAAAAGATGCTCAAGATCGATCAATTAATAATTTTTCTGCATCAAGAGGGGAAGAAAGAGAACAAGCTAGCTATAGTATCCATGTTGTTTCGTTGACATTGCACCAGCAATCACACCATTGTCCGTTACATTACGTACTCAATTTCAAGAAGATTTAAGTTCAACTACACTTTTTGTGATTGCTGCTATACTTTTGGTCCCTCTCTTTACAATCTGCAGCTGCATTGGGATTCTTTAGATTCACTTCTCTCTTGGCTGCTGATAAACTATAATCTTTTATTGTTTTTTGCCTTTGGTCTTTGGTTGGATTTTATGATCTAGAGATCTCATGTTTGCCGGGGCTTTTGGTGTCATCATAGTTGGGATGTCTTATCCTAGTTATGTTGCTATTTTGGCCCTTGCCCTTCATCTTGTAATCTGTCTCTTTCTATATATTTTTCTTTGCTTAGCAAAAACAAATAGCAGCTGAATTGTGTTTCTCTAATTTTGTTTTAGGCCATGATGGCCTAAAACAAAGTAATTCTTTAATGCCAAGATTACTTTTTTTTGAACAACAAAAAAGATTTTATTAATCTTTGAAAACAAATTACAAAGATTAAAAGGATCCTAGACACGAGACATCAGGAAAGAGAAAGAGCCGACTAAAAAAGAAGGCACCTCTCACACTGATAGACACAGGCGGCTAGGAACCAAGGGGAAAAAACAACCCGAGGCTGGCAAGAAACCAACCAAAACCCCCAAAAGGATAAGACACCACAAAGCAAAGCCTAAAGGAACCCAACCAAATCCTAAAGAATAGCCAAACGCCTCAAAGAAAAAACCAACCAAAGCCCAAAGAACCACCACACACTACAAGAAAAAACACTTTTGGCCACAACTAAAGAAACCTTTTGGTGATAACCAAAAATGAGTTGTCACGGAACATAAGGCAACAGCTACTATAAACTTTTATGTTGTCACCAAAACTGCTGAAGTGGGCACGCCAAAAAATGAGAGGTTTGAGCGACTCGAATCTTGTCGCCGAAGCCAAAGCTTTAAGCCACTACCAAAAATTTGTCACCGAAGGATGTGAATTTTCGCGCTGCTGGCGCGGGCGGGCCACATTTTAATTTGGCGGGTTTTAAAAATTTCATTCAGAGTAGTCAAAAGTGATGGCAAGCAAAACTACGTCGTTTAACCTTCTATTCCCTGTTGCCAAAAAAGCCCTAGCATCTAAATCGGATTTGAGCAAAGCGGTACACTTCTCGATGACTGTTCGCTGTTTCCCCATGGCTCTCCCTTCTCTCTAACTTGAGATTACCAACGTCATTCTCGACTGTAACGAAGGTATCTCGACCGTAACCAACATTTCTCCTTCCCTCTCTCTGTTTAGTGGTATTTCTCCCTTATTCATGATGTTCCTTCTCTGCATGTTCTTCCGATTTTATTACTTTTTGGTTTTGTGAAATTTTTGTTTGTTTTTGTTGATTCAGAGTTTGAATTGGAAGAATCTGAGGACACTTTGACCAGAAGATAGTCAAATCCAAGGTATCTTATATTTTATTTGGAAATTTTCATCACCACGTTTTTCCCCAATTTCTCGCCATTGTTCCATGGTTATTTATGGGTTTATTTCATGTCGGTTTCGACGAAATCGTTTTGTTTTATACGTATCTAAAAAGGGGGTAGAAAGGAATAAAGAGCCCATGTGCCATTGTTCCCTTGTGGATTTCATCAGTTTGATAAGCAAGCTTTCCAATGTTTTTTTCTACATTTTTATGCTTACCTTTTTTTTCGATCGGAAGAATGATGATGTTCTCAATGCTGATCAAAATAGTATATGTGGGTCAAAGGGGACAAAAGACTCCTACAAATGGAGTATTAAAATACATGTAAAAATAGCAAGTTCTCACTAATACATGTTCTCACTGTCAAAGCTCAAATGGAGTATTAAAATATATGTACTATCGTGTTGCTCACTAATACATGTCATTAGTTTTATATTATGATTCCTCTTTTTAAATGATGTTTGAACCAATTTTTAGTTTACTTGTTAGTGGGTAAGTATTGTTTAATCATAGGCATTTAGAATTCTAAAATATTGTTACCCTGTCAATATAAACAAACATTCACACTTATCGATAATTTAGAGGAGAGAGAAACCAAAAGTTGATTCTTACTTCAAAAAGGTAAGTGTTGTTATGTATCAACGCACTAGTATGTCCATTGTACCCTTTCTTTCATTTGTCTCAAGCTATTAGTATGAGCAGTGGCGCTCGCTCCAGGATATTGTAAACATGGGGTCATGTTAAGGCATAACTATCAGTTTAAGCTAAGAATATAACATCTGTAGTACTAATGCCAATTAGAGTACTTTAGGCTATTTTTTAAGTGTGTTTTGGCACTATCTTATTTGTTGTTTTCTCTTAGTTTTCACTTGATTCCGGTCAGATTTTACACTACATCGTTTGGCTGAATGAGAGGAACTAAAAAAGTATAACCCAAAGTTTTAAAAAATTCACCAAGGATGACGTCAAAAACACTAGAAGAGAGATTATATTTTAGTGTCAACCAAAAATGAGATGTCACAGAATGTACACAGTGGCGACTACACATTTTAATGCTCTTCCCCGAAAGTTTCTGGGTAACCTATAATCTTCGTACCAAAGAAAGAGGAGATTTGGTAACTCAGAATCTTGTCACTAAAGCTAAAATTTAGGTGACTAGTATAACAGTTCAGCTTTAGTTTTATGCATAATCAAAGTTTAAACTTTATTAAGATAGTAACTAGTGAATCAAATTTGAACATCTAATCATCTACGGATTTAGCCTATCTACCTTTTTTCCGCATGATTGAATAGTTCTTGATGTTTTAGATCTTTCATTCAATGCAATGCAATGTGGCATCTTATAATTTGATGGTAAGAAGTGGTATCTAAAGGAATATGGTGTTGGTTCAAAGCCATCATCATCTAAACGGTCTACCGGCGCATCACGTGGAGAGGTACTAGTTCTAAAGAACCAAGTTGAGACATTGACGGATGTATGCAAAAGACAAGAGGATGAGGTGGGGACAATGAAAGACTTGTGCAAAAGGCAACAGGAGAAGCTAGCTGAATATGATGAAAAGTTTGAAAACAATTCCAAATTGATAGCTGACCAAGCCAAGAAGATTGAACAGTTCGAGGCCATTATGTCTGCCTTTATGCAGTTTGGGGCACGCTCCTCTCAGTAAGTAATTACTTTTGTGCTTATCCAGGCTTTGTTAAAATACATGTTTAAATTTTTGTTCTGAATTCTTCTTGGAATTGATGGCCAATGCTTGGAAAGATGGTTTTAACTTGTGGCAGATTCTTGGTGTGTATGAGAAGCAAACAATAGTAGATTTGCCTAGCTTTCATTCACTTCTGTAATGTGTCTTGGTACTCGGTAGTACTTGGATGTTGAAATTGCATTCTTAAGTGCTTAATTTATTGTAGCTATAGCTTAGATGCAGGGACTTGGGTTTTAAAGTTGGAAATATGAACCTTGTTGCTAAAACCTAGTTCATAAGGGTTGAAACTATGAAAAATGGGTGCTAAAACTGAGTTTAGAGGTGCTGAATCTGCAAGTTAGCATGAATAAATGTTTTTAGAATGCTGAAACTGCTTGTTTAGGTGCTGAAAATGTGTGTTGGATGCACAAATTAACCCCTGTAGCTGCTGAAAATAAATATTAAGTGCTGGGTTTTGTTCTACTATGCCAGAACTTGAGCTGGAATGCTAAAAGATAATACTTGGATGCTGAAATTGCATTCTTAAGTGCTTAATTTATTGTAGCTGTAGCTTAGATGCAGGGACTTGGGTTTTAAAGTTAGAAATATGAACCTCGTTGCTAAAAATTAGTTCATTAGGGTTGAAACTATGAAAAATGGGTGCTGAAACTGCGTTTAGAGGTGCTGAATCTGCTAGTTAGCATGAATAAATGTTTTTAGAATGCTGAAACTGCTTGTTTAAGTGCTGAAAATGTGTGTTGGATGCACAAATTAACCTCTGTAGCTGCTGAAAATGAATCTTAAGTGCTGGATTTTGTTCTACTATGCCAAAACTTGAGCCGGAATGCTAAAAGATAATACTTGGATGCTGAAATTGCATTCTTAAGTGCTTAATTTATTGTAGCTGTAGCTTCGATGCAGGGACTTGGGTTTTAAAATTGGAAATATGAACCTCGTTGCTAAAAACTAGTTCATAAGGGTTGAAACTATAAAAAATGGGTGCTAAAACTGGGTTTAGAGGTGCTGAATCTGCAAGTTAGCATGAAGAAATGGTTTTAGAATTCTGAAACTGCTTGTTTAGGTGCTGGAAATGTGTGTTGGATGCACAAATTAACCCCACACTACAAGAAAAATGACATGTTATAGCAGGCCAAAAACACTATGTAATGCTATAGATAGCATTTACAGGAATGCTATGTTATGAGACGCCGTTAAAAGTATTGGACTTTCCATAGCATTTTTTGCGTGCTATTGTATCTAAACTTTCCATAGCATTCTTTGCTTGGTATGTTTTTCAAAGTTTTCATAGCATTTTGTGCATGCAATGGTTTACATAGTTTCCATAGCATTCATTGCAAGCTATGGTTTACTTATGTTTAGTATGCCTTTGATAGCATTCATCCCGTGCTGTCTAGTATACTTTAAATATCATTTTTTTTTTACATGCTATGCTTAGTACTATTATTGCACCACTATGCTATGCTTAGTACTCTTATTGCACCACTGCTACTCAAACCTGTCCACAATTCTCAGTAACTTTAATATCAATCCAACCAAGCTCATAAAAAAAATAACAAAAGAAATGAATACTCAAACTTCATACTCATTCATTAGATATATATGCATAATCTTTCAAGTACACACCCAAAAAGCAACTTATATTTCATCCAACACATCAAGTATCACCAGATTTCATCTCCCCCATGAACATCTATATTCCAAAAGAAGACTGCAAGTCTTTAGCAAAAAAAAAAAAAAAGTAATAGCTTCAACTAAGTCCACCCAGCACTAGCACATCATCATATGTGTATCTTCATCAAAAGTCAATCAAAAAGTCAAGAACCACCAATCTTTTCTTTCAAGCCATAGACCTACATGTGCAAGAAGAAAACATCTCGATTAGACTTGTAAACCAACCGATTTTATAGACAGGTATGCAAAAATATATACCTTTTCGATATGTGGAGGTAAACAAAAATGAATTACCATGTTGTAGAGTCCATAATAACTTTGTCACTAGGCCAAGCAACAGTCGTTCCACGAGCTTCTTCAATATATGTCATATCACTTGCATTCCTCCATAGATAGTACACTTTAAATTTTTTTGTAACATCCACCCAAACTCTCATTGCCTTAGGTCCAATAGGAATATGATGAACCAGTGCATTTGGATCACTAGAAGACCAGCGCCCTTCAGCGACTACTTCTCCCGTCCCCATCCAATCAAGCAATTTGCACTTGTTGCTATGAGGGTTAGTGTTCATACTCTTTAGCAACAAGGCGACACAAAACAAACCGACCATGTAAATAGAAGAGTGATATAAGTATCCGTAACCTAAATAATTCGATAGCAACAAAGAAGAAGAGTGATCTCTTGATCATAGCTCAAAAAAAATGAGAAAATAAAACTAGTACTATGCAGCCCCTGTAAAAGGAGCAGTCCAATAGGAAAAAAATAACACTCTAGTAAATTCTTCCCAGGTAGCAAAACACAGCCTCAACAAATAAGCACCATCTAAAACACATGGTTCTGTAGATACAGATTCAGCATAGATACAAATTCAGCAAGAACACTACATTGACCTTTCAGTCCCAAACTTTTGTTAACTCCCCAAAACAGAATATGGTAATACCTATGACTTTCCATTTGCAGTGAAGGAAGAGACGCTCATCTGATTTAGGAGCATTTCCAGAATATACAGACTTTCACTATGGTAATTCCGGAGCATTTCCAGTAAAAACCAAAATCAAGCAAACTAAGATAAAGAACTATCGCAAGTGGGGTAAACACACACACATTTTAATCATTAGGTCGGCGATATGGGAGACTCGGGCCGTTAGGAGATCAAGGGTACTGGATCGCCGGTCCAACCTCCACCGCCGGCAACGGTAAAAGTCTGTGGATAAGGATCGGGGTGAATGTACTTCTGGCATCTCATCGCCTGTTTCGCTTGGTGTGGCTGATCTATAACTATCCAAAGGGCGCACTGATTCAATGTGAATAGGTTATCTCATCACTTTCGATTCAAGGTGGGGTTCTTCGTTAAAAGCTTCTGCTTGTGCAGATTGAGGGTCTTAAAGCACTACCTAGCCAATTTGGCTTCATGCAATCAAGATCTAGGGCTCAATCGTAATCATATCCAGGTTTTTCTTGTTTCTAGCTCTGATAAGTTTGTAATATTGACTTTGTGTTCTCTGGAGTTTTCTTATTCATGGCTGACCAACAGACTACTTTATTTGTGGACAATCTCCCAATCTCGATTAAGAAAATATGGGTCTACAATTTGTTTGTGAAATTTGGGGAAATCAGAGAGGTTTTTATCCCGAACAAGAAAAGTAAAGCTACAAATCAACACTTTGGGTTTATTAGATTCCACTACAGGAAGGACACACTTGCAGCTATCACCAACACAAATGGTGCTTGTATTGGGGCCAAAAATTGACAGTACATGTAGCAAAATTTGGACATCAGAAGAAGTCTCATTTCAAAATGCATTACAAGCCTAACACACATAAAGTAGACAATAAAAATACACATCTCTCTCCAAAACTATTGTTAAGTGAAATTATCAAAACTATTGTTAAGTGAAATTATCAACATCTCTCTCCAACAGTTGGAGCATGATGCCATAGCGTTGCCACAAGCCCAAAGCTGTATAACAATGCAATCATTAAATAGATTCGTACTCGTGATTAAACTGATAACTCCACTTTGATCATTCTATTTTACCTTTTAAGTAGAAATCTCCTCAAACACAAGTGCTTAAAATGTTCTAAAACACAAGCATCTCCCTACTATACATATAAATCGATATCTTTGTTTCAGGCTAACACATCTTCTAGATCATGGAAAATACTACTATCCAGGCTATGTGATATCCAAAATGCGAAACTTGTCGAGGGACACCTGAAACTCAAGTGTCAAACTGTTAATGACACCAAAATGCACTACTACCCAGGGCAAACAAAGAGTGTATCAGCCGCATCTGGGTAAAAATCCAACTAAGGAACATCCTTCTAAGATCCCCATCTAGGTAAAATCACCAAAATGCACTATCCAGAGCATACAAAGAGTGTATCAGCGCTGAAATAAATAACATGCTTACCGAGGGAGGAACAATGGGTGTAGGTGGTGTTACTTCGTTTGTTGCCTGCTGATTCTGACTCTAGAAAGTTCGCGGACAAGAAAAGGCATAAAAAGTATTATTCGAATAGTCCATAATTAACATCAATGCATAAAATTATGAACTCCTTACTTGGTTTTTCTTTAACTCGTCAATTACATTCTGCATATTTGCCATTTGAGACTTGAAGTGAGCATTTTCTTCATTTAGCTGAGCTACTTGGCTACTCACTTGTGACAATATACCTAATCCTCTTTCACGACCACACCTCTCGAGACCAAGAACTTTAGAAAGAGCATGTTCTTTTAGATTCGTTGAAGATGAATTTGGTGTATCCTGTCCAACATTTTTCAATTCCTCCTAACATGAAGAAAATGCTTAAGGTGACTACCTAACATATGAAAAACCAATGTAAATGACTAAGGTGACTGTCTAACATATGTAGCAAATTAAGCATATAAGTAAACAATGAGCCATATGGCCTTACAACTGTTTGATCGACATTTGTTTTTACAGGTTCACCATTCTTTTTTGTATGTCCAGCAGTCCATACAACAACTCTATTGATGGAAGCAGGGTCTTTACTCTTTTGTTTCTACAATCATAACAAATATATAGTCAGAATGCAATTTAGGGTCCTACATTTTCAAACAAAGTAAGAAGAATCTGGGAAAAAACCTAAACTGTTGAGGTATTACCAATTCATCGGCCAACCGTGCATATCCCTTACGACTCATAGTATGCGAGATTTGTCTCTTTCTCATTTTCTTGAAACCATTGCTCTTGACCTAAATTTAAGAGTTAAATTAAACATCATTATGCTACACTACAATCCAAACTCTCTCTCTCTCTCTCTCGATAACTCAACCAGTCCAAAAACTACTACAAAACAAACTTTTCAGTGGGTATGGAACATGGTACGTAGGAACATTTAAATGCAAAAATAGAAATAACAGCAAAAATAGAAACAAAAGTGGAAATACCTTAAAATTCTCACTGGTTTTTGCCTTCACAAAATCCTGCCAATCATGCAATGATTTGATGTTATAGGGCTGCAGCTTCATTAGTTCTTCCTCATTTAAAGTACTATTTATTTTTGTGACTAATCTTGACTTGGAGGCTCTCCAAAGTACACCCATGTGCTTAAGAACCCTTTCTCTCTCCCGTTCTTCATCCAACTTGAATCGTACCTACAGATTTGTTGTAATTAAAGTGAAATTTTAACATTTTTTCACTTCCACAAGAATTAAACAAGATCATCACACCATACCTGAGTTGATTTCCACAGGACTTCTCCCATTCCTAAAGGAATGTTTTTCCAATCCGAAAGTGTATATGGCACAATCTCTCGAACTAAAAGTCCCAAGAAAGAAGACAACTTGGCTGATCCCTTACGGATAGGTCGACCCTTGTCATCAAATATAACTTCAATGCGACTCTCTGCATCTGCAGAAATGTTTTTTAGCTTGGTTGGCCCTCTTTTGCGTTTGGAATTTTGTGACACTTTAGTAGGGACTATGACAGGAGTTGTTGGAGCCATCTTGAACCTATTCACATGAATGCACAAAATTAGTTACTGTAACTAATGAAAGAATTGAGTCAAAGATACACATTGATAAGGCTTGATAACAGATATGCAAACTTTATTCAAATTGACATGAAAGTTCAGATTATCATGGAAAGATTAAACTTACAATATCCCCGTAAAATTTCCTTTGAATGACTTGACAAGTACATGAATCAAACTAATGTACCCTCACAATTCCATGCTGCATTCTTGTACTCACTAGTGGATCTACCAATGTAAAAAGCAAACGTGTTAAATATATTAATAATCTATAACTACCGTATCCAAAATAGTTTGGAAGTATGTTTTCTATTACCTAGTCAAATGCACCCAATCTTTGTCCATAATCTTAAGAGCAGCAATCTTCTTTCCTGATATCATTTGGTCATACATATAACTAGTTTCAAGCTTAAAAGTAATGAGGTTATCAATTATCACAAAACTCAACCATATGTACACAAAAGAAAGAAGATTTCATTTCACAATTTTCCAAAGCTGTATACCGACTGGAGGTGCTAGAAGTAATATTTACAAAGAAGTGTCTTCTTATAGTACAAGGTGATCATATAAATAGATTTTGCCCCAAAGAAACCCATCATGACCAATAATCTTGTTAGCTATAACGAAATTGATGAAAAACGCAGCTCTACTACAAGAGAGCACTGCGTAAATGCTAAATCAACATATAGAATACAACAAAAGAGCTTCCTCGTGGTTGTTTCCAATTGGTATTTGGGCAAGAGATAATTGCTCACAATTACAATTCCTTAAGGCCCCTCGAGCTTTTATTAAGTGTTTTACCCATGAAGCACGAGAAATATAATTCAAACACCTCAATTAGTTCAAGTTTGGTGGGATATTGTTTAAATCCATGACTTGAACCAAATTTTTTTGGCACATTGCAAACTGAGTTAAAAAGTGAAAACAAGAGTACATAAACAATAGACTATTTGCCTCAAACGAATCAAACCTGGTAAAGGAGTTCCGATCAACACACTATTTGCCTCAATTGATGCAATAGGTCCCACTATTACACTTGATTCTTCTTCTCAACTACAGAATAAAAGAGTAGAACAAAGAGGAAGTCAAGGGACTAGCAGTGAAATGGAGGTTAATCGATCAAATTTTAGGGGAAAAAAAGGAGCACACCTAAAATCCATAAAAAACCCGATGGCACGGCTTCAGAAATTCCTGCCAAGAAGAATAATGAAATACACAAAGACTCCAAGCAGGAATTAAAATCCTTATGTACATAAATTAAAATCAAGAGAGTACTTAAAACAAAAAATGTGAAGTTGCTGACTATGTTGTTTTGTTTGCATTGCTTCTCCCTTAAATTGGTTGGTATGGATCTCAACTAATTAAGAGAAACCTTAAAAAACATAAATGTTGTATCCCAAGATTCTAGTGTAAGCACCCAAAGACTCCGAATTTCAAGAATCAACTACTATTGTGGGTGTCTTGCCTTAGTATAAAGCAAAACTCAACTAATAGGAGCGGCAATTTGTTTCTACCAAAGGGAAACAAAGTAGGAGTTTGAGTTAGAACACCCATCTCAGACAATTAAATAATAACATGAACATAATGAGGTATGGTAAGTATCTAAGGCAACGTTAATATAAAGGAAAACTCAGATTTATTCTTACTTTGCATTAGTACAAAGCAAAACTCAAACAATGAGGTTTTTTTACTCAGAAATGTATAGAAAATGAGTTAAAGGGAGACCACTACTCTAATGGAAATCTGTAATGGAAAAATGACAGATTTTTCTAATATAAGGGGGACCACTACACACAAACTACGATACCAAATTTTTTTACTGTAATGGGAACATTACTTTTAAGCACACCAAAACCCATGCAATCATTACAAAACCTAGTTTCATGCACAATTTTTCCAAAAAAATGAACCCAACCCATGCAAATCTGTACAACACTGTTGGAAGAATCAATACCTTTGTATAAGAACTAATACATTTCATAAAGAATTAGCAGAAAACACTAGAATTCCTCACAAACCCTTGTACTAGGGCAATAAGTAAGGAAAAAATCAATATCAAACCTGGTGATGGCTCTACGAACCGGTTGTTCGCTATTGTCGTGGCAAGATATGTGAATATAGCTTTGATTTCTTCTTTGACAACTGAATGAGAAAGCATAAGAACAATGATAATCATTAGATTAGTAAGGAAACAGAGTTGATCGATTAGATAGTAGGTGAAATAGAGAACAACAAACCTACAACTCAAGATTAAAACCTTAGAATACAAGAAGATTAATAACTGGTGTTTAGTGAAGGTCGCAGGAAATGATAGAGAATCTAGGGCCTGTAGTTTTGGGGAAACCACAGATCATGGGCTCAGTTTTGAAAGGGGAAAAAATGGGACTTCATTCCACCTCCCTTCTCAACAACTTCCGGTAAAGAATTCCTAAATGCATGTGTGAGTATAACACTATAAACACTGTACTAAATGTGTTCATCCTCAACCAAACAATTACAAGCCCTAATTTCAGTAAAAAAAAACAAAGAACCCCCAATTTTTTTTATCATCAATAACCAAACGTGTACAAGCCCTAATTTCTGTGGAAAAAACAAAGAAAACACCTAATTTCTTGATCAAATACGTGTATAAACACACACACACACACACACACACACACACACACACACACATATATATATATATATATATATATATACAGACAGAGAGAGAGAGAGAGAGAGAGACCTCGTTGTGGGAGGGGTTTTGTGCGCAGCTTTCTTGGCTGAATTAGGTCAGTTCGAGAGAGAGTGGATAGACGAAGAGGTCAGCCATTGAAGGAGAGTAGGTCGACTGTGAGAGAGAGAGAGAGAGAGAGAGAGAGAGAGAGAGAGAGAGAATGGGTTCTATTTGTGAGAGGAAGAGACAAGTTTAGAAGCAGAGAATGGGTTCAGTTCGTGTAAGGAAGAGAATGGGTTTCCTGTTTGTGGGGTTTTTAATTTTCGCGTGTTTTTTGTGGGCGGCCAAGTTGGCGCCTAAAAATTGGGGTAGCGCCAAAAATTGGGCATAACGCTATTGTTTTGGGAGTGGAACGCTATAGAATTTAAGTGTGGAGTGTTTCATCGGTTCTTTTCCCTAAAATGCTATAATTGATCATCTACCATAGCATTTCTAAAAGTATGCTATCAAATAATGCTATAAAAAGACATATTTGTTGTAGTGCCAGTAGTTGTTGAAAATGAATCTTAAGTGCTGGATTTTGTTCTACTATGCCAGAACTTGAGCCAGAATGCTAAATGAATGCCCAAGTGCTCAAATAGTTCAATAAGAGTTGAAGTATGAGAACAAATGTTTTTTGCTCAGATGCTTCAATTTCCAAGGATATGTAACTCCTTTTCTGTACATGAACTTGGGTAGCTCAGTGGGGCTATCGTAAAACTTCATCTACGGCGATCCTAATTATTGTTGAGTCCCCCAATTTAAGTTGAAAATGACGAAATTATTGATTTCTTTGCATGTTTAGAATTACAATTTTCAATTACTTTTTCTTTATCTTGAATTGCTACATATTCGAGTATCATTGATGATATATTGAGTAATTATTCTTGTTCTTGCTCTTTTTTCCAGGTGAGCGATGCGATGAATAGACTTGGATTTGGGCATTCAAAGATTTGATCTCCGCTACTTTTGTTTTGGGATATTATCATGATTAGATACATATTTAATATGGGAATTTCTATTAGTGTGAACACTAGATTTGATGAATATTTTTTGTGGACCTTATTTGGGTGAATTAATGGTGACTATTGGATTAGTAGATATGAAATTAATGTTATGGTTCCTTTGAAGTATGTAGATTGATTTTTATGTGCAAAATTTCATGGGTCAATGATATTCGAGGGATATTAAAAAAATTCAGAGAGCATTATATGCTGCTCTCATTTGGTCTCCCATGATGTGGGTGAAGGTTATTTTTGGTGACAGGGCATATGTAGTAGCAGTAAACATTACTACTTTCAGTGACTACACGCTGTGGCAAAAGAAGAACATTTGGCCACATGCTTGTGGCAAAAAATGCACATTTGGCCACATGTTTTAAAAGGGGGTGACTGTTATCCACATTTTTGGCGACAAGGTTGTCACCGAAAACATCTTTCTGTGACAAGTATTCTTGTTGCTGAAAGCATCTTTCTGCGACAAGCTCATTACCTTGTGGCCGTTGACTTTTAGTGACACGGATTTGGCCACTACATTGGGCTTGTAGCCGAAGAGTATAGGTGACAAAATCCCATCTTTTGGTCACTTTTTTGGGTGTGGCCAAATGTGTTTTTTCTTGTAATGACAGTTGAACAAAGACCCAAACAACGTCAATGGCTTTCATTAGAAAAGCTTCTTATAACTTCATTATCATCCCCAAAATAATCTTCACCCAAGATCTTGTTAATTGATCGAGTAGCCTGAGCTGAATCAAGATGAAACTTTTTTATGCCTTCGGAAGAAACAGATAAAGCAGCGGCTGCAATCGCAGATCTGAACACAACGCATTTCTTTGTCTTATTTTTCTTTCGGTCACCCACCTTCTTGGATTTAGGAAAACCCTTCAAATCTGAAAACTTTTTATGCTTCCTTTTTGCTTTCCGAGATTCCTTCACAACATCAGTTGGATTGAGGTCCACAAATAACTTGATACCCTGAACATCTTTTTCATTTAGAAAACCCACTTCAAAAAGATTCCAAAAACCTTGATCAAATTCCTCAACCTCCTTTTCCTTTATGGTACGCTCTGAGTTTCCAACAACTTGGGCTCCTGACACAGCCGTCTTACAACAATTAGCCTCCATTAACAGATGCACCTCTTGAAACTACAAAGACTTAATGTTTTGGTCCAACTTTTGGGGTTCCTCCACTAACTCGACCTCATAACAAATAGCCTTATTAAGATGCCCAATGATATTATCCGCAACACAATCAAGATCATTAAGAGACTTTGCATCAACCACATGAACCTCATTGGTCGAAATATCCTTTTTGGCATTCACATCGGCATCAACTTGAACGGAGCTGGAATCGGTAGCAACTCCATAGTCATGTATCGCCACGTTGGAAGGAAGAAAATCATTCATTGAAAGACCAGGAGCGGAATTATCTTCGAGAATTCTAACATCATAGACTAAACCCAATTAACTTCAATTTTAATCCATTTATCAATTCTAGATGACTCCTTGGTGACTATCAACAATCTCCCATTGACGAAAGATTTGCAATACAAAGTGTCATCATCCACAGAGATAAGCTGACCCCAGCATTCACCAATTTTTTTAAAAGTATTCATGGACCAGCCATCTAAAGGAAGACCAAAGCAGTTGATCCAAGTTAACCTTTCCAAACTTGTCGCATCTCCATTCCATCGCTTTAAAGAGACAAAACAACTTTTTAGCCATTGCTCTTTGACTGAAACATTCCGCAGCTCCTCATTTGGATAGGTAATGAGCATTGATCTTCCACCCATGTCCCTGATAATGACATTAACCCCATGCTCCTTATAAAATTCTTTTTGCAAGTCTTCCACAGAAATCAGTAATTGAAGCAACCCCACAGCACTGCGTAAAAGCCAATCATTCCCAGAAGGAGAAATTTTCAAGACAATATCAATAGAATCAGGTGCCTCTAAATTATTAGAAACACCTGTTACCACTTGGGCATCAGATTTTCCTTTGTTGTAGTTCTTTACCTTGCAAAAATCAGCATCAAGATTGGAACTATGGTCCTCCTTTGCCTCATGAATACTAGTTTCAACATCTGTACGAGGGAGAGATGGGAGCTTCAAGGCTGACTTGCCAGCATAATGACCAAAAGATGCTTCCTTGGCAAAAAGCTGTTTGTCTTTCACCCATAAACCATTGGATTTTGAAATTGCAACCCCTGCTGCGACATGACAATCATATTGAACAAAACCGAATTTGGAACCGGTCCTTTTGCTTCGCTTTGCCGGAATGTAAACATCTTTGACAAAACCAAATTTATTGAAATATTTTCGGAGCCAACCTAGATCAACCTCCTCTGGCAAGTTGTCAATGAATAAAGTACACAAAGATTGATTAAAATTCCCCGACCCGTTATGCTTATTCCCCTGATTGTTCCTATGAATGTTAACCTTAGGGATCCAACCTCCCTCACTAAGCTTCATTTCCACCAAATCTCACAAACCATAACAGAGACAGAAGATAAAACAGTGAACCCAACAACAGCCGCAGCCACAGATGCAAATCGGCAAAGAATAAATGGACCAGAAAAACAGAAACCAGGGACACTAACCTTTGCAAGGACGAACAACGGCGAAAAAGCTTCCTTGCAGATCGAATGGAGTCCCAAAACGGATGGAGGCCCAGAATGGAGACGAAACGAAGAGATTGAATGAGAGGGAGGGTGGGAGAGAGAGGGAAAAGAGAGAAAACAGGGAGAGAGGGAAGGCTGGGAAAGGGAGGGCAGGAGATTGCCGGCCAGAAACTGCCGCCGGAGGGGCGGCACAAGGGGGAGATGAAAGGGCTAGGGTTTCATCGCTGGTGTTCACTCTTCACATAGCACGGGGTTTCCGATCTATTAATGCCAAGATTACAAATCACCTACACATTCTAAAAATGCTCCCGCTAGCCAATGAAAGTGTCTAAACCCTCCAAACCATATGAAAGTGTCTAAATCCCCAAACCTAATGAAAGTTCCTAAACCTAAACCCTAGGGTACCCTATGAAAGTGCCTGAAACTCTAGGGTACTCTATGAAAGTGCCTAAACCACTAAAACCCTATAATTGGAAATTGTACCCTAAACCTAAACCCTAGAGTACCCTATGAAAGTGCCTATAACACTAGGGCCGTACGAAAGTGTCTAAACAACTAAAACCCTATAATTGAAAAGTGCACACTAAGTGCCTAAACCCAAAATGCCTAAATCCACTATAACATACCCCAAAAAGCCTAACCCCCCCAAAATTGAACCCAATCCCAAATTCGGAAACAGACAAAAAGTTAATTAAAGTGTCTGACCCACGCATGAGAGAGAGAGAGAGAGAGTGATGGGTTAGGAAATGAAAAGTGACGGCATGACCTGTCACTTTAAAGGGTTAGTAAATGGAACAGTTACGGGCTAGACCAACCTTTCTTTTGTAATTTTTTTTTTATATGATTAAGGGTATTTTTGTCTAGTATTGTTCTTGAACCCTCTAAAATTTCACATCATTGTGTTGGAAGCATTAAAATAAGTTAGGCTAGACTAAACACCTTTTAAAGCCCCAAACTTGTCCTTTAGGCCAATTTAAAAAAAAAGAAAGATCATGCCGAAAACTTCTTAAGCCAAAAGGCAGCTCTTTACATGTAGCCAAAACACTTGAGACTTTTGGCAAAAGGCAGCTCTTTACATGCTTGTGAGAAGAGAAAGAGTTTCAAGATAATAATATTCCGATGAGACACTTAACGATATTCAATCGAGCTGAGTTTGGTACACTTGTAGTACTCGACGAGTTGTATGCGGCAAACATCTCTGATCGTCGGACCGACACCGGCACGGAGGCATTGGTCCCTGCACAACACGTTGCGCAGCACCCCCTGGTTCCTAAAACTAATGACAACTTGTTCATTTCAGAATATTTATCAATTGAAAAATTACTAAATAGGATATACCAGTAAAAATTTGATAAATTTACCACCTAAAGTAATTTTGAATGAAGATAATTTTATCAAATTGAATTATCAATCCTTTTCGTAAATGTTGTACGTAATGAGGGAAGATATTTCAATGGAACTGTTATTGGCAATGCCCTCTCATCTGATGTGGGTTTCATTTATATATAAATCCCCTTCTCATATGAGAGAGATGTTATCGATAACCGTTGCTTTGAAAATTTTCTGCGTCATGAGGCTATCAGTTGCACTGCATAAGAGTTGACAACGCCAAAGGTTGTATACAAAAGTTTTGGTGGTTTTCAAAAAATCAGTTGATGGGGGTTAACAGTATAGTTTATGCTATTACAATTCCCAACTCATGGTTACAAAATTACCAATTAGCTTCTTTTTTTGATTGTCTCTAGCCATGTCTTATGGCAGGGGGTCCCAAAGAGAAGATCAGAGTGTTTTTTGCCTATTGTAATTGTCCCTGATCTTTCTATTTTGGGATGTCCCAAAATAAATATCTCATTCCTAAAAATAACTATTAAAACATGTCAAACTTCTACTCCGTCCGTATCAAATTGCTTGTCACTTATATTAGTTTGGGATGTTTCAAATTATTTGTTTTGTTTGAAAAGTCAAAACAAAATTAATTCAATTTTTCAAAATAACCCCTTTACTAACGTACACCAATCATTTCTCTCAAAAGTTGAAATATAAGGGTATTGTTGGAAATTAATGAATCTGTTTAATGTGAATGCATTAAATGAATGCAGTTATTGCATGTCTGCTTAAAAAGTTGGGATTCCCAAATGTGACCAGCAATTTGAAACGGAGAGAGTAGTTATTAAAAAGTACTACTTTTTATCTTAAATGGTTTGTCCACAGTTGATATTCATGTCATTTTTAAATTGTCTACATCGTTCAGTTTATAATATTTTTCAGTAATTTTGAAAACTTTGGATAATAATATTAATTGAGACGTATAAAATAAGATCTATATATTACATAGATTTAAATACATTTAGTTAACTTTACAGTTTCAAATGTTAATTTTAGATATGTAAAATAATAAATCTGCCGATTTCATAAAAAGTTAGAATCTCTGTAGGGAACATTTATGAGCCCGGAGGGAGTATAGGTTTGCAAAAATGATTGTGACACAAACTTTGTGCCACAACCCCACTCACATGGGGTGTGGGTCCCACATGGACCCCATGTGCGGGCCCCACACCCCATGTGAGTGGGGTTGTGGCACAAAGTTTGTGTCACTATCATTATTCATAAGTTTGCCAAGTCAAACTGCATATCAAATTCATATACCACAGTTATACAGAGGTAGGTGGTAGGTCTATTAGTGACAGTAGAGTACTCCTCCTTCTATAAGTACAAGATATGCATGGTGCTGTCCCTTCATCCCCCGAGTAAAAAAAGAAGATCGAAGAAAACAAATACCGTGTGAGCGTGTGAGAGAGAGAGAGAGAGATGGAGGAGATGCGCGGGGCAGCAATGGCACATTACGTGAACATGTCGAACAAAAAGCAGCAAGAGGTTGTGAAATTCTTCAATTCAATAGACAAAAACGGAGATGGAGACGTGAGCACCGAGGAATTCTTGGATTTCATAAGAAAGAAAGGGTACAACATGGAGCTGCCACAAAACGTGTTTAAACTTCTGGACGAAAACAACGACGGCACTCTGAATTTTGAGGAAACTGTTACTTTCTTCTACATGATCACATTCAAAAAGTTTACGTTCTGCAAAGGGTGTGGAATCTACCTATCGGGCCTCCATTTCGTATGTGTCAAATGTCACAAGGCTGACAAAGAGAAGACGTACGACCTCTGCTCTTCATGTTATCGTAACAAGAACCACAGCCATACACACACCAAATTCTTGGACAACGATGCTCTCCTCCGGCGCAAGGTAACACACAGACCATTCACATACATGAATGTTCAAAACAAAAGGTCAAATAATTTGGAAGGTTATAGGTAATACCATAGTGTCTGATCGAGCCGATTTTGAACTGAACTTTAGAAAACCCTTTTAAAAAGCAAATACATGATCATATGCTTTTCGAAATTTCAATTTTGCGATGATCTGGACTTGTTAATGTTTTTTTATTTATTTAGAGGAAGGAAATTTTTGTTTCTATTTGTGAGAGATGCTACAGTGCACACCCTCTAAAAATTACTCAATATGAGATTTTGTGACTTAAAAATATGAGATTTGCGGCTCTAAATATGAGATTTTGTGGCTAGAGATATGAAAGGCGTACTCATACGGATAGCCACAAAATTTCATATATGTCCACAAAATCTCATATTTAGAGCCACACAATCTCATATTGGATCCATGCGGACTTGGTGCGGACCTTGCAGATCTCATATTTGGAGCCACAAAATCTCATATTGGAACACAAAATCTCATATTTAGAGCCACAAAATCTCATATCGGTCATCACAACAATAAATATTGGAGTCCATAAAATCTCATATCGATATACATACTATCTCATATAGTCAATGATCAAATGTGGCACAAATTTTCACACGTCATACGTGGCACAATCTCGGCCGTCCATCCGTATGGGGTGCATACCATATGTCATCTCATATTTAGAGTCACAAAATCTCATATTATCTCATATTTGTTGCCACAAAAATCTCATATTTAGAGCCACAAAATCTCATATGGGGGGGTGTACGTTTACCGTAGCATTTCTATTTGTGTTATTCGTAGAAAAAGATTACAATAGTAAAAAGGAACCAAAGAGAAGGTATCATAACACATGAGAACTTTGATGTATTCTCGGTTTATCTTGTGTGGTTGGCATCTTGCCATCCCTTTCCTTTTTCGGGTTAGAGCGGCATATGATTGTCCTCTCCTCGGATGCCAACTTTGTTGGGATGCGTGGTTAGGTTGTGATGCCTTGTGCTCTTTCCCCTTTAATTATTGTAATCGTTCTGTTTTGCGATGATTAATAAAGTTCTTTGTTTATCAAAAAAAAAAAAAAAAAACATCCCAACAAGTTTGCATCCAATCACGTGAAAATATAGAGAGCATCTCACTGGACTTGTTAATGTGCAATCCGTTGTTTGAACTTTGATTTGGGTTGAGTTGTTAACCAAGGGAAAATCTATCTATGGTAATCCTTTTAATGTATGTTTTTGGTACTTGTTACGTATTCTTGGTAGGTTACCATGTATATTTACGTCATTTGTGAATTTTTTAAAAACTGTAATGGTTTGTAACAAGGTTATCATTAATAGTGAATTTTTAAAAATCCATAACGATTCAAAACATGACCAAAATCATACGTAAAAATACCAAAATAATACGTAATGACGAGTACCGTACCTCCTTTTCAAGGGCACATATTATAGCACTGTCCATGCACTAACTAACTGTGGTCTTTTATGCTTTCAGGGCATAATGGGGAAGACTTTCAATGTTGCAGCTAAAGTATTGAAAGTCGGTGCAACTCTTCATGGCCTGCTGTTTTAAACGCAAAATTGAAGAACTAGTCCCGTTAGTAGTTCTACATATTTTTAGGGCATGTTAAACCTTTGCGGTTTTTGCTTATCTTATGCCAAAATATCAATTTTTGACAATAGATTTCAAAAACTGCCGCAGGCGCGCTTCATTATGCATCCCAATTTATAAAAAAATTTGGTTTGCCTTTCATTTTCCATAATTAGGTAATTTGGGAGTGTAATGTAATTGTATCCTCTTTGTATTTCAACTTCAAGGTTTATTGACGTATTTTACATTTTGTAATGTATTTTCAATTTTTTGTTAACTAGCCGCAGATACTAACAAGAACCGAAAAAAGAGAGAGAACATTGTAGAATCAATGGGTGTATTAATACAAAAATAGATGAACAAAGAACAAAAAATGGAAGAAATAAAAATCACCAGCCTCCTCATTTAACCCAGTTAAGACTTTTTTTTTTTTTGTGTCATTTGTTATTCCTAATCTATTACATGGGAGAGGGGATAATGAGACTGAATTCCGAAATGTAGTGTGGGTCATCCAAGAGCTCTACCACATGAGCTAGTCACCACTTGGCGTTAAAACTCTTTTCATAGGACTAACAAATTACCTCATCTCTACAAAACTAAATAATCCACGATACTGCAAAAAAAAAGGACTTCAACCCTTTGAACGTGAAACCAAACCACTATATGGCCAAATCAACATAATTTTTTTTTTTCCCTATCTTAGCGTGCCTGAACCAAATAACTCGCACCTCAACCAATTCCCGTTCACTGGGCAGATGTCCAAATCAGCATAAGTTGGATGACACGCGCAATTCAATGCAAGTTATGGTCAAAGTCCACTAAAGTTTTTATATAATGTAAGGTATGATTCTCTCTAACGGTACATAGCGATTTGAATGATCTGGTTTTGTTTTTTTTTTTATTATTGGCCTCATAATGTAACATTCACAAAAACAATAAAACAAAGAACGTATGGAAATAGACTGGGAGGCTGACGCAATCTAATGATGCTTGGCTATGTTATGTTGCAAGTTGCAACACCAAAGACGGGAGGCTGACGAAACTATAAAACAAATAACGTATTCAATGTGTTGTGCACCCCTCGGCCATTGGATCGAGTTTTTTTTTTTTGATCGACAAAAGTAAATTTCATCTCCATGAAGGGCTAATGAAATTAGTATAACAAAAGAGATCCTATATTGAGGTAGTCTCGAAGGGACCATGACCCTCTTACTTCTAGAGCTCGTAGAAATCTAACCTGCCCCCTCACCTCCCATTTTGAAATTTATAAGAAAATAAAAAAATAGTTGTCAAGATGCCAACCAGCCACTTGTTGAAACCCACGAAATATAGCACCACTTGCTCATAGAACATCTGGCCCACTTGCCCATAGAATATCTTGCTCATAGAATAAAGCTCCACTTGCCCCTTAAACCCCTCCCCAATAAAGATGATACCTCTAAGGGAAAAATCCACGCGGACCACGCCAAAACCCCTTACAAACCCCAATAAAGCTCTCTGCCGAGAGGTGCTTTTTTTTTTCTTTCTTTTTTCTCTTTTTTTGCAAGTGAATGGAGTACTTTGTTGGTGTCATTTCTCCTTTTTTTTTTCTTTTTTTTTTTTGATAGCTTTAGTCACACAACTTGGTTGTCCAAAAAATAACACGTCCAAACTATTGTAAGGCTTATCAGTCTTTTTTTGTTGTCATTTTAATGGCAAGTACATTTTTTGCATGACCATATACAATTATACACGTATATATATAAAGGGCTAAAAAATTACTTGTACCACTTACTGGATTGTGGGGAGAAGATGATACAGATATGTCATATGTCTAATGCAATTCACAATGTACATCACATAGATGGGAGGTTTTTTTTTTTTTTTTTTTTACCCTTACGGAGGAACCGCTCAAGAACAGGGTCACTAATTGGAGCCACATATAGAGCATAAACTTCTGGGCCACCTGAAGCAAACCACTGGCCCAAGGACGTAAATTGGATGCACCACTTTAATTTGATCACGGGCTTTTATTTCGATATCAAGTACTTTGACTTTTCGCTTTTTATGCCATAAGCCTTCGAATATTTACAACACAGCTCTAGCATTTAGCTCCAAGTAAGAATACCAATGGACTTGACAATGATAAATTAAGGGGAACTTTATGTGAACATTGACCCGTCTATCAGTTGTACTCCCGCATAAAAGGAAATAGTCTACCATTTGAAATATATATATATATATATATATATATATATATATATATATATATATATATATATATATAAGAGAAAAGGATCCAAAAATAGTGAGCAGACCACTCCGATTACACAAGACAATATTGCCATATTGGAGAGGAAACTCTCCAATGATGCTACTTTTTATATGCAAATGCATTGGGGGGGCCTGGATCAAAGTAATCAAGTAAAAGAGAAATAAAGTAATTAAAAAATGAAGTAAATAAACAATATTTAATAAATAAAAGAGAAAATAAAAAAGAAAAAAAAGATATTAGAGCATATTATAAAAATATATATAAAGAACGAGAATTAAAAGATATTAGAAAAACAAGATATTAAATAATTAAAAAAGAGAAATAACATATTAGAGATTTCTAAAAAGATAGAAGAGAAAAAATATATTAATAAAAGATATAAATAAATATTTAAATAAAATAAATGAATTAAATAAAAAAAACTATATAAAACAAAATAAATGAATTAAATAATTAAATGAATTAATATAAAGAAATGAGTTAACTAAAGAAAAGAAATAAAGAAATAAATTAATATTAATAATAGAAAAAAGATATTAATAAAAGATATAAATAAATATTTAAATAAAAGAAATGAATTAAATAAAAAAACTAAATAAAAGAAATAAATAAAATAATTAATATTAATAATAACGTTATGGTAATTAAAGGAAGAGAGAGGGGTAAAATGGTAATTAGGGGGGGGGGGGGGGGGGCGGGCAGCGTGGGTGTCAGGGGGTGAGGGGGGGCGCAGAGCAATTTGCCTCTCTGCCCCATCAGACAAGAATTCAAACTACTCCCTCCGTCCCATAAAGTTTGAACCCTACTAAACTACGTGCAATTTTTAAACTAAAAAATAATGTATTTACTAAAATAATTTTTTTATTTTTTTTGCACCGTATAAAAGTTCTTGACGAGATCTATCAAACAAGATCCATATTGACTAAAAAATTATTTTCATAAACACGTTATTTTTTAGCTTGAAAATTGCACGTAGTTTCGTAGGGCCCAAACTTTATGGAACGGAGGGAGAATTAAATAAACCGAACCCCAAGAGCACACTACTGCACCCAACCAAAAGACCAAACGCGCGTGCCAACCCAACAACATCATCCGACGACCTCACCGGTCAAACCCATCTCGGCCACAGACACACCCCTCACCGGACATCGGTCACACCCTTCACAGCCCATCCTCAAACTCTATTGCTTCCCCTACCATCATTCACATCGCATCCAAACGCCTGCAAAAACAACCCTCTAAAAACTCTAAATCTGATCCCCTGTCAATCCAGACCCTTAAAAAATGCCTGCCCCACTGCTGCCGCCCTCGCCCCTCATCCGCCTTCAAATGCCGCTGCCCACATCAGTCCACCTACGCTTCAAAACTCCACCGATACGCCACCTCACACCAAGCACAACCACTGCTGTTACCACACTAGTAAAGACCACCGCCGCTACGACCTCTCAAAGACCAACCACCAGTGCTATTAATCAAAGACCAAAAGCGTAACCTAAAAGACCCCTCAAGTAGCTACAACCCAACAGAAATCGCAGCAACTAAAACCCTTCAGACCGCCTCGAGCATCCAGATTGGAAAAAGGTGGGGAACAAGTTTATTGAAAGCAAACAAGGAAGGAGAGAGAGAGAGAGAGAGAGAGAGAGAGAGAGGCGGGGGGAGGTGGCACCTCCCTCGCCCACAGGAACCCTAGTAGCAACCAAAGTTTAGAGAGAGACGGTCTCAAAGTTTAGAGAGAAAAGTGGTCTTTGCAGCCTTGCCGTTGGATCGAGTTTTGGATGGTTCGGGTGCGTTCGGGAATTTTTTTTAATTTTGATTTTTTTTACCGGTAAAAAATCAAAACACATCCGAACCGTCCAAAACTCGATCCAACGGCCGAGGGATGCACAACACCATGCACAACATGGCTGAGAACAGCACCTCCCCCGCTTCCGCAAAGGAGATGACCCTTCATTCCCTTCTATCTTATTTTTGAGACCTTCCTCATCCAGTTGAACAAGTCAAAGCCCTAATTTTTTTATTAGAATGTTGTTTGGCAAACACCTCTCCGCCTATCGCGCTATAATGTGAGAAACATATGCCTCCAAGACCCAAGGGAGAAACACGCAGTTGACAACAAAAAGAAAAGCTGTTCATGATAAGATCCCAACACCAGATACTAGTACAAATTGAGAAACATAACAGCAGCATCACAGACTTCCCAGCTAATGAAATAAGACCAAAAATGCAGCCTGCATAGGATTGATCAGCAAAACATGAGAAACATTATAGCAGCATCATAGACTTCCCAGCTGAAATTTTTTTGTTTAGCTAATCACACGATTATTAATGCAAACAAAAGAAAATAAATACTAATCCACGAATACACAATTTACATGGAAAACCCGAAAAGGGTAAGAACCACGGGAAGGAACCGAACACTAAAAATACCATTGTGCGGTTACAATCGACCTATACTTACAATTGAAACTCCTCTCAATTGACCTATCCGATTGCTAACTCCTCGTTGATCACACCAAGTGTTTGAGTTTCTAAATATGATTAAGCATAATCATTTTGTTAGCATTTGAGCTGATTCCGATCCCATCAATCAAAACAAAAGGTCAAATAGTTTTGAAGGTTACAGGTACTACCATAGTGTCAATTTTAGTTTATCGATCGAGCCGATTATGAACTGAACATTAGAAAACTTTTTAAAAAGCAAATACACCAAGTATGGAAGGTTATAGAAACTAGCATAGTGTTAATTTTTCCACAATACATGATGATCATACGCTTTTTGAAATTTCAATTTTGCGATGAACTTGACTTATTAATGTGCAATATGTTGTTTGAGCTTGATTTGGTTTGATTTGTTAAATAAGGGAAAATCTATACATGGTAACCCCTTTACGTATGTTGTTGGTACTTGTTACGTATTTTTTTGTAGGTTACCGTGAATAAATATGTGAATAATAATTTTTTTTGGGAGAGTTAATTAGGCGTCCTGTACAAAAAAAATCATTAGGATTCTATCATATGAGATTCGAATACTTATGATTCCATCTTGAAATTCAAATAAACCCCAAAATACCCTTTCTCTCTCCTAATTTTCCTAATATTTCTCTCCTGATTTTCGTAATAATTCTCTCACCTATTCTCCTAATAATTCTCTCTCCTAATCTTTCCTAATTTATCTCAATCTCTATCTCTCTCCTATCATGAAAAATCTCTCTTTCCTAATCTTACAATTTTCTCTCCTAATCTTCTCACAGAATCTCACGCCTAAAATCTCAAAAACAAATTGAAAATGCGAAAAATTATTAATCAACAATGGAAAAAAAGACAAAAAAAAAAAATCACCAAAAATTCCTTATAACAACAAATACAAAAAAAAATGATAAATTAATACTCTTAAATCATGTTCACTGTACCAATCATCTAATATGGTAAACAAATTAACCATGATCGAATCCCGAATGTAGCAAATCAATAACCGTAATCATTGCACGAACATGATTTATTGATTTTTCATTTTTATTGTATCAAATCTATCAATATGGTGGATCAATGAACCATGTTCACTGATCAATAACCTATTTTTACAAGACATTGGAACATGGTTTATTGATTAATTTCACCACTATGGTGGATCAATGGACCATATTTACTATATGAATTAACCAAATTCTCAAAAAAAAAAAAAAAAAAAAAGCCACCATTGATCTAAATTGATGAGAATGAAATGTAAGCGAAAAATATAATTTACTGTACCACATACAACCACCCATTTTTGCTGTACCGAATCCACTAGTATGGTGAATCAACGAACCATGTTTAAAAAAACATGGGAACATGGTTCATTGAAGAATCATTTTTTGTACCGAATATGTGAATGAATCATGAAAACGACAAATCTTTTGTCCCGGAAAAAAAAAATACTTCCTATACAAATCCACAACAAATCTCACAAAAACATCGAAACTCACAAACCTTTGGTTCAAAAAATACTTGCTCTGGTCTCTATCACCAACCCAACGGACAACACATACCAAATTGAGGCCTCATCCCTGTCGTCATTACTGTTCGTCAAATTGAATGCTAGTATGAGGTCATAGGCAACCAAGGAGGCATGTAAAAATTCATCCACAAATTGTCGTCTTCATGTAGATCCGGATCACCATCTTTGTGGCCTTGTGGGTATATTCCCTTCTCATCGTCATCCGCAAAACCCAAAACGTGAAAACTTTTAAATTTTTTTTTGCTTGATCACACATAGAGAGAGAGAGAGAGAGAGAGAGAGAGAGAGAGAGAGAGATTGAATGAGATTGAAATAGTTATGGGATAAATCCACCCATTTAGGGATGTGATAAATGGCCCTATAAATTGAAACAGTTATGGGATTTGAAATATCCTGATATTTCGGAAATCTTGTACATGGAAATACCTTTCTGAGGCTTTGTTGTATCACCATACCCCTAACATGCCATATGTTACCAAACCCATACGCCTGACTCGTACTAGTACCTCAGAGGTGCCCGCACATGTCCAAAGGAACCAGAATACTTCACAATTATGTACTAGTAAAATTAGTGCACAAAACTTATTACGGAAATGTAATTAATACATTACTGTTACTGTAGATATTATTACGTGGAAATACTAATTAAAATAGGACGTAAATATTTCCAGAAATATAAATTACTATTACACAATATATTACTAAAATACATAATAGGGGCACAATGGTCCAAATTCAAATTTGGGGATGGAATCATAAAGATTCAAATGTCATAGGGTGGCATCCTAAAGATAATATTGAAAGAGGATGCCTAATTAAATTTCTCTTTTTTCATTTGACAAATACTCGGCTCGTTTTTTTACTGGTAAATAGCTCAATACTTCTTCGTGAATCTCTGCTATTTGAATATGGAACATCATAACAACAAAAAGGAATGAAACGGCTATAGCTCCTATATGAACTACTGGGAAGATCATAGCGAAGAAGTCGAGACCTAACAAAAGAAGTAAACCTGAAGTGTCGGGAAAGACTAGAATAAGAAACAAAACGGAATGTACAGGATTTGTAGCACGTACAACCATCAAACCAGAGACCAAAGCAAGACTTGACAAAATAGAAAGTATCATGGTACGTCCTCCCTCCCTGAAATGGAACTTTCATGCTAGTTCTTACACTAGCATGAAAGTCTATCTAGTACGACCAGCACGGTTGTTTTCCACTTTTCATTGGCAAATCAAGAGGCAGATGAGAAAATATGGCTCTCTTTAAATCATGAAGTGAATATTGTTGTGCACGCTTGTCGATGCCTTTGAACAGTGTATCACAGTCGACATCAGCGATTCAATAGCTCCGCTCCCGCTCTAGGTAGGGGAAAGAATGGATGCTAGCTGCTTGGTTGCTAAGTCTTCACAATTTTCTTTTCCGACTAATTAGGTTGTGATAGGCGCGCAATGTCACAGATATAAGCGCCTAAGTAGGGCGAATTAGCGCATTAGAGGTGCAATTTATTCCATTTTCCACTTGATGCGGCGTTATCTTTTGCTTGGTATTGTTATGATTGATTTGTAGGAAACATGCCGGAAGAACACGGAGAGTGGACACAGGTCATCAGGCATGTTGGAAACCGGTGGGACCCAAGTAAGGACGAGCGAGCACGCTGAAAAGGCATTTTGAAGGTGTGGGTATCGATACAATTGACTGTATCGATACCTAGGCATCATGGGGCGAACAGAAGGTCTGGGTATCGATACAGGCATTTACCTGTATCGATACCGAGTGGCTTATAATGAGCCGATGGTCTTGCCACGTGTTTGACGTCGGGATAGACATAAATACTTCGTTTTTGGAAAAAATTAGGGTTCGAACTTTGTTTTCTTGTTCCTATTAGCAGTTGTTAAGTTTACTCTTGGGGAGATTCTACTTTTCGGGAGATCTTCATTGGAGTTTTGAAGTTTTTTGTTTCGAAGATTCGAATATTGTTTCCGGTAACTTCTTTCTAGTTTACATTAATCTCAGTTTACGGGATTTTTTGCATGATTTGTTCGTGAATCTTTTGTTTTAATCCATATTCGAGTATAATAGCATGCTTTATTTTTAGAATCTTGTTATTAGTTCAAGCTAATATGAGTGAGTAGTCGCATAGGTATGGTCGCGGGGTGATTAACACGTCGTGGCCAGGGCTGGGTATGTTCTTGCTCCTATTTCCAAAACTAATAACGGAAAAGCAATTTTAGGTTATTAAAGAACTTCCGTTGGACGAACCCGGGCATTGTCGGAGCCCATGTAACGCGGGGAACGGGGGACCAAAACTCGTTCTTCGCTATACATGGGTGAACGGCAACCACGAGGATTCGCATCTTTCGGGGTATCTTTCTCTCTCTAAAATCAAATGTTTTCTTTAGAACACCAGATGGAGCAGATATGTCCGGACCTGGTCACTGGTGTTATGAACCCTACGACCGTACTTTCTTTTAAATAAGTTAAGAAAAACCAAATTCTCTTTAGTTTAGTTAATTCTCCCATCTTATTACAAGGGGTGGCTACCTAAGAGCCGTTTTAAATCTCACAACCCGAGTCTTTAGTTAAGCACTCTCCACCGTCCCTGTGGATTAGATTCCGGTCTTACCGGGTATTGTGCTACACCAGTCTCAGCCCTACGCTTGGGGCAACCCATTAATTTAGGTCTAGGATTTGGTCAAGCATTTTTGGCGTCGTTGCCGGGGAACGGTAAGAGGTGTTAAGAATTCGGGTCGTTAGTGTCTTTCGAATTTTGGTTTTAATTTTACCTTTCTTATTCCAAAAAAAAAATTCTTTAGTTGTTATTTTTAGAATTGAGTCAAAATAGGTAACGGTAAGAAGGGTTCACCAAAAGCGGACCCGCTCTTTTACCGAGACCCGTCTAAGCGTCTAGTTAGGATAGATAGAGAGTCGTTGGTAGAAGTTCCACTTGTAGGCGATTCTAGTCAGTCTGAGTCGTTAGGATTCCAGTTTGAGTCGCCGTCCACCCAGTCCGAGTCTTCCGTAGGTCAACTCGAATCCATTTCCATAGACGACCTGTTCATAGAATTTCCCAATCCATTGTTTGTCTTAGAGATTGAGCCACCGATGGCGGAACAGAAAACGATGCGGGATTATATGCATCCCGAGAGGACTACTCCTCTCGGCCCAATAGTTCTGCCAACTGAGACTGTGGAGGCACGCAACACTTTCACTGTGAAACCGGGAACCCACAATGCCTTTCCTCTCTTTTATGGGAGGGAAAATGAGGACCCGTATGAGCATGTCCGCCATTTTGAGGGATTGGTGCGCACCCTAGCCACCACTACCCAGTGGGAAAACACTTGCCTTAAGCTTTTCCCTGCTTCTCTGAAAGATAGTGCGGATAAGTGGCTCAGAATGCAAAAGGAGCGATCTCTCACGACTTGGGCAGCTGTTAGGGAGCTGTTCTATAGGAAATATTTCTCTGAGAGCAAGTCACAGCACCTGACTCGCCAAATCCAGTTGTTCAGACAAAAAGAGAGCGAGTCATTTTTGAGGTGCTGGGAGAGGTTTAAGGACTTGCTGTTGTCCTTACCTCACCACGGGTATGAGAAACACCAGTTGGTGACATTCTTCCAGCTAGCCTAAATATTGCGACGGCCAAGCAGATTGAGTATCTATGTAGAGAGGGAGATTTCCTAGATAAAGCCCTAGATGAGGCATGGGATTTTCTAGAGGAGTTGGCCGAAAAGCACCGAAGTTGGGAAGCTTCCGACCTCGCTGACAGGGCCATAGCTGCACAGGGACCCAGTGGGTCCGGTATTTTCCCCCTTAGTGTGAGAGAACACATCCCACTTATCGACCAAATTTTGGAGAGAGTTGCGGGCAGAGCATTCTATTGTTTCTTGGATGGATACTCTGGCTACAATCAAATTGAGGTAGCCATAAAGGACAAGGAAAAGACCACATTTACGTGCCCATATGGTACTTTTGCCTACCGTCATATGCCGTTTGGCTTGTGTAATGCTCCCGGCACCTTTTCAAGGTGTATGATGGGAATTTTCAGCGACATGGTAGAGAAGATTGTGGAGGTATTCATGGATGACTTTTCAGTTTTTGGGGATTCGTTTGACGGATGTCTCGAGAACTTAGAAAAAGTCTTGACTAGGTGCGAGGAGAAGTGCCTGGTGCTAAATTGGGAGAAGTGCCACTTCATGGTGACCCAAGGAATTGTTTTGGGGCATATTGTCTCATCTAAGGGTATTGAGGTGGACAAGGCTAAGATAGACTTAATTGCGAATCTTCCCACTCCTAAAACTGTCAAGGATGTCCGGTCTTTTCTAGGTCACGCCGGTTTTTACCGGCGATTTATTCAGGGTTTCAGCGCCATCTCCCGGCCACTGTGTCAGTTGTTAGCGAAAGACACACCCTTTGTGTGGTCCGACGCTTGTGAGGGGGCCTTTCAGAAATTGAAGCGGAGTCTCACTACTCCGCCAATCGTTCAGCCCCCAGATTGGAGTTTGCCTTTTGAGTTGATGTGTGATGCATCCGACTATGCAGTCGGAGCGGTTTTAGGTCAGAGGCGAGGGAAAGATCCCTGTGCTATTTATTATGCGAGCAAGACGCTAAATGAGGCACAACTTAACTACACCACCACTGAGAAGGAATTGCTAGCGGTGGTGTTTGCCTTAGATAAGTTCCGGTCCTACTTGGTGGGTTCGCAGATTGTGGTGTATACCGATCATGCGGCCTTGAGGTATTTGATGACCAAGCAGGATGTGAAGGCTCGCCTTATCCGGTGGATTCTTTTGCTGCAAGAATTCCACCTCATCATTAAGGATAAGAAAAGGGGTAGAGAATGTAGTGGCTGATCATCTGTCTCGTTTGGAGTTTGAGGACCCCACCTCTCATCTTCCTATCGCGAATACTTTTCCTGACGAGCAGTTGTTTGCTGCTAATACGTGCATGTGGTTTGCTGATATAGCCAATTATTTGGTGACTGAGCAGATTCCACCCCATTGGACTACTCCTGAAAAGCAGCGATTCTTAAGAGAGGTCCGACAGTATATTTTTGATGATCCATATGTGTTTAAGTACTGCGCGGACTAGATAGTGCGCTGTTGTGTCCCCGAGGTTGATCAGAGGGGAATTTTAGAGTTTTGTCATTCGGAGGCGTGTGGCGGTCATTTTCCCGCCAAGAAAACCACCGCCAAGGTTTTACAGTGTGGCTTCTTTTGGCCAAGTCTGTTTAAGGATGCGTACGTTTTTTGCAAGTCTTGTGACCGGTGTCAAAAGTTAGGCAAAGTTGGGCCACGAAATATGATGCCCCTCCACAATATTTATGTGTTGGAGGTTTTTGATTGTTGGGGCATTGATTTTATGGGCCTATTTCTGGTGTCGCACGGTTTTGAGTACATCCTCCTGGCGGTGGATTATGTGTCAAAGTGGGTGGAGGCGATTCCCACTAGGACCAGTGATTCAAAGGTGGTGCTTGAATTTTTGAAGAATAATGTTTTATCGCGATTTGGCATGCCACGTGCCATTATCTCGGATCAGGGCACCCACTTTTGTAATCGGTCCTTTGAGGCTTTGATGAGGAAGTATGGCATCTCTCACAAGGTGTCTACAGCCTATCACCCTCAGACCAATGGCCAGGCTGAGTTGGCTAATCGAGAAATTAAGGGAATCTTAGAGAAAACGGTAAACCCTAGTAGGAAGGATTGGTCCCTGCGGCTGATTGATGCGTTGTGGGCCCACCGCACTGCTTACAAGATCGTGTTGGGTGCTTCACCTTATCGGCTTGTTTACGGTAAGGCCTGTCACCTGCCCATGGAGATGGAGCATAAGGCCCATTGGGCCATTCAGATGGTGAACGCAAGTTTGCCAGAGGCAGGTGCCCATAGGTAGCTCCAGCTGTGTGAGCTCGAGAAAATTAGGAATGATGCGTATGAAAGCACTAGCATTTATAAAACCAAGGTTAAGGGGTACCATGATAGGAATATTCAGCGCAAAACCTTTAGTGTTGGGCAGAAAGTTTTACTGTATAATTCGCGCATTCACTTATTTCCTGGGAAGTTGAGGTCTCGCTGGGATGGGCCGTATATAGTCCATAAGGTTTACCCGAACGGTTCGATAGATGTTTGCGATCCTAAGCATAGTAATATTTTCAAAGTTAATGGGCAGCGTCTTAAACCATTTTTAGACGTAATAGACGTAGGTGAACCTGAGGAGGACTTAGTTGATCCAGTTTACTCGGATACTTCTGTTGTCTAGCCGTTGGGCTATGTTTGTACGGGTAGCTCACGCGTACCATGCTCTTCATTGAGTGTGGACCCGACTCCTAAAAATAGGGGTACCCATCATTGACTTGGGTTTTTATAGCTTCGCACGCCGCTATTAAAATAAGGATCGTGTGCCCAGCTCCGGTTAGTAAGGGCGATTTGTGTATTTTCGTGTCTGTTTTTAGTTTTTGCAAAAAAAAAAAAAAAAGAATGGTCCGGTATAGCCACCTAATTTCTAGCCTTAAATTTGTGTATCTGGGTTTCTAACAATCTTATTGCCGTGTCTCGGATAGTCATAAAAGACGATTGGCTCTGATTTCTTTAAGGAAAAACCTTGAGTGATTTAACTTGTTGAGTCATGACTTACCCGGGATTGTTATGATGACCTTTTCTACACAAATTTAAGTGAGAAAATTAGGGAGAAAAGTAGTACCCGTGCCTTTCACGTGACAAAAGTGGTGGTGTCTTTTCTTTTTCTTTTATTGCTCTTTTGTTTTCTATGTGTATGCCCGGATACCACGTGCCGGGTTGGACTGATGTTTTTGCAGGGTGCCCGGAGAGAGTACCCGAAATCGCTCATATATCGGCCAAGGTCATGGTGGTTGGCTGCCACCGAGAGGTCCAGTTCTTCCCCTTGTTCTTTTATTTTGTGTGTCTCCATGCTCTGGGGACATAGCATGTTTCTAGTTGGGGGGAGGGTGTACTTTGTACATACTTGCATTGCGTTGCTAGGTAGGTTTTTGGGGATACGGGTGTTATGCATCTTGTAAATATCATTGAGCAGATGAGATCTAGCTAATTCAGTATGCCGTTTAACTTTAATTCATGCATATATTTGACTATCTAATTGAACATAATGCACTGTAAAGCATGTGAATAAGTGTCCCCACATTGATAATAGCGTAGCCCAAATAACATTCCCATGTTCTTTGTCTTCCTTTCCGCAATCGCATAAAATAGTAGGCTTTTGTTCTGCAATTAACAGACCAGTTATTTTTCATGCATTTGTGAGAGTGAATAACGTGCATAGGGGATGATACAAGGCAATCTTTGCATGATTAAACCACAGAAGAGTCACCTTGACCCATCTTAAACCAGTCCGAGTCAGTTCCCATGTCTAACCTAGGAAACTGGTGTTAGGTTGGATTGAAGTTTGGGGGGAGGTTAAGCTCCATGCGCCATGAGTGCCGTCCTGCTGTGGGAAAAATTTGTGAAGCAATGTGTTTTTGAGGGAGTAACGCTTGAAGAAGTCTGATTGGGTGTCATTTCATGTTAGAGTATTTGTTATTTTATGTGGAACTTATGTCTGTCTTTCATTTGTTTTGTAATATAACTGTCATGGATGATGGGTTTTCCTTTGTGGACTTGGTTTGGGTGGCGCCGATGGGCGCATTGACAGGTAGTTAGACATGACGGGTGCGGCCAGTTAGGGTAGTTAACCTTGCGCTTCTATAGGCCGTCACCTGATTTTTGCGGTTCCCTCTTTGTTCTAACCAAGGTCATTATAATCCAAAAAGTCCTTAGTAGATCTTGTGCACGTGGTTGATCTCTCGCTTTTGCATGATTAATGATGATGTTGCTTATTTTGTGGAATCATATTTGGACAGATTGTGCGGTTATTTCTTGCTGAGCGTTAACTTTGATTGGCACGTGGAAACCAGTTGTTCGGTTCCATGCAGCTCGCCAAGCGCTTATATGGGATGTTGAGTGTTCTAGTGAGTAGTGTAACGCGGTTGTCTTTGTAGGGGTATTTATTCGCACATGTGGAGCGATGCTAACCGTGTTCAATTTTCTGTCAAGACATGCATGCATTTGAGTTACGGGCATATTAAGAGGCGAGTATCTATCGCTATAATTAATTATTACTACAGGTGGCATAACCCCCGTACCCCCGTCGGTGTTTTTTAGTTTCCTTTCATTAGTTGCATTTCGTTCGTTCCTAGGGACTAGCAACGCTCAAGTTGGGGGGTGTGATAGGCGCGCAATGTCACAGATATAAGCGCCTAAGTAGGGCGAATTAACGCATTAGAGGCGCGATTTATTCCATTTTCCACTTGATGCGGTGTTATCTTTTGCTTGGTATTGTTATGATTGATTTGTAGGAAACAGGCCGGAAGAACACGGAGAGTGGACACAGGTCATCGGGCATGTTGGAAACCGGTGGGACCCAAGTAAGGACGAGCGAGCACGCTGAAAAGGCATTTTGAAGGTGTGGGTATCGATACAAGCATTTGACTGTATCGATACCTAGGCGTCATGGGGCGAATAGAAGGTCTGGGTATCGATACAGGCATTTACCTGTATCGATACCGAGTGGCTTATAATGAGCCGATGGTCTTGCCTTGTGTTTGACGTCGGGATAGACATAAATACTTCGTTTTTGGGAAAAATTAGGGTTCGACCTTTGTTTTCTTGCTCCTATTAGCAATTGTTAAGTTTACTCTTGGGGAGATTCTACTTTTCGGGAGATCTTCATTGGAGTTTTGAAGTTTCTTGTTTCGAAGATTCGAATATTGTTTCCGGTAACTTCTGTCTAGTTTACATTAATCTCAGTTTACGGGAGTTTTTGCATGATTTGTTTGTGAATCTTTTGTTTTAATCCATATTCGAGTATAATAGCATGCTTTATTTTCAGAATCTTGTTATTAGTTCAAGCTAATATGAGTGAGTAGTCGCATAGGTATGGTCGCGGGGTGATTAACACGCCGTGGCCAGGGCTGGGTATGTTCTTGCTCCTATTTCCAAAACTAATAACGGAAAAAGCAATTTTAGGTTATTAAACAACTTCCGTTGGACGAACCCGGGCATTGTCGGAGCCCATGTAACGCGGGGAACGGGGGACCAAAACTCATTCTTCGCTATACATGGGTGAACGGCAACCACGAGGATTCGCATCTTTTGGGGTATCTTTCTCTCTCTAAAATCAAATGTTTTCTTTAGAACACCAGATGGAGCAGATATGTCCGGGCCTGGTCACTGGTGTTATGAACCCTACGACCGTACTTTCTTTTAAATAAGTTAAGAAAAACCAAATTCTCTTTAGTTTAGTTAATTCTCCCATCTTATTACAAGGGGTGGCTACCTAAGAGCCGCTTTAAATCTCACAACCCGAGTCTTTAGTTAAGCACTCTCCACCGTCCCTGTGGATTCGATTCCGGTCTTACCGGGTATTGTGCTACACCGGTCTCAGCCCTACGCTTGGGGCAACCCATCAATTTAGGTCTAGGATTTGGTCAAGCAGGTTAAATTAAAAATTTGCTTACAGAAAATGGAAGACAATCTTTAAATTTAACAAATGAGAAACCAAATTTATAACCAGGGTACTTGCATGAAATTATAATGGAAGCATAAAATTTGTGATTTACAGAATTGGTTAGGGCATCTCCAGTCGTGGAGTTAAAAATGTAGTGTTATATGACACAAAAGTGTAAAAAGTGGATCCTGTTTATGTGTTGTTATGACAAAATATGTTGTTAAGATAAGAAGTGTTGCAATGGTATTGTTAGGGTGTTGTTAAAGTATTGTTGTAGTGTTTGAATAAAAATACAAATTAATGGAGTTTTGTACCGGATGGGATTTCCCTCTCTCAACTCTTCACACTCGCAAGTGGTGGCTAGCTCTCGCAAGTGATGGCTAGATTAGGAATGACGAATGGCAAAAAAAAAAAAAAAAAAAACCTCTTCACACTCTCTCTCTTACTTTCAGCTTTGTGCCAGACATTTCCCACTCTCTTTCTCTCTCTCTCTTACTTTAAGCGATGGGCCCATTTAAGAAGTGTTGCTGACAACCACAACTGTGGTAGGTAATGCTATGACACTAACTACACCATTTAACTTCCTACTTATTACACTATTGGGACACAAAAAATAAAAAATGTTAGCTACTTACACTAATTCTTACCTAATTTCTTACACAAACTCCATTACTGGAGATGCCCTAAGTGATGACAAACACTTTTAACGTTTAGAAATCTAGAGTAGAGCTATGTTTTACAGAACAGAATGAGAGTATTTCGGTATTTTGGTGTAACCTCTAAATTGGAAAACTCAGGACAAGAATCCAAAAAGACCTCTGAGGCTCCATTCCACTTATCCTCTCTTTTTTTTTTCTTCAAAAGAACAGGTTTTGGTAGAATTTGTGTTTAGGTTATATGCTCTCAATCACCAAAAAATTGAAAAGTCGAAATTCAAAAGGTGAAAACTAAGCTCCCAAACACTTATATAACAGTTATGAGTTGGGTATTCATCTAATGAATATTTACCCGGAACATTATGAATCAAGAGCGTATAGCGTATTAGACTTTAGTATTGTAGCATTTACTCTTGAACTTTGAAATTTCGACACCCCTGAAAAAAATATTCTGAGAGATTGGGCTCTTCTTAATATGCCTAAGTTTCTAGGTTAATTTCTACTTTCATCAAAAGATGGTTCATGCACACAGGCCTGCAATGTCAAAATGTATACTCCTTCAAAATTCTGATTCCACGGTTAATCCACGGGGATGACTTGTTCCAATTGGGTAATAAATTAGTGGCCAATTTTCTAAAACCATGCCCTCTAGTAGTTATTCACAGCTTGACTTCGAAATATGAAAAATAAAATCTAATCAAATTTATAATTATAAAGACTATTTATCTCTACTCATATCATATTATGATCTAAGTAGTATCGCCTATTTTTAAGGACAGAATATAATTTAGGTCCACTTTAATTTAACAAAGTTAACTCTTAAAAAAGGTAACACTGCTGACCTAATTCCTTCTGGCCACCATTGTGTAATGACTAATGAGTCGAGGACAAAAGTAAAAAGCTGACTTGGATTTTTTTCATCTAATTTTCCTAATTGATCTTGGAAATTCCGACACTCGTATTAAAAAAAATTAGGATACAGTCTTTTGACACGTTTACGTGTGGGGCCATGTCTCTATATAAGCTTGCTATGTCAAACTATCATATAGAATTGCTTAATGAACCAATAATGAAATTTGTCAATCACACGTTTATTCCATTGGTATTCTACAATAATGAAATTTGTCAATCATATTATATGACTCAAAAAATAAGAAACCAATCCTTAATGAACTGTTCAATTCGCCTACGTCTGATTTATGCTTTTTACTTACGAACTGAGCATTTTAAGTAATTACGGTTGCCAAACCTAGTTAGAATGGGTTAGGGTTACCCTTTAATCTCTTTGTAGTATTTTGAGATTAATCGTCTTTTTCTGTTGGTAATTAAATCTGCTTTTTGGTGCTTCAAGGCGGAAGCGGATATGCTATTTAATTTAGGAAAACAAAATCGGTCACCACATTGGAAAACAGGCCTTCAATCCCAGAATGCAGCTCCTGCGCAAAATGCAGCTCCTGCCCACGCTGCGCAAGTTGTGCTCAGCAGCCCGTAGCAAGAGCGTGGAAACTGTTCACTATCATGATTGAAGACTTTTTGTACTTCTCCGATAGTTTTGTGATTTGTCTAATAAATGTGAGTATATCTCGTATTTGTTTTTTTTGGGTGTTATGCCTATATATATATAGGCTTGTAATCCGTGGTAGTTTTATAAAGTGTGGATTAAGAGAAATATCAACAATGTTGTGAGTGTTTGTTCAATTCTCAGATTCTCTTTGTGAGTTTCATACATCGAAAGTGTGTGATCTATACTCCTCCACTCAACAAAAAGGCTCGGAGCAACGGTATGCGATGTTTAATTTTTGCATATAATTCTCAGGTGGAACAACGTATTAATTAGTGTGGTTTGGTCCCGATTGTAAAAAATTAGAAACCATGCTAAATAGTTCGGTTTTTAAAGGATTTAAGTTAATAGTTCAGTGCTAAACCGATCTGAACTGTATATCTATACGTACATACAATTAATCCATATATACATACAAATATATGTTGAATTAAATTTAGATAGACCAAATAAACCTTTTTTTCCCGTAATCAATTATCCTACTCTAGTAATCTATTACACCGTTATATTAGATCACTGTTAAGATTAATTCCCTTAAACTTCTATGCATCAAAAACTATTACTGTAATTTTGATACACTAAATGTACAAGGCTTGGACTTAGTCAATTTGTTTCCTAATCTTTCTTCTTTTTTTTTTTTTTTGATCAGAAATTAGTTTTTAGACCCAATTCCTTCACTTTCGTAACTTAAAATTAGTTTATTTTCATTAGTTTTAGACATGGGGAATCAATAGTATTCTACGCGTTTTTAGTTTCAATACATTTTTTTGTTTGATTTCTCTTTGCAATTAATTGAAACTTGTAAGTACTTTTATATATGTAGTTTAAGTTAACTGTGGTTCCAAATACAAACCGAAGCGTATTTTTGTAGTTTGAATTGGCTTGGATTAATTGTGAATTTTATGAGTTGCTTTAGTTCTCAAAATTACTAATCCGTAGTTATTAATTTAGTTTTTGGTTTACTAAAAAGCGGACGCGGTCCATGTTCACCCCTATCTTGAACTCATCAACCGGATATCCTGTGAGGTTCTACCTCCCTTAACCCTTTGACCCACAAAGTCACCCTAGTCTTAACAAGTTCTTCTACTTCACCAATTTTTTTTTTTTTCAGCACAAGTAAGCTTATATTAATAAAAACCTAGCAGCACTTACATTATGATTATTAAAACAGTTTAGAAAAAAACAAAATAATCCAAAACATCTATCTTCTTGGATTATTTTTGTCTTTAATAAAATGCTTAATGCTTCGATCATAATTTTTGACATATCTTCTTGGTTTGAAAAGTTAATGGGTAAAAGATTGTACAATTATCATTTTGCCCTTTTGAAAAGTTAGTGGGTAAAGAGTTAATGAGTAAAAATGGAGGGTAATTTTGGAAAGTAGAGGTAAAAGTTGATGTGAAAAGTGTAAAGTAAAGGAAAAAGTTGATATGAAAGGTGTAATGATGATGTTTCTTTAATAAGTTAGATTTACAAAGTACCACATTTAAAAAGGGACAGAGGGAGTAATTTTTTTCCGTTTCTTTTGGCAGGCACAACCCTCCTCTCTCTCTCTCTCTTCCTTGAGGCAAACCTTCACAGTGGAAAGGAAACCTAGAATAAGAAAAGCACCAAACGTAAATAATTTTGCACCCTCAAGTCAAGCAATGTGAACTTCTCAATTGCCAGTAGAAATGCTGAGCGGATTTAAAAAAACTTCAAATGATCTTGGCTTGTAGAAGCAACACTTGTCTCCCAAACTATAACGATCTTGCCTTGTAGAAACAGTGCTACAATCTACAAATCTGTCGAACCAAAACTGTGTATGGAATTGTCTCTTGAAAGAAGAAAATAATGCAAAGCAATATGAGGAGTGATCGAATAAAGGAAGTGGAATCTCAAGTATTTGGAATAACATGTACGGGTGTGAAATAAATAGGCGCGCAACAAGTGCCTTTTCAAATTGGTGCGTAATCAAGGGACGCCACCCTTCGAAGTTGGGATTTGGGAGCTCTGTAGTGATGATAATTTGGTCGTCACTATAGGGGCCCTGGACCCTCGAAGTTGTGCTGACTGAAATAAATAGGTGCGCAACAAGTGCATTTTCGAATTGGTGTTTCTTTCCTCTTTGTCGTGTTGCCTTCTCCTCTTCCTTTTAATCTTTGTTCTCTTTCGAAGATTAATAAAATTCATCGCCGTTCAAAAAAAAAGGGACACCACCCTTCAAAGTTGTGCCGGCCGAAACAACACTGCCGTTCACTTCAGGAGAGACACGTTCAATGGCAACACGAAATTTGCTACTGATGGTTTAAAGCCAACCAAAACTAATTTCACATCAAGCAAACTTCTAGAAGGAAAAGAATTACTAATTACATTATTACTAATTAATTTCCAACTAAAGATTCAGCCACATGATCTTATTAAATCCATTGCTACATCCTAGGCATGCCGTAACGCGATATATCAAACAATTTCAATCACTTAAAATTAATTTTATGAAAAATAAATTATGACCAAGGCAATTTCCAATTCAATTATAAATATGGTTACACAAACCATATTTGTCCAACAACCATAATTTTGTGTTAATGAGTTATTTTAACCGCCGGTGTTGTTAGCCCAAAGGTTTCTATAAAACCTTAGTGATTTTGATGATAACAAAATATATTTTATTAAAGGAGAAATATAATTAATATTATGATATTTTGATATTCATTTGAGTGATTGTTTATTTTGTAGGATTTCGTTGAATTATAATTCTACACCAAAATCCTATCTCCAATGGTCAAGATTTCAATTGAAGGGATGGAGATTAAGGTCAAATCTTCTCCTTAGTTTTGATTGGCTACAGTGAATATTATTTTTGAAATGTGGAAGATTGATTTGCTAATGGAAGAAGAAAAGGGAGTAGCTAGCATGCACATGCCATAATAAAAAGGAAATGGTGATTGCCTACCTAATCAAGGTTCAAACGGCTAATTCAAAAAAAAGGGTATTGACTTAATATGCTTCATTAAGGCTAATGAATTGGGTGGCTGATTTACATTTTCCAAATATGGATTGATTGGTTCCAACGTTCATATTTTTAAAGAATAAAGGAGTTGTCGTTGCAGCACAACAAGGGGAAGAGAATTGGAGAAAAAAAGAAGGCTTTCATATTGAGCTCAAAGTTCGTTGTTTATTGAGGGAAAAATTTAGAGCTTCATATTGTTTTTATCTACACTTTTGAGAGTGTTTTGTGAGATATCATTGTAAAAGGGATTGTACACCCTTGTGAGAATTTATCTTTTGTGAGTGATTTTCGTGTGAGAAAAAAATTACTTGGGTAGGTGTGACTAGCACCGGAGTCAAAACTAGTTGGTTAGGTGTGACTAACACCGGAGTAAAAAATAGTTGGAGTGATTGGGGACATTGCTCGTTGTAAAGGTTTCTCTAGCACCCGCGAAGCTAGAAAGTGTTACTATTGGAGATAGTGCAGCAAATCCCGAGTTGGACACTTGAGGAGTGGACTAGGCCGTGGAGTTGCGGACCGAACCACTATAAATCCTTGCGTTCGATTTCTCTCTCCCCTTACTCCTTATTACTATCATATAATTATTGTGTGTGTGCTTGAATTGATTTAATTTTATAATTGGGTGTTGCATTTAGTAATTTTTTTAATTCCGCATTATTATTGAGAAACACAATTCACCCCCCCCCCCCCCCCCCCCTCTTGTGTTGCTATCTGGGCCAACAGGTGTAAAACACTTCCTTTTCACCATCACTTTTGTGGACCTTATTATGTATTAATTGTTTATTGGAAACCGTTTGTAGTAGGATAAAATTACCACAGACACGTGTCATGAAACTTAGAGAAACACGTGGAAAAGCGATGAGAATATTTTGAAGTTAAGGATAAGAGTCTAGCTTCGGGTGACAGCTTGAAAATCCATAAAAATAATCTTCTAGACCACATGGCCATTGACCGACGGGACTAGAGCCAATGGGGGTACCCGACTGGGGTCATACCCGATGGGGGGATATGCCCGATGGGGGTATTGGCCGATGGGGGTCTTGAAATTGGTGGAGGAACAGTACCCCGCTGGGGGGGGGGGGGGGGGGGGGACAATACTGGAACACTTATTTTCATAAACCAAACTTAAGTAAAGATCATAATTTTTCTTTACTTTAATTTATTTATGAAAATAAGGAAGTACCCCCCTTTCGGAAACAATGGCATTTCCAGAATTTTGATATTCCAATCTTATCAAAATTTCATTCCCCCACTTTTAGCACAAAGGCGAAAAATGACACATTTTTCTCCGAAGAAAAGAAGCAAAAGACAACTTTGCCGTACTCGAAAGGAGCATCCGATTATACCATTGTGCTTAGAAAAATCCAAGGAACAAATGCCGGGACTTTTTATCGGCCAAATGGAAACTTCCCGAAAAAAGTTACTTTTCCATACTTAGCCAAATTTTCGAGCGACAGACAAGGGTGCCTCGATCAAGAGGCGACCCGATGGTGACACAACCTATACCATTCGAGTCTTGGATTAGAGATGATGAAGAAGGAATCGATTATGATTCCCCAAGATTTTAGGACACGACGAAGAGAGACGTCGACCCTCCGAAGATGATCCAACCCAGACGATGAGTCCGCCCTCAGCCGACTTGGCAGGGTCCGAAGGGATGCCATTTAGAGGCTTGTTCGCGGTATTGACATGATCCGGGAGGTCATGACCATGCCGCTCACGCGGTGATGGCAAGGTAAAGACTCGACTGTGCCTGATAGCGGCAACGACGAGACCGAGACAAACCTTGACCGCGCCGTGTACTCGGGATTACTGGAGATTTTGTGGTTTGGTGGCTAAGAACAAGGGTTCGTCGCGGAGAGGCACCCGCGGAGTAACATCTGCGAGGCACTCGCGGAGTAGCACATGCGGACCCTCTCCGCAGGTGTCGCGGCCGCGGCCTGGCAGTATGGAAGGAATATTCGCGCACTATTTGTGCGACACATGTCCGAACTTTATTAGTCCACTCGGCCTAGAGGAGAGGTCAAGGGGCCTATAAATAGGGCACTCTCCCCTCATTTGGGGAGAACCTTTAGAGAGATTTAAGAGCGATTCTAGAGAGAGAAAGACTCTTTCTAGAGAGAAGTCGCATTTGACACTTGCTAATTGGAGTGACAAATTCCTGCCAAGGATCTTCCTTACTCTTTTGCCTTGTTCTTCACCAGTCCATAGATTCTCCCTTAGTCCCTCAAGTTAATCATCCATTATTCTCATCCCTAGTCAACTAATCCTTGATTTACGTACCCTATTATGTTTCACCCTCTTACACCGTTAAGCTTGTAGGGCCCACAGAATAGTACATCTCTGCAAAAAATCAGCTTGATCGGACATCGACAGATATACCAAAATTTGATTTTTTTTTTTGTAAGATGGACGGTCATGCATTTTAAGTTTAAACTATGCTTGACCATCCATTTCGCAAAACAAAATTCAAAATTTTATATATCTATCGATGTTCAATCAAATTGATTTTTTTGAATGAATGCACTAATATGTGAGCCGTACAAGATGAACGGTTCTTATCAAAATAACAAACTCATGGTCGGACCCACATATGGCGGTGGTGGAAAATAGGGGTTTTACACTAACAGTGTAAAGAATGTTTTCTCACTAGGAAAGAAAATATCAAAATAGGAACTTAAGTTGGAAAAAATTTAGATAAGATAGACGTAAAGACAAATAAAAACATTTGTGCTTTGAACTGTATACACACTAGTACATATATAATTACTTACCGAAAATAATTTTTAACAAAGGAAAACAATTAAAATAAAAGGAATTTGAATTAAATAAACTAGTTTTTATTTTTATTTTTTGAAAAAAATAGGGTCGTTACAGAAGCATAACAAAAATTACTCAATGGCGTAACATTTGTTAACCACTTTATGGTATTACATTAACCTTCAACTAACAAGCATATATAACATTCCAACCATACTATGGCATAACATACTATGGCATAATATTTTCAAATGACATAAGATATCATGACTCACTTTTCTCGCAGTGTTCCCTGTTCAAAAAAGACTATGCAGACTTTCACTTCCCCACTCTGTTATTATACTTACTTTATCTTTTTTGCTTGGTGTTTTCACTTAAAGGAAATTAAAATACTATGTACACAACATCCAAACTGTTGAGTGTTTCTTCTAAAAGAAATCTCCTGTCATTGAATTTTATGACCGTTTATATTAAGGCATTTAGGTGTTAGAACCAGTGACGGACACAAGATTACAAATTTGACCTGGTTTGCGAAGACTACTCTTTAGTAATTTTACCAAAAAATCCATAAGTATACAATAACTAGAAAGAAAATTGAGAGAAGTGCATAGACCAAACACCCACCTCGCACCCCCGGTCCGCCCCTTGGTTAGAACACTACATGTTTCTAAAAAACATACAGATCTAGACTAGCTTACGACTCTCTTTTAGTACGTTTATTTCTGAAACTTTTCCCACTCTCGAACTTCATGTGCATGTTAAATTTACGTTTACAAGTGCCCATCGAGTGTTCATACTGGTTATGTGGTTATGTTTTTCAGCAATGGTGGAAGATTGCGTGGAAAGTATTTGAGACGGCAGTCGGCGCAGCTTTCAGCGCAGCTGCCACTGCAGCTGCTCAAAGTATGTCTTGCACCATCATGTGAGGAGTGTTAAGAAAAAATAATCTTGTTTTCTCTTAGTAATTAGAGAGTTATGTCCCTTCATATTTGTTAGTGGAAATTATAAAGAGTTAGGATTGTGAAAGATCTCTACTAATAAGGAGTTCATTAATTTGCTAGGATTGTTAATTAGAGGAAGTGAGTTACATCTTGTTATTCATATAAATTTGCATGTAATCTAGTATTTTGATTATGAGTGAAAATAATAATTCTAAATCTTCTCTTATATTGTCTTTTCATGTTGTAAGTGTGTGCGCTCTTGCTATAGCAAGGAGTAATGTCCGGGCATCATTCTGATACATATATGTACGGGTCCGGATATGCCGAGCGCCAACGCCATCGTGCGAGACACCTCTAAGGAAACAGCCAAAAGGCTGCTTAAGAGGGACTCCTCGGATGAGCGGTCCAATGCTTGACCGACCAGGTGACTAAAAATAAGACGAATAAAGATGCGTCCCAAGCATTGGACTCTCGACCAGTGTAGCACAATAAATCCGGAAGTACCGGAGTCGAACCACAGAGACGACTTAAGTGCTTGACTCAGAAGTGTGAAAGTGCAGTTTTACCTGGCTCTTAGGTAGCCACCCCTTGATTTGATGAGATTTATTAACTGAATTACTAAGCTAATGTAACGGAATGCAAATTAAATAAGAGAGCACAGCTGAGGAAACCCAGCGTCCGCGACTAGCCTAACCGATATTTACGCGGGCCACAATTCCTCTTTTACCGATTTTAGAATGAAAGAAAGGCTCCCTAACAAATGCGCACCACCTGTCACCAGATTCGCACGCATTCGAATTCCGGCGATGCCTGGGTTTTGTTTGTTAGAGAAATTTCTATTTCCTAAAATTGCTTGAAAGTTGAGTTAATTCGGCCCCGAGGTGAAACGTTGGTTAGTCTAGACGTGCGGCGCCTTCGCCCCGCAGCTGCACTCGTAATGACTACTCACTCATGATTATAAGAACTAAAGAAATCAAATTAAACCTAGATCTAGACATGCTTGAAGAATAAAATATGAAAGCAATAGAAAACGATACCGTAAATTGCAAGGAAAAATCGAACTTGATTGTTAATACGCAAAAACCAATCCACAAGCGAAAATTCTGGAAGTAAACTTGAAACGTAGAATGCTGGATATTGAAAGCTCCCTCAGACTGTAGCCGAAACTTCGAAAAGTAAAAACTAGATAAAAATTCGTGGAACCCTAATCTGGGTTAAAACAAAAGTATTTATACTAAACCTAGTAATCCTAACGAAATCCGAACGAAAATCCCCGAAATATTCCGCGCGAAGCCGAACGACGACGTTCAACGACCCAACTAAGCGCTCGGTAGCGCTACTAGTAAATGAGGGTAGCGCTGCCGCTGCCCTATCGTGCGGCGTTGACCGTTGCTCCTTGCGTTGACTATTGACCTCTAATACGCCGGTAGCGCTACACCCTTTTCGGTGTAGCGCTCAAAAACCTTCTGTTCATTTTTGGGACCTTTTGTGCCCAATTTGAGCGCTCCAACGCTCCCGACGGATTATGATCACTTCCATGCAACATTCGTGCAACTCCAACTCTTGATCTACGTGCATGTACTCCCAATGTCGCCAAAATCACACCCACAACCTTAGAATACCTGCAAATTACGCTCAATACACAAAAACACCACACGTGCATATCAAATGGAAAATAAGCTCAAAACGCACGTCTAACATGCTAAACCACCCTGCTTAGGCGCTCAGAAGCAGGCTTTCCACGCGCCTATCACATCCCCCAACTTGAGCGTTGCTAGTCCCTAGTAACGAACGAAATGAAAATAATAAAAACAATACAACGACTCAATAAGGGATACGAGGGTTATGCAACCTGTACAAAATCAAACGAACAATTTAAATATAGTCTCTTCACTACCCACAACTCGAACACATGCATGCCCTAGCTAAAACTTGAATAATTCCACTCCACAACAAGGCTAAAGACAGAATGCTTCCACGTGACACAATATCACTCGTACTCACTGAAACACTCTACATCTCATGTGAGGCGCCTGGCGATCAACGTGGATTGAACCAAATCACCACGTGCCAGTCAACATAACGCCAAGATATGCAATGAAAGCTCACAAATCAAGATACCACACATTCATAATCTAAATATACCACATGCATGCAAGAGAGTCAACGACGTGCATTGGGTCAACTAAGGGCTTCGTTAGGCTTATAATGACCGCAGTTAATAAGATAAAGGAAAACATGTAAAGGGTGACGGCCAATAGAAGCTCATGGTCAATCTACCCAGACTGGCCGTCACCAACACAAACAAGCACAACACGAATATCACATAATAACAACTAATACTCTCACACCATACCGAACAAAGCATCACAAATGAAGTTCAACACAACCACCGACCACACATACGGTCACACCACCGACATAAAACAAACACATAAAATGTCATAGTTTCCAACAACTTCAACACATAAAATAACAAACCATAAAAACAACACCACCAATCCAACCCATGTCCAACCCGTGCTCAATCATCCCCTCCGAACTCAGCATCAGAATGCTCCTCCTCCGCTGGTGCATCCGCGAAGTCATCACTCACCTCCAATTCCGGCCACTGCCTGGGTTGGAACGGTCCCAGATTCTGACCTGCAAGCCGTGCCTCCAAGTGGCGCTGCCTATCAAGTATGTCAGTCTGGTCTCTAGTCAACTGCGCTTGCCCTCTCTTCAGCTTCCGGTGGCTCTTCGCCAAACACGTTACACACCCAAATATCTTTTCGAGCCAAGTCTTGGTGCTAGCACTAGGTGGCGGCGGAGTAAGCATCGACCCCTCCGCAACTCTCACTTGTGCTCTACTCCGAGTGAGGATGGAAGAATCTATGTCCTTAGGGTTCAATGGATCGTTGCTGAGGTACAGCACAATGCCCCTTGATTTAGATCTCTAAAAATATGCACAGAGTTGGACCACCAAACTGACACACCACCCAAACACCGGTTTCCTAAGTTCGACACAGGAACTGACACAGACTGGTTTAACATGGGATCAATGGAACATATTTGGTGGTTTAATCATGCAAAAATGGCCTTGTTTCATCCCCTAAACACGTCACCAACTCTCACACATGCATGTAAAATATTTAAGTCATGATATGCGGTACAAACGCCTACTATTTTATGCAAGTGCGGAAAGTGAAGAACAATGAAACATGGGATGCTTTAAGGACATATTGTGCACAAGGTGGAAACACCTACTCAAACTCGCTTATGGTGTGGAAAATATTCAAACATGGAGCCAGATATATGCATGTGAACAAGTTATACAGGCAAACAACGAGATGAGAATCCAGCATGCTCACCTAACTCATACCAATAAGCATAACGATCGTATCCCCAACTTCAAAATTAACCAAAAAATAAAAAAAAAATGACCCCTAACTTACTAACAACGCTCAAAACAGAAATACATGTACAAAGTACACCCCTTCCCCCAACTTGAAAATTGCTATATCCCCAGAGCATGAAGACAAAACATAAAAATAGAAGAACAAGGGAAAGAGATGGACCGACGGATGGCAGCCAACCTTTACGACCTCGGCCGATGTGTGAGGAATTTCGGGTACTCTCTCTGTGCACCCTGCAAAAACATCAGTCCAGCCCAGCACGTGGTATTCAGGCATACACAAAGAAAACAAAAGAGCAATAAAAGCAAAAGAAAAGACACCACCACTTTCGTCACGTGAAAGGCACGGGTACTACTTTTCTCCCTAAGGTCTCACTTAAATTTGTGTAGAGAAGGTCATCATAACAATCTCGGGTAAGTCATGACTCAACAGGTTAAATCACTTAAGATTTTTCCTTAAAAAAATCAGAGCCAATCATCTTTTATGACTATCCGAGACACGGCAATAAGATTGTTAGAAACCCAGATACACAAATGTAAGGCTAGAAATTAGGTGGCTATACCGGACCACATTTTTTTATTTTTTTTATTTTTAAAATTAAAACAGACACGAAAATACACCAATCTCCCTTACTAACCGGAGCTGGGCACACGATCCTTATTTTAATACCGGCGTGCGAAGCTATAAATACCCAAGTCAATGATGGGTACCCCTAATGCGAGGGGTCGAGTCCACACTCAATGAAGAGCATGGTACGCGTGAGCTACCCGTACAAACATGGCCGAAAAAGCCTACTCAACTTGGTCATCCGAATAAACAGGATCAACCAACTCCTCATCAGGTTCGCCTACCTCTAAAAATTCCAAATAAGGTTTGAGCCGCTGCCCGTTAACTTTAAACACATGATCATCTTTAGGGTCAAGGACATCGACTGAACCATTTGGGTACACATTGGCTACTATGTAGGGACCATCCCAACGGGACCTCAACTTACCTGGAAATATATGAAGACGTGAATTATAGAGTAACACTTTCTGACCAGCCCTAAAGGTTTTGGGCTGAATGTTCCTATCATGATACGCCTTGACCTTAGCCTTATAGATACTAGCGTTCTCATACGTGTCATTCCTAAGCTCCTCAAGCTCACTCAATTGCAATTTCCTATGCTCACCCGCTTCAGTCAAACTAGAGTTGACTGTCTGAATGACCCAATAGGCCTTCTTCTCTAACTCAACAGGCAGGTGGCAGGCCTTACCGTAAACAAGCCAATAGGGTGAGACACCCAACACGGTCTTGTACGCAGTGTGGTAGGCCCACAACGCATTGTTCAACCTAGTGGACCAATCCTTCCTAGTCACACCTACGGTCTTCTCTAGAATTCTCTTAATCTCCCTATTAGCTAATTCGGCCTGCCCATTAGTCTGGAGGTGGTATGAAGTGGATACCTTATGAGTGACGTGAAACTCCCCCATTAATTTCTCAAATGACCGACTCGTGAAATGCTTGCCCTGATCCGAGATAATGGCGCGTGGCACGCCAAACCTCGATAGAATATGTGCCTTAAGAAACTCTAGCACGACTCTCGACTCCATAGACTTAGTGGGAATCGCTTCTACCCACTTTGACACATACTCCACCGCTAGTAGGATGTACTCATAACCGTGAGACATAGGAAATGGACCCATAAAGTCGATGCCCCAACAATCAAATACCTCTAGCACAAGAATAGGCCTGAGGGGCATCTCATGACGTGCAGACAACTTGCCAAGCTTTTGGCAACGGTCACATGACCTACAAAACATGTGTACACCCTTAAACATATCGGGCCACCAGAAGCCACACTGCAGAATCTTTGCGGTGGTCTTCTTCGCAGAGAAGTGACCCCCACACGCCTCACTATGGCAAAACTCTATGACTCCCTGCTGGTCAGACTCGGGGACACATGTACACACAATTTGGTCTGCACAGTATTTGAACAAGTAAGGGTCATCAAATATATACTGCCGGACACTCCTCAAAAACCGCTGCTTCTCCTGGGTAGACCAATGAGAAGGAATCTGCCCAGTTACCAAATAATTGGCAATATCAGCATACCATGGGCACTCATTAGCAGCAAACAACTGCTCGTCTGGGAAAAAATCTCTAATGGGAATATCTGAGGTGGGGTCCTCAAACTCTAGACGAGACAGATGGTCAGCGACTACATTCTCTACCCCCTTCTTGTCCTTAATGATGAGATAGAATTCTTGCAAAAGCAGAATCCACCGAATAAGGCGAGCTTTCGCATCCTGTTTGGTCATCAAGTACTTAAGGGCCGCATGATCGGTAAAGACCATGATCTGCGAGCCCACCAGATAGGATCAAAACTTATCTAAGGCAAACACCACCGCCAGCAACTCCTTCTCAGTAGTGGTGTAATTCATCTGTGCCTCATTGAGTGTCTTGCTTGCATAATAAATCACGAATGGGTCTTTCCCTCTCCTCTATCCTAAAACAGCTCCGACTGCATAGTTAGAAGCATCACACATCAACTCAAAGGGAAAACTCCAATCAAGGGTTTGCACAATCGGCGGAGTTGTGAGACTCCGCTTCAACTTAAGGAAAGCCTCCTCACATGCCTCGGACCACACAAAAGGTGCGTCCTTCGCCAGTAATTGACACAATGGACGGAAGATAGCACTAAAATCTTTAATGAACCACCGTTAGAAACCAGCGTGTCCAAGAAATGAACGCACATCCTTGACAGACTTAGGAGTAGGAAGATTACGAATTAAGTCGATCTTAGCCTTGTCCACCTCAATACCCTTGGAGGACACTATGTGTCCTAACACAATCCCTTGGGTCACCATGAAGTGACACTTTTCCCAATTTAACACTAAGTGCTTCTCCTCGCATCTCTGTAAGACCTTGCCTAAATTCTCGAGGCACCCATCGAATGAGTCCCCGAAGACCAAAAAATCGTCCATAAAGACCTCAATAATTCTCTCAACCATGTCACTAAAGATCCCCATCATACACCTGGAAAAGGTACCAGGTGCATTGCATAACCCAAAGGGGATGCGACGGTAAGCATATGTACCATACGAACAGGTGAAAGTGGTCTTTTCCTGGTCCTCTAATGCGACCTCTATCTGGTTGTACCCTGAGTACCCATCTAAGAAACAATAAAAAGCTCGACCAGCCACCCTTTCCAGAATTTGATCAATGAAAGGGAGAGGGAAGTGGTCTTTCCGGGTGCTCGCATTGAGCTTCTGGTAATCGATGCAAACTCGCCAACCTATAGGAATCCTAGTCGGCACTAACTCACCTTGCTTATTGGTCACCACAGTGACGCCAGCCTTCTTAGGCACAACTTACACAAGACTCACCCACTCACTATGGGCAATTGGGTATATAATACCCGCATCTAAAAGCTTAAGGACTTCCGCTCGAACCACCTCTTTCATGTTGGGGTTTAAGCGTCTCTGGGGTTGCCTAGAAAGTCTCACACTATCCTCAAGAATGATTTGGTGTGTACACACCGTGGGGCTTATACCATGCAAATCAGCTATGGTCCAACTTAGTGCGCCTATGTGCTCTCTCAGCAGGTCAAGCAGCTTCCTCTCCTGATCTTCCTCAAGGGTTGAGGAAATCACTACCGGATAAGTATCATTGCCCTTCAAAAAGGCATACTTGAGCGTGTCCGGGAGAGGTTTTAACTTTGGTTTAGGCGGCTGGACTAAAGACGGAAGAACCTTGGGCGGAGGGTTGCCCAAAGGTTCGAACATTAGGTCATGAGCGACCCCACATAAATTCTCGCACTCATCCTCAACTTCTAACATATCACGGAAGGTGCCTACCTCTGCTGACTCTAAGAATGACACCTCCTTAGTGGTAAGAGCAACCTCCAGAGGGTCCTTGTACAGGACTGTGTCAATGTGCTCCTGAATGAGTGTGTCAATCAAACACAACTCTTCTGACTCCTCATCATCTCCACCCAAAGTACTCACACTGTAAACATCCACCTCCATTCTCTCCTCGCCAATAGATAACTGGACCTTGCCAGTTTTACAGTTCATGACAGCGTTGGAGGTGGCTAAGAAAGGGCGCCCTAGAATGATGGGAGTCTTTTCTAGAACCTCGGGACCTGGGCTAATATCTAAGACAATGAAATCTGCAGGAAATTGAAACTCGCCTACCCTAATCAACACATCCTCCACCACTCCCTTCGGTACCCTAACACTCCGGTCTGCCAACTGGAGTGTGACGGGAGTCTCTCTAAGGTCTCTAAGGCCCAATCTCAAGAATGCTGAGTAAGGGAGCAAATTGACACTCGCTCCCAAATCTAACAATGCCTTATCAAAAGTCTGACTTGCAATTGCTATGGGTATGGTGGGACACCCCGGATCCTTGCACTTTGCAGGAATCTCAGTCTGAAGGATGGAGCTCACTTGCTCTGTCAGAACCACGTTGTTCTGATTCTTGCGCTTAGTTGTGCAAAGATCCTTCAGAACCTTCGCACACTGTGGAAAAGACTCAATTGCTTCCATTAAGGTGATAGGGAATTGCACCCTTTTAAAAAGTTCTAACATTTTATGATTCATGTTCTGCTTAGGCTTCACCGCCAGCCTATGGGGAAACGGAGCTAATGGTATCGCTGGCGGCGTTTGAGTCGTGGGGGCCGCATCAGCAGGCACCACCACCTCAGGTGACTCCTTAACAACCTCAGGAGTTGCTATTTGTGCATCAACCAGCTCCGGTGGTGGGGCTGGTTTCTGCCTTGGTGCAATGGACTTATCGATCGCTTTCCCATTTCTGAGAATGGTGACCGATTTAGCCTCCTCCTGATTCGGACTCTGAACATTATGGCCTGGAGTGTTGCCCACATAATGGGCTCCTGCTGTACTACCCTGGGCTGGAAACCTACCCTTCTCCTACTGCATTTGACTGATAATTGCAGTGAGTTGTGACATCTGAGTGGTAAGGGCTCCTATTTGCTGCCTCGTTTCAGTCTGAAATGTCATCTGAGACTGCATCATCGAATTGACATTTTCTTCTAACTTATGGTCACGGGCAACCATCTGGGAATAACCTGGGGGAGGACCACGAGTGGATGGACCTGCCCCCTACCAGGCTATTGTTGGTAGTGGTACGGAATGACTTGGCCCTGCGGGGGCCTGAACGATTGAGACTGTGGGAATTGCTGCGGCGGGGGTAGCGCAAGGGGTTGAGCTTGACCTCCACCTACGAATCTGGACTCCGACCACCCAAAGTTAGGGTGGTCTCTCCATCCTAGATTGTATGCGTTCGAAAATGGATCCCAGGTCCTAACTGCATTGACCTCTTCCTAGTTAAATTGACTTGCCCATTTGGCCGCTAGAAACCCAGGGCAAGCGGTTGCGGTGTGCCCTTTGCATTCACACCAAACACAGACTTCCTCTACGCTCACTTCATGTACTGGACGAGTCTGTCTCACCTCTAGTTCCTCTAATCGCTGGGCCATTTTCTCAACCTGAGCCTGAAGGCGTTGATCACGAATGGTGACAGGGACAATGGTGGACCCAGAAGGTCCTGATCGCTCAAACTCGGATGGTTCTAAATCCCTCTGCCTATCAGCTAGGTCATCTAAGAAATCCCACCCCTGCTCAGCTATTTTGGACATGAAATTGTCCCATTTGCAAGAATACTCTATGTGCTGGACAGTCTCTGAGTTGAGACCCAGGTGGAAAAACTCGACTAATTGAATCCTCTCAAAGCCATGGTGTGGCAGTCTGAGGATCAATTCCTTAAAGCGCTCCCAGGCCTTGAGAAACAACTCGCCTCTCTCCTGTCTGAAACCCTGGATTTGACACCTAAAACTTGTAGTCTTAGCGTCAGAGAAGTACTTCCTATAAAAAGCGTCACGCACTTGCGCCCAGGTAGTGAAAGACTGAGACTTCCGCATTCTAAACCACAAAAGTGCGCCATCCTTTAATGTTACCTCAAATAGCTTGAGGCATGCATTATCATACTGGGTATTGGACGCAAGGTTACCACCAATCCCTCGAATGTTCGCACATGCTCGTATGGGTCATCGCACTCCCTTCCATAGAAGCTAGGGAGGCTGTTAAGGACTCCAGGTTTAACAGTAAAGGCATTGCGTGCCTCTTGTGTCTCCCGAGGGAACACAATCGGTCCGAGAGGAGTGGTCCTCTCAGGATGAAGGTGTTGCCTCAAAGACGGCTGTGGAGCTACTCGCTAGTCTGCCATATCCTCTATTTCCGACTCTGACTTGTAAAGTGGATTACTGACACTTACTGACTCAAAAGGTAATTCTATAAACAGACCACTAATGGAAATGGATTCGAAATGGAATTCAGCTGAGTCTGACTCCAAGCTAGCAGATGAATCACTAGGGGATAAAGGGTGACTCGACTCCAGTTCCTTTCGAACTAACCGATTCGTAGGGTCATGAAAATATGGAGGGTCCTGCCTAGGAGAACCCTTCTTACCTCAACCTATGATAACTTAACTAAAAGACAAAACTAAACTACGACACCTCTGAACACTTGCTGCCGTCCCCGGCAACGGCGCCAAAAATGCTTGACCGACCAGGTGACTAAAAATAAGACGAATAAAGACGCGTCCCAAGCGTAGGACTCTCAACCAGTGTAGCACAATAAATCCGGAAGTACCGGAGTCGAACCACAGAGACGACTTAAGTGCTTGACTCAGAAGTGTGAAAGTGCAGTTTTACTTGGCTCTTAGGTAGCCACCCCTTGATTTGATGAGATTTATTAACTGAATTACTAAGCTAATGTAACGGAATGCAAATTAAATAAGAGAGCACAGCTACTTGACCGTTCGAGTGATTAATAATTAACTAAGATTTCGTCCCAAGCGTAGGACTATCGACCGGTGCAGCATAATAAATCCAGAAGTACCGGAGTCGAACCACAGAGACGGTCTACGGTGTTCAACTCAAACAATGTCGGCTCTACGTTTGTAATTGGCTCTCAGGTAGCCAACCCTTGCTCAAATTGTTTAATTAATTAACTAAGTTAAACTAATTTAATTACTAGACTCTGAATTTAAATAGGAGAGCACAGCCGTGGGCACTACGGTGCCCGCAGCTAGTCTAATTCACATTCACTCGGGCCACAATTATTCAATTAATAGATTTAAAAATATGAAAAATAGTTCCCAACAAATGCACACCACTTGTCACCAATTTCTGCGCGCATTTGGAATTGGCAATGCCTGGGTTTGTTTGCTAGAAAAAAACTTCCGTATTCAAAAATTGAGCATTAATTAAAATGATTCGGCACCGAGGTGGTACATAAATTAGCCTAGCCACGGGACACCTTCGTCCCGCGGCCGCACTCAATACGACTACTCACTCATGCTTATAAAGATTGTAGAAAACGAATCGAAACTAAAACTAAGCATGCTTTTAATGAATAAAATATAAAAATAATAAAAATCGATACCGTAATTCCAAAGGAGAACAAAAACTTGAACTTGAATGTCAATCCGCAACACAAACTGAACACTGGAATTCTGGAAATGTAGAACTTGAATGTAGAACTCTAGATCGGTAGCCGAAACTTGAAAATCTAAAAACCTAAGTAGAATTCGTGGAACCCTAGCATGGGTTGAAACTTGAGTATTTATACTAACTAAGTAAACTAAATGAAACCGAAACACAAAGTTATAGAATTGGTTCTGCGACCAGCAAACAACATAGTTTCAAATCTGCAGCCGTAAGCTCTCGGTATCGATACCCCTGTCTCGATACCCCTGACAAGGGTATCGATACCGATCCCTTATCTCCCTTCTTCCGCGTAAGACGTAGGTATCGATACCCATAAGAGGGGTATCGATACTAAACATTCAGGAATAAATTCGTCCCCTTCATAACCAATTGGTATCGATACGGCTCTCGGGGGCATCGATACCGACTCCTTAAACCTTCCTCCTGCAGCATCCCAGCCTCAAACCTCGACTCCCACGCCCAACTCCACTTCAAGCCATGCAAGAGCACGCCAAAGACATCTTTTAACCTGATAAATCATGCAAACACCAAAAACACTACCACACACGCATTAAACAGAAAAATGATCATAAAACCGCACGTCTAACACGCCAACTCCCCCTACTTAGGCGCTCGTAAGCAAGCTTCTCACGCGCCTATCACATCCCCCAACTTGAGTGTTGCTAGTCCCTAGTAACGAACGAAACGAAAAATAATAAAACCAACACAACGACTCAATAAGGGATACAAGGGTTATGCAACCTGTACAAAATCAAATGAACAATTAAAATATCCTCTCTTAGTTACCCACAACTCGGTCACATGCATGCTCCAACGAAAATTTAAATATTTCCATTCCTCAACAAGGTTCAAGATAGCATGCTCCCACGTGCCATGGTATCACTCACACTCACCGAAACACTCTACATCCCATGTGAGGCGCCTGGCGATCAACGTGGATTGAAACAGAATCACCACTTGCCAGTCAAAACAACGCCAAGATATGCAATGAAAGCCCACGAATTAAGATACCACACACTCATAATCTAAATATAACACATGCAAGCAAGAGAGTTAAATGACGTGTATCGGGTCAACTAAGGGCTTTGTTAGGCTTATAATGACCGCGGTTACAAGACAAAAAGGGCAACATGCAAAGAGGTGGCGGCCTATAGAAGCTCATGGTCAATCTACCTAGACTGGCCGTCACCAACACAGACAACACAAACACGAACATCACATAATAACAACTAATATTCTAACACCATATAGAACAAGACATCACAAATGAAGTTCAACACAACCACCGACCACATACACGGTCACACCACCGACATAAACGAACACATAAAACGTCATAGTTTCCAACAACTTAAACACATAAAATAACAAGTAATACTAACACCACCAGTCCAACCCATGTCCAACTCCGTGCTCAACACTCCTTCGTGATCACATCCTCGAAATCATAGCTCAATTCCAACTCAGTTTGCCTCTTAAGGTTCCGTAACTTTGATGAGTTCTGGTTTGGAGGGTTTAGAGGTCAAGGTTTGAATGGAGAAGAAGGAAGAGGGAAAACAAGAATGATGGGATAGAGAGAGAGAGAGAGTGAGGAAGAATCGGATGGTCCCCCTCACCTTGACTGTGTTTTCCTTTTCTTTTTTCTTCTTTTTTTCTCTTTTTTCTTTCCCGGAAAACATGGAAATTCATAGCAATGGATCAAAGGGTCAGTTGACCGTCTTTCCACCTCTCTCTTATCATCAAGATGGGTGAATTTGGGGGAAAGAAAATGGATTAAGGTTTAGAGGTTCTTTTTTTTTTTTTTCTAACCAAAGACATGGCACCCAAAAAGCAACATTTGAAATTTCGATGCTCCTTTATTCTATTAATTTGAGGCCTTTAAAATGCGCACAGAGTTGGACCACTAAACTGACACACCGACCAAACACCGGCTTCCTAGGTTTGACACAGGAACTGACACAAATTGGTTTAATCATGGGATCAAAGGGACACATATGGCGGTTTAATCATGCAAGGACGGCTTTGTTTCATCCCCTAAACACGTCACCAACACGTCACCAACCCTTGTCGATACCCCTGACAAGGGTATTGATACCGATCCCTTATCTCCCTTCTTCCGCGTAAGATGTAGGTATCGATACCCATAAGAGGGGTATCGATACTAAACATTCTGGAATAAATTCGTCCCCTTCATAACCAATTGGTATCGATATGGCTCTCGGGGGTATCGATACCGACTCCTTAAACCTTCGTCCTTCAGCATCCCAGCCTCAAACCTCAACTCCCACGCCCAACTCCACTTCAAGCCATGCAAGAGCGCGCCAAAGACATCTTTTAACCTGATAAATCATGCAAACACCAAAAACACTACCACGCACACATTAAACAGAAAAATGATCATAAAACCGCACGTCTAACGTGCCAACTCCCCCTACTTAGGCGCTCGTAAGCAAGCTTCTCACGCGCCTATCAACAGCTGAGAGAACCCATCGTCCGCGACTAGCCTAACCGATATTTACTCGGGCCACAATTCCTCTTTTACCGATTTTAGAATGAAAGAAAGGCTCCCTAACAAATGCGCACCACCTGTCACCAGATTCGCGCGCATTCGAATTCCAGCGATGCCTGGGTTTTGTTTGTTAGAGAAATATCAGTTTCCTAAAATTGCTTGACAGTTGAGTTAATTCGGCCCCGAGGTGAAACGTTGGTTAGTCTAGACGTGCGGCGCCTTCGCCCCGCAGCTGCACTCGTAATGACTACTCACTCATGATTATAAGAACTAAAGAAATCAAATTAAACCTAGATCTAGACATGCTTGAAGAATAAAATATGAAAGCAATAGAAAACGATACCGTAAATTGCAAGGAAAAATCGAACTTGATTGTTAATACGCAAAAACCAATCCACAAGCGGAAATTCTGGAAGTAAACTTGAAACGTAGAATGCTGGATATTGAAAGCTCCCTCAGACTGTAGCCGAAACTTCGAAAAGTAAAAACTAGATAAAAATTCGTGGAACCCTAATCTGGGTTAAAACAAAAGTATTTATACTAAACCTAGTAATCCTAACGAAATCCGAACGAAAATCCCCGAAATATTCCGCGCGAAGCCGAACGACGACGTTCAACGGCCCAACTAAGCGCTCGGTAGCGCTACTAGTAAATGAGGGTAGCGCTACCGCTGCCCTATCGTGCGGCGTTGACCGTTGCTCCTCGCGTTGACTATTGACCTCTAATACGCCGGTAGCGCTATACCCTTTTCGGTGTAGCGCTCAAAAACCTTCTGTTCATTTTTGGGACCTTTTGTGCTCAATTTGAGCGCTTCAAAGAATTAGTGTAGCGCTCCCGACAGATTATGATCACTTCCATGCAACATCCGTGCAACTCCAACTCTTGATCTACGTGCATGTACTCCCAATGTCGCCAAAATTACACCCACAACCTTAGAATACCTGCAAATTACGCTCAATACACAAAAACACCACGCGCGCATATCAAATGGAAAATAAAGCTCAAAACGCACGTCTAACATGCTAAACCACCCTGCTTAGGCGCTCAGAAGCAGGCTTTCCACGCGCCTATCATCCAACATGGTATAGTGCATTCAATAAGAGCGGAGTGAGGCTTTGGACACATGTCTCGGGAATGTGCCGAGACACACACTATACTGGAGGGGTTGATTATGAAGGAGCTCGGAATAATGCCGAGAGATAGATTGATGTCCTAACTGATTCAAGAGTGTCAGAGAAATGCCAGAAGGAAGTAGGTGCTGACTCAGCAGATGCTTTAATGTTGCATGTGCATGTAACAAACCGTGATTATGACGAGTAACGTCACTCGAGCGGTTACGACACGTGTCATGACTTTACTGGAGGCATGTGCCCACAATATATTCACTCGGACTCGTCATCGTGACGTTAGCCGAACGGTTAAATCACGTGACGGGCACAATCGTACTTGGAGGACAAGTTAAGGCTCACAACTCTCTCTAAAACCCTAGATCTACACTTCATTTCCTTCCTCTACTAACTTGACCGTCGGAGTGCCATTCTGGACTTTGCAATCCAGTCCGGTGATGACGGTGTGTTAAGTGTGCAGTACCTGGTGCACTAGAGTGAAGAGCGATCATCTTCATCCACCATCATCGTCGGGAAGAACCATCTGAGAAAGAGGGCTCCACAATAATATACGTATGAGTCATCTGATTCACCAGAATCCCAAGAATTAATGGACCGTGAAAATCACATGTATCAGACTATCAGTAGCTTTGAACCCATATCCAGATCTGTGTATGAAGCATTATTTTTTATGTGAGCCATCTATCTACTCCGAACGATTCATGCCGACTTGAAGTTTGTTGCCTTGAACCCAAATAATCTGAACTTTCAAGACTCCTTTTGGGTGTTGAATTTATTTTAGTTGATCTATTATAAAAGCTTGAACCGGTTGTGATGAAACAGCATTTCAAAAAGCAAGTTTGAACCAGTTCTAGCATTATGCTTGTATAAGTTCCCCTTCATCAATGAGCTCAAAATTGTGCCAGAACCGGTTCTAGCATTTCCTTTGTACCGGTTCAAGGATCAAAATTCTGGATTTTTGGAGCCTGATCAATACCAAATTTAGTTTCATTTTTCTAATATGTAGCACGATTTTGGGGGCTATAAAACCCCCCCCCCCCCCCAACCTCAGATTTCTAGGTATCTTCGAATTTCGTGCTCTCTCTCTCTCTCTCTCTCTCTCTCTCTCTCCCTTTTATTTCCTTAATTTAGGTTTAGCTCTCACTTATCTCTAGATTTGAGGCATTGTTAGTTAGATTAATACTCGTTTCCTTCACAAAGTTGTAAGTACATCGTTAATCTCTACGAATCTGTGTTTTATTTTAATTGAATCAATGTTTTACGTTTTTATGTCTTTTTCACTTCGTGTGATTATGTGCGAGTAGTGTAGCAAGGCTTGGTCATAGGGTGACTAGACTTTGTTTTCTAGTTTCGTGAGCCTCTTGTCTTTAGTGTTGCAACTTGCAACGTAGCATAGCCGTAGCATATCCATAGCTTATTTAAGATAGTTAATAGAATCAGGACTAAAATTTAAACATTTTTGCAGAGTCATGTCACCAAAATAGTTTCCAAAGAACGAAATAAAAGGGATACGTAATTGCCCCTATGATGCCTCTTATAAGATTATGCGGCTTATTTACTTACTAGCAACAAACCCGTGTTATGCATGGAATGATAGAGTAGTATAACTTAAATTTAAAAACCTAACAAAAACAATCAGATTCGTGCCATGCACGAAATAATTCAGATTTTTGCGACAGATAGATCTCGAAACTAATGGACTATCCCAGTAGAACAGCTTTATGTCTTTTATATGGAAAGTCATATCAGACTTTTTGTATTTGAACGGTGTGTGACTTTGAATGCTTGCAATACTTGGCGTATATCTCTCTTGGTTATATAGCTAGAAGCAAATCTCTCAGCAGTGCCGGCTCATTAGTTTTGGAGGCCTAAAACAGACTCCTTAGATGAGGCCCCATATATTTTGCAAAATAAATATTTTAAAACATATATCTTCATAAAAACCATTACAAAATAATTATCATTGAACAAATTTAAATATACAGTCATGAAAAAATAAACAATCATTACAATATATAAGAGGCTTACATGTTTGGGAGCTCTATTTTTTACATTCTTTAGGAGGGTCCGAAGCAGTGGCTTCATTGACTTATGCCATGAGCCGGCCCTGTATCTCAGTATCCTCCAAAAGGCAGCTTAACGTTAGTAGATTAACGTTATATTTCTATACACAAAGGTCAATATACTAGGCTTGCCGCAACATATCTCAGATCAAGGAATCAATTAGTACCCCATACTACCGTTAGTAGATATGGACCCATGTGTAAAGTAGGAGAGAGAAAGTTGAACTATATAACAGAGTAAGAGCAAAGAGAGTCTGGTCTTGGCAAGGATGTCCACCATATGGACTGGGACGGAACTACGGTTTTTGCATAATGGGGGGAGTGTTGGGGTGCTAGATGAGTTTAGGGAGAATTTGGACAAATGGAGTGTGAATTGGTAAGAGAGGAGGAATGTTTGATGTAATAAAATGTTGGTAGTGGAGACTTTAAGAAATGGTTTTTGGCAGATTGACTTTGTCGTGGGAAAGTGAAAGGCTGGTGCTTTTCTTGAGAGTTGGTGGAAGACTTTTAAAATGCTTTGGCTTTTATCACTAATCTGGTACAAGAAGAAGAAGTACAAAGGCAGCTCTCTATTTATAGAGCCATCTGCCGACCTACTTGTACTCTAGAAACATCTTGATTTTGCACACAACTCCCACCGACTCATACATCTCGGGAAACCTCCAGATTTTGAACATTTTCTAATACAAAAATCTCCCTTGAATTATTATTTTATTTAGATTCTAGACTTTCTAGACACTCTAGATATTTTATTTTATTCATGATTACAAATTATCTTTTTAACACTCCTCCTTAATTTGTAATCTTCATGACTTGATGAAATTGTGAGAATTTTTCTGCTGGTACTGCTTTGGTCATTATGTCAGCTAGTTGCTCCTTGGTATTGACAAACTCGAGCTGAATTTCTCCATTCTGCACCATGTCTCTGATAAAGTGATGCCGGAGCTCAATGTGCTTTGTCCTGCCGTGAAAAACTGGATTTTTGCTCATTGCTATGGCTGACATATTATCGCAGTAGATGACTGTAGGGCCTTCCTCTTTATGCTCCATGTCCGAAAGAATTCTTCTGAGCCATACTCCCTCACATGTTGCATCTGTAGCTGCTATATATTCAGCTTCTGCTGATGAGAGAGCAATTGTTCTTTGCTTTTTAGAACTCCAAGCGATGATGTTAGATCCGATACAGAATACATATCCTGAAGTGCTTTTGCGATCATCCAGCGAGCCTGCCCAATCGCTATCTGTGTAGCCAATAAGCCTGCAATCATTCTCTTTTGTGTACCTGATGCCGAGTTTCTTCGTCCCTTGAAGATAACGGAGAATCCGTTTTGCTGCAGTATAGTGTAGCTTGCTCGGCTCGTGCATAAATCTGGAAATGAGATTCACAGAATACACAATATCTGGCCTTGTATGAGTGAGATAATTGAGCGAACCAACCAATTTTCGGTAGGCCGTAGCATTGACTTTCTCTGCTCCATCATTTAGCTGTAACTTGTCATTTAAAGAAAGTGGAGTAGAAACTGGCTTGCAGTTACTCATGCGGAATTTCTTCAGCAGATCTTCAAGATATTTTTCTTGTGAGATAAATATCTCTCCTTTGGATTGCCTTACTTGGATGCCGAGAAAATATCTCATGAGGCCAAGATCAGTCACCTCGTACTCCTTCATCATGGCCTTTTTAAATTCTTCAAGCATCGCTGAATTGGTGCCTGTGTAGATTAAATCATCAACATATAAGCAGACAATGAGGAAGTCCTGCGTACCTCCTTTTTTGACATAGAGTGATGGTTCACTTCGGCTTCTTTCAAAACCATTTTGGCAGAAGTACTTGTCAATGTTGCTATTCCACGCTCGAGGTGCTTGCTTCAAGCCATAGAGTGCTTTTCGAAGTCGGTACACCTTGTCTTCTTTTCCTTTGACAGTGTAGCCTTGTGGTTGCTCCACGTAAACTTCTTCTTCAAGCTCTCCATTAAGAAATGCAGATTTGACGTCGAGTTGATATACTGGAAGCTCGTACTGCGCCGCCAAGGCTAGAACTGTTCTGATCGTCTCCATGCGAGCGACAGGGGCAAATGTTTCATTGAAATCCACTCCAGGCTGTTGCGAGTAGCCTTTTGCCACTAACCGTGCTTTGTGCTTCTGAATTGATCCATCTTCTTTGTACTTTGTCTTATAGACCCATTTAAGCCCGATTACGTCTTTGCCTTTTGGCAGCTCCGCAAGATCCCTTGTGTGATTTTTCTCGATAGTTGCTATTTCCTCGTCCATTGCCTTTTTCCATATTTCTTCACTTATAGCTTCTTCAAAGTTTTGTGGTTCACAAGTGAAGAAGGCAAAATCACACGACTCATATATGTCTCGTAAGGAGCGTACCTTTCTCGTTGGATTGAGATCCTCCGATGAGCTCTCTGGACCGGTCTGTGAACTTTGGCTTGGACTTGGGCCCGGAGTCGAAGTTTCTTGCCCATTTCCTGCATCAAAAGGCTCAAAAAACTTTTGCTTTTGGAAGGAATTTTCCTCCCATTTCCATGCAGCAGCTTCGTCAAATATCACATCTCGAGAAACCACAAATTTACTTGTGCTTGGATTATAGAGACGATATCCCTTGGACTCGTCACTATATCCGATGAAAATATATTTCTCCCCTTTTTCATCAAATTTTTCCCTTTGTTCTGAGGGAACTAATGCATATGCAATGCATCCAAAAATCTTGAGAAAATGTACCTGTGGCTTCTCTTTGTACCATGCCTCGTATGGCGCTTTGTTCCGTACTGCCTTCGTGGGAGATCGGTTGAGGATGAACACAGCAGTGTTGACAGCTTCAGCCCAGAATGTGTTTGGTAGGCCTTTGCCTTTGAGCATGCTTCGAGCCATCTCTGCAATGGTGCGGTTCTTCCGCTCTGCTACTCCATTTTGCTGAGGTGTTTTCCAGACTATAAGTTGCCTCTTGATTCCTTTTTCCTTGCAATACTCCAAGAACGGAGTGTAGATGTATTCACCACCACGATCTGTCCGAAGTGTCTTTATTAGTCTTCCACTTTGTCTCTCCACCAAGGCTTGAAACTTGAGAAATACAGGAAAGGCTTCTGATTTCTTTTCAAGGATGTAAAGCCACATCATCCTTGTATAATCATCAACAAATAGGAGAAAATATCTTTTTCCTCCAAGAGATGGTGTTCTGGTAGGGCCAAAAATATCAGAATGCACCAATTCCAAAGGCGCTTTTGCTCTCCAAGCGAACTTTGGAAATGGGAGTCTATGCATTTTTCCATATATGCACCCTTCACAAACTTTATCAATTTTATCAATATTTGGTAGCCCTTTCACCATATTTTTCTCCTTTAGCAATCTCATACCCTTGTAATTTAGGTGGCCATATCTTAGATGCCACAAATAGGAGTCATCAACTTTTTCTCCTTTAAGGGCAAAATTTTCATTAAGTGGCATCATTAATGGAAAAATTTTATTTGGAGTCATTTTGACTTTGGCCACCGTAAAATTTTTCTTTTTGTCAATAATTATGCACTCACCATTATCAAATTTAAGTGCATAATCCTTTTGCAATAATTGTCCCACACTTAGTAAATTTTGAGTAAGCCCGGGAACATAAAGGACATCAGAAATTAATCTTTTGTTACCTCCCTTTGTGTAGACGGCGATAACTCCCTTTCCTTCAACATTTTGCAACTTCTCATCTCCCAGCTTTACTTGTGAAGAGACTTTATCGTCAAGCTGCACAAATTTTTTTCGGTCGCCTGTCATATGGTTACTGCATCCGCTATCCAAGTACCATATGTTATCTGATTCTTCTTGAGCATTCATGCAAGAGAACAATTGTTCTGCTTCATTTTCTTCCGAAAAATTAGCTTTGCTTTTTTCATGATTGAACCAACAATCACGATCGGAATGATTGGGAACTTTGCATCTCTTGCATTTAAATTTGCAATCTTTGGATGCATGATTTGTTTTTTTGCAAATAATGCAAGAAGAGTTAGAGTTACCGCCATTGGGATTCCTTTGATTGTCGTATCCTTTTCCTTTGTTCCGGGCATTTTGGCCTCCACGTCCTTTCATGCTTCCTCCTCGAGTTGAACCCCTCTCTTGATTTGCTTGGTTCTTTCCTCCAAAGTAGATTTTGCTTTGAAATGCTTGCTCCAAGGATTGATTCGTGAACCTGCTCATTCTTTGTTCATGTGCCTCGAGAGAACTCATTAGTTCATGTCGAGTAAGTTTAGATAAATCCTTGGATTCTTCGATAGCGGCAACAATATGCTCAAACTTTGGAGGCAAACTTCTTAAAACTTTTTCGACAATTCTTTTGTCCGTAAGGGTATCTCCATAACTTCGAATTTGATTGACAATTCCAGCAACTCGGGAAAAGAATGTTTGAACGGATTCATTTTCCTTCATTGCTAGATTGTCAAAATCTCTCCAAAGTGTTTGAAGTTTAATGGAGATAACCTTATCATAACCTTGATATTCAACTTTTAGTGTTTCCCATGCTTCTTTTGAAGTTTTTGCACCCAAAATTCTTGGAAAGATCGATTTGCTTACCCCACGTTGAATGTTGAGTAGAGCCAATGCATCTCTCTTCTTGTTCTCCTTGAATTTCTTCTTCCTTGCTTCCGTCCAAGTTGCTTCTTCTTCATCATTTGCCGGTGCCTCGTATCCGCTTTCAACAAGATCCCACAAGTCTTGTGAGATGAATAGAGTCTTCATTTGAATGCTCCAATAATCATAGTTCTCTCCCTCAAATATAGGGATGAGAGTTTGCGCATAGTTGAAAGTGGAGGAGTTGGCTTCCATGGTAGATGAGAGTTAGGAGGACAAGGATGTATTTGGGGTTCCGGCTCTGATACCAAAATTGTTGGGGTGCTAGATGAGTTTAGGGAGAATTTGGACAAATGGAGTGTGAATTGGTAAGAGAGGAGGAATGTTTGATGTAATAAAATGTTGGTAGTGGAGACTTTAAGAAATGGTTTTTGGCAGATTGACTTTGTCGTGGGAAAGTGAAAGGCTGGTGCTTTTCTTGAGAGTTGGTGGAAGACTTTTAAAATGCTTTGGCTTTTATCACTAATCTGGTACAAGAAGAAGAAGTACAAAGGCAGCTCTATTTATAGAGCCATCTGCCGACCTACTTGTACTCTAGAAACATCTTGATTTTGCACACAACTCCCACCGACTCATACATCTCGGGAAACCTCCAGATTTTGAACATTTTCTAATACAAAAATCTCCCTTGAATTATTATTTTATTTAGATTCTAGACTTTCTAGACACTCTAGATATTTTATTTTATTCATGATTACAAATTATCTTTTTAACAGGGAGCCATATATGTGAAGCTTGAGGTGTCGTTGTACTAGGAATGGCGTTAGCAAGGCTATACACATTACATGGCAAAGCTATAAGTATGAGGTGCATGGCAGCTTATAGCCATAGCTAGGCTGATTCATTGGCATTGATAGCCACGTTTTTACTCTAGAATTTGAGAGAAATCTCGGTATTTTAGTACGTGTAAGCCATAGAATATTTGGTTTGCGAAAACAAAATTTGAAATACCTTATAGTATAAATTTTAACATACCGGTCCAAACCTTGTCTTTACATTTTAGTTATCGAGTTGTGAATGAATTTTGGGTCGGAGTTTTACAATTTAATAGCTTCATGAATTGCTAAAAGTTCTGTTTGAATAAGGCTGTTTGCTATAGGCTTAACATGGCGATTTGCGCGATTAATAGAACCAAACCGAACTTCCCAATCCACACCAAAGATTACCCTCTTCCCACGTGCCTTCAATTGCAGAGTGTTGAATATTCAATGGGTGAGGGTAGACCCCATTCAATTCATAACCAAACAAAAATTTCTAACTTCATTTTTAAAAAATCTGGCCAAAGCAGCCAAATGAACCACAGGTTTTACAACTATGAAAACTAACATTCTCCTATTAATGGACGGTGAGATTGTTTTCTCATAAATTTTATAATTATGTTGGATATTTCTACTCATATCCAACATAATCTGGCCAAAGCAGCCAAATGAACCACAGGTTTTTATATATCGTATTAATTTGTATACCGCTACTTGGTTAGTCTAAGGTGTTCCAGAAACTGTCTTATTGAAATCAATGGAACTGACTTAAGTTGACTTATTGGTTTGACGTACTGTGAAAGAATGACCTGTCACTTAAAACGCAATAAATTAGTTTTGAGTTTAAGCTAGTTTTGTGGAACAACCCAATGTGCCTATATACCTAGCCTTACTCCATGCATGGAGTAGTAGTATTTATTTATAATGCAGGGTGTTTTTGGTTAGCTTGCACACATTTCAGACTAATTTCTATATAGAGACACCCTGCATTAACAATAAAAGTAGAGTATTTGTTTTTTTTGTTGGATGAAAGGGCAGTACGTGCATATCTTGTACTTATAGAAGGAGAAATTCCACTGTCATAAATAGACCTACCTCCGTATAAATGTGGAATATGAATTTATATGCAGTTTGACAAAGCAAGTATGCATCTTTTTATATAAGTATGCGTCATTTTTTGAAAGCAGGATGCGTGTATGAAAAGATGTTAGCTTGCCTGGTCAAACTGCATACAAAATTCATATTCCACAGCTTTGACAAAGCAGGCTTACATTTTTTCATATACGTACACACATCTTTTCATATATGTATGTGCCCTTTTTCTTCAAGGCCGGATGGGTGTATGAAAAGATGTTAGCTTGCGTGACACTTAAACAATTTTTCGGTTCTCTATACCGGTATGAAACAAGGCTTACGTGACACTTGTGAAGAGTTAATGCCATGAACATGAGCTGTATATGAGCTATCCGAGATTTTATTTCCTGCAGTAAAGTTCCTGGAGTATAACAAATGGACATTAGACATTTTCCGAGGGTTATCTGTTATTCTCTTAAGGGTTATATGACTTACGAGGTCTATATAAGTGAGCAAGAGCAAGCTAGAAGAGATTCATGGCGTTCCAGCAAAGCCTTGATTGTTCCCGTTCCAATGGCTGGCTAAACCCTCTCTCTCGGGCGTTGATGAAGCTAGCTTGTACTCTCCGTATTGGTATTTGTACGTTGCAAAGGGTTTTGTTTTCTAGACTAAGTAGGATTCATACAACGATTTTGCTTGTTTCATGATAATCGTACTAGTGAGACTATTTGTGCTAGGCAGCGGTTCTTCATGCCGGCCACTTGGTGATCACTCAGACATATTTTGATAGTGAGAAATAAACAAGACAACTGTAAAAGTTGTAGTAAATAATTACTAAAGTATAATGCTCATAGGCCATTGTTTAGCCACTCTTGAATTTTTTACATTATGGGTTCATACCGTAAGTGGAGGCTATTTTTTTTCTTCTAGACATCTCATTTCACCATTGTATTGGAATTGTTATAATTTTGAAATGAATAGATTAGAATTAAATGAAATCCAAGTATATAAGAGAGTGACAGAATATTTCATAAAAGACACATGGGCATACACGTGGGTGCTCTCTCCGCCAGTACTGCACCTACCTAGGTGTGCATTCATTCAGTTTAATCCGGTTTTTGGGATTTTTGCGGACTGAACCGAAGTTTTTCGGTTTTTTAAAATCCAAACTAAAACAAAACCGTTTGAATTTTTTTAGACTAGTTCGGTTTCATTTGGTTTTAGCTGGTTTCAACGATTTTCGCCAGTGGCAGTTTGTATTGGCAACTTCACAGATCCTAAATTTTTATCTCTTCACAAAAAAAAAAAAAAAGATTTTATCGATTTAGACTGAAAATGATAATTGAGCCTGATTGGACAAAAATAATTCACAACATTGGATAAAAAATCTATGATATGGGCCATTATCTATGTATGGAATATATAATTGCAAGCACCAGTGGGATTCAAAAATCTCATTAATGACAAAGCCCAAAAAACAGAGTCTGGACTATAACGAAGAGCTATAATTTTCAAAATAATTGCAAAGCCCATATAATACATAATATGATAAATCATTTGTCCACCAACTTGTAGCAAAAAAAAATAAACAAAGAGTTCACTCCAACCGTACGTCCAAATTGTAGCAGCAGAAACAGAGAAACCACCGGTAAGAAACCAAAGATCAAAGGGATAGTGGCACACCAACGAAAAAAACTACCCAAGACCTGAAAAGCCAGAAGAAGAGGTAGGGAAAAAAAAGTTAAAATAAATGAAACCGAACCAAAAAGTTAAAATAAATAATGGAAAGGAGGTGGAAGAAGAGGTAGGGAAAAAAAAAATGAAGAAGATACAAAAATTATAGACTTCAACCAGATCTCTGTGCGGTGACAATTTGTGCTGTCACTATCTTCAAATTGTGACAGTTTGCTCTTTTATGTGCCCTTTAGGTTTGGAAACTTTGGTGGAGTGTGAAAAATCAGACGATTTCATGGTTCTGTATATATAGATCATATGGTTTATCCAATTTTTTTAGAGATCCACAAAAATTCGTGGATAGAAAAGTACTCAAAAAAATCTTTTTATTGGGTCTCAGCCCATTGATCACTCCAGCGAGGTCAAGCCAAATAGCAGGGTCCCAAGTGGAATTGTTTTCTTGCTCAACTTGCTCCTAGTGATGTATTTGTTTCTAGTTACTTAACTTATCTTTTGGGCAACAAAAAATTTGGCCACATACGACCCTCTCCGAGTCCGAGGTGCAATTTTGTCTTTTCCATCCCACGCGCTTATGGCTGGAAAAGGCTAGTGCAGATTTTTCTAATCCTGTGGTCTTATTATTCTGTTGTTTTGACCTATAAATTGTTTAGAGCACTACTATGCACATATCAAGAATGGGCATTCATAAACTACCCAAAAATTGAACTGCAATGTTTCTGATTCACTCAGCAAGAATCTAGGCCTTTGAAGTTTAAATTCTGGGTAGTTTCTTGGTACCTAGACTTTCCGAACTGTTTATTATCTATTTAATTTCTTGCTCTTTCCTGAGAAATTTTGATGACGTAATTAGGGCATCCTTATCTGACACAAAAAAAAAAAACACCAAATTTAACCTAAAAAAGATCTTTTATAATTTAGCAAGTCACTTTTCAAAAAATTCACAAAATTAGACTCTCTATTCAAACTTTAACCAGTCACTTTATCAAAAACTCACAGAATTAGACTCTCTATTCAAACTTTTACTCTTTCCTCCCTTCTCTTTTGGTGAGCGAACAATAGGCCACCAAATTTGTTAAGTTACCGCAGAAAAGTTATGAAATCTTCAAATTTGTGAGTACGTTTGGTGAGGCTGATTTTTGAGGTGTGCTCTTGATGCTGATATCGATGCTCTTAGTACATTTAGGACTCTCTATAATACTCCCTGCATCTCATGATGTTTGATACTTTTGGGATTGCACGTCTAATAACCAATTGCCAAAAAAAAAAAAAAAACCAACGCCGGTATGGTATACTTGGCTTGTTATATGCTAATTTTCAACTATGGGTTATACAGTTATATTTTTCTGATTCCTCGCCTCAAGACGAATGATATAATGTAGAAAATTGATCCAAAAATGCTAACAATCAAAATAAACACACAAAAAAAGGGTCTTTATTTCGACAAGGACATGATATAGGAGTTAATCATGGAAATAGGACACAAAGTAATTCTTCAATGCCAAGATGACAAATCACCTACACATTCTAAAAATGCCCCCGCTAGCCAATGAAAGTGCCTAAACCCCCCAAATCATATGAAAGTGCCTAAATCCCCAAACCTAATGAAAGTGCCTAAACCTAAATCCTAGGGTTACCGTATGAAAGTGTCTGAAACTCTTGGGTATTCTATGAAAGTGCCTAAACCACTAAAACCCTATAATTGGAAATTGTACCCTAAACCTAAACCCTAGGGTACCCTATGAAAGTGCCTATAACACTAGAGTCCTACGAAAGTTTCTAAACAACTAAAACCCTATAATTGGAAAGTGCACACTACGTGCCTAAACCCAAAATGCCTAAATCCACTATAATCTACCCCCAAAAGCCTAACCCCCCAAAATTGAACCCAATCCCAAATTCAAAAATAGACAAAAAGTTAATTAAAGTGTCTGACCCACGCATGAGAGAGAGAGAGAGAGAGAGAGAGAAAGTGATGGGTCAGGAAATGAAAAGTGACGGCATGACCTGTCACTTTAAAGGGTTAGTTAATCAACGGCAAATGGAACAGTTACGGGCCGGACCAACCTTTCTTTTGTAATTTTTTTTATGATTAAGGGTATTTTTGTCTGGTATTGTCTTTGAACCCTCAAAAATTCACATCAATGTATTAGAAGCATTAAAATAAGTTAGGCTAGACTAAACACCCTTTAAAGCCCCAAACTTGTCCTTTAGGCCAATTTAAAAAAAAAAAGATCATGCCAAAAACTTCTTAAGCCAAAAGGCAGCTCTTTCCATGTAGCCAAAACACTTGAGACTTTTGGCAAAAGGCAGCTCTTTACATGCTTGTGAGAAGGGAAAGAGTTTGATATATGAAAAGAAAACATGAAAATGAACATGAAAAACCATCTAATGGATGAGATCCGCCCGGTACACTATTTGAAAATTCATATTCCACAGTTTTGACAAAGCAAGCTTACATCTTTTCATATACGTACGCATATCATTTTATATACGTATTCGTTGTTTTTTAAAGGCCGGATGCGTGTATGAAAAGATGTTAGCTTGCTTTGTGAAATTGCATACAAAATTCATATCCCACAATTATAGGGAGGTAGGTCTATTCATGACAGTAGAGTTTTTCCTTCTATAAGTGCAAGATATGCAAAGTATTGCCCTTTCATCCAAAAAAAAAAAAAAACAAATACTGTGACTTTTAGCTAGAGAGATGGAGGAGATGCGTGGTGTTGGGAAACGAATCCCAGAACCCAGTAATTACGCGTACAGATTAAACAATTAAAAATAAACACAAACCCTACGAGGCGGAATTAGGGTTTACCTCTCATCCGTAGACACGAACGCTGGTTGACTTGTTTATTTTAGAACTTGACAGACCTAATTACTGTATGCAACAAACTTTGCTCGACAGTACCTCATGATCTTCTGCCATATTCCCTTATATCTCGATCATGTAGCCAAGTGTGGACTTCTACGTGATCTCTTTGTTCTCTCTCACAGCCTCTATTCTAATTTTCTGAATGACTGTCTTTTGACCTAGAGAACATAACGATATATTTATAGGGCTAGAGCAGGGACCTGGGGAGAAATAAATCTGGGCTCCTTGTGTAAATAAGAAAACCTAATCCCACCCGGATTCTATTCTTATTTCACAAATTATAATTCACACCACTAAAGAATTATAATTGCACTCCCATCTTTATCTCGATTATATTTCGAGCTCCACGTTATTAAATACTTATTAATCTCCCCATGTTAAGATTACAGATACCCGTTGATTAAATGTCGATTACTAACAATCTCCCACTAATCAACATCTTATAAAACACCTTGAGACTAACCACTTAACTCATTCGATATGTCGGATACAAATATCCACCTGCAGGGTTTGACATAACCGAAACTTATAAGTTTACTCAAGGGGGTATCATCAATCTCTAACGAGACGTGGATTCTATCAATAATTAATATCCATATATTTCATGCATATAATGTCGTGACCCAACTCACCAAGACTATTGACCGTGAAAAAAGATCTCACTTTATAATGAATCAAAGTCAACAACATTAAATGTATATATGTATTAATTATATCCGGATTAAGAGCATAAGTATTCTTAATAACTATAAGGTTCTAATTGTCTTAAAATGTCAATACTAAGACAATTATCTTAAAGCGGTCCTGTTCAATACACACAAAATGTACTAGCACAATGAGTCGGAACTAGAACCGTTCCCTGTAGTCAAGACAAACCTACTAAAACATTGTACTACAATCCTACTGATGGTGTGTCAAATTCCATCTAAGATTGTGAACCAAAACTTATATTCCACAAGAACCGATGATCCAATCTTCTGTGTGTAAGCCGTACTCTACACACTGGATCATCTACTATGTAGAATAAAAGACACATGCACAACATACAATTATATCATGCAACATTGCCCATAATAGATTCTCATCAAAAAAGGGATAAAACTGATTAATAATTAACTAATTAAATATTAATCCATTACATAAAAGCATGACTTTTAGTATAAGTTTCAAACAATCTCCCACTTAGACTCAAAACCATGCTGCCACGCATCACACCTTCATGCCCTTTACGTGACTATCAAAAGTCTTGGCATGTAAGCCATTTGTAAAACGATCTGCTAGGTTGTTTGCTGATGCAATCTTGGTCACAGCTACATCACATTTCTGTACGATCGCTCGAATCAGGTGATATTTACACTCGATGTGTTTTCCCTTCTTTTGAATCTTTGGCTCCTTCGAGTTAGCAACTGCACTACTATTGTCACAATAGATTGAAATTGCTGACTGCACCGAAGGTACCACATCTAGGTCCATCAAGAAGTTCTTGAGCCAAATGGCTTCCTTGGAGACTTCAAAAGCTACCACATACTCGGCCTCCATGGTGGAATCAGCAATACATGATTGCTACTCCTCCAACTCATGGCTCCACCTCCTAGGGCAAACACATATCTCGATGTTGAGTTTTTGGAACTCTTATTTGATATAAAATCTGACTTTGTGTACCCACAAGGCACTAGACTGTCTGACTGGTACACCAACGTATAATCCTTAGTTCTTTTCAGATACTTGAGTATACATTTTATAACAGTCCAATCTTATTGTCCAGGGTTAGACTGAAATCTGCTAACCATGCCGACAGCAAAGCAAATATCAAGTCTAGTTCACAGCATAGCATACATGAGGCTTCCTATTGCTGAAGCATTAGGAACTCCCTTCATTTTCTCCATCTCCTCAGATGTCTTAAGACACTGATCCTTAGATAGATTGACTCCATGTCTGAAAGGAAGCAATCCTTTCTCGGAATCCTGCATGCTAAAAAGGGTAAGGATCGCATCAATATAGGAAGCTTGAGAAACCCAACATCCTTTGCTTGATCTCGCAAAAATTTAATCCCAAGGATGTGACCGGCTACTCCTAAATCCTTCATATCGAACTGGCTGGATAACCACAACTATACCAAAGATAACACTCCGACATCGTTTCCGATAAGCAAGATATCATCCACATATAGCAATACAAACACCACCACATTTCCATTGCGCTTCTTGTACACACACGACTTATCCAAACATTGATCAAAACCAAAAGATTTGATCACTTGATCAAAATGGATGTTCCAATACCTAGATGTCTGCTTAAGTCCATAGACTTCTTAAGCTTGCACAACATGTGCTCTTGACCTGTTGCTATGAATCCATCTGGTTGCATCATGTAGATGCATTCATCTAGATTGCCATTAAGGAACGCAGTCTTCACATCCATTTGCCAAATCTCATAATCGAGATGAGCCGCAATGGATAAGAGAATCTGGATGGACTTAAGCATGGCTACCGGCGAAAGCATTTCCTCATAATCGATCCCTTCTTTTATAGTATAACCTTTCGCAACAAGCCTAGCTTTATAGGTTTCAACCTTCCCGTCCGCTCCTCTCTTCTTCTTATAAATCCACTTGCATTCGACGGGTTTTATCCCTTCGGGTGGTTCTACAAGATCCCAGACTTGATTTGAGTACATAGACTCCATCTCTGAATTCATAGCCTTTTGCCAAAATTTCGCATCTATATCTTGTACTGCCTCATTGTAGTTAAAGGGACCGGCATGTTGTTCATCAAGGATCAAATCACAAGATTCTCCCAACAACGTATACCGATTGGGTGAAACAATAACCCTCCCACTACGACAAGGTATTGGTGTGTTAACAACAATTTCATGTGATGTAGCCTCTTGTACTATTTGAAGAAGTCTGTGCTGATCTATTTTCTCTCAATTCTTCTAGAACAATCTTACTACTGGGCTTGTGATCTATGACATAGCCTTTCTCTAAGTATCAAGCATTGGTGCTAACATTGACCTTATGATCCTTAGGACTATAAAATAGAGCAACTTTTGTTCCTCTAGGGTACCCCACCAAAACAAACAAACATTTGTTCTTGATTCCAATTTATCTACTTTTCCTTTCAGCACATGTGCTGGACTACCCCAATTCTGAACATGCCATAGACTAGTTTTGCTCCCAGCCCACAGTTCTATGGGTGTAGTTGGTACTAGCTTAAATGGTACCAAGTTAAGAATGTACGCTATTGTTCATAGTGCATGTCCCCAAAACAAATTTAGTAAATTTGAATAAGTCATTACTGATCTCACCATATCCATAAGAGTCATTTCCTTCTTTCTGCTACACCATTGTGTTGTGGCATACCTAGCGCAGACAACTGGGATGCAATCTCTTCTGCTGCCACTAGTTGCTAAATACTTCCAAGAGGTATTCGCCACCACGATGAGATTGTAGTGTCTTGATACATTTATCCAGACGCTTTCTCATTTCCGATCTATGCTCCTTGAATATCTCAAAGCATTCGGACTTACGGTGTATCAAATAAATGTAACCATGTCTTGAGTAATCATCAATAAAAGTATTGAAATACTCAAAACCACCTTTACCCCGGATGTTTATAGGTACACAGATTAAAGTGAACCAATTTCAACGTTTCATTGGCTCTCCCTTTTTCTGAAAAAGGGCATCTTGGTCATTTTACCTTCCAAACAGGATTCACAGACCGAAAGTGCCTCCACTTCTAATGAACCCAAAGATCCATTTCTAACCAGTCTAGAAATTCTATTTAGATTAATATGACCTAGACGTAAGTGCCAAAGATACGTTTGGTTCAACTTATAAGGCTCCTTTCTCTTATATGACAATCCATTAGTGTTTATTCAATTCATTTAGTTGCATTGTAGGAGCGATATCAGTAATAACGTAGAGATTGCCATCTAATGAATCATAACAGATAAAATGTTTATTTAACTTAATAACCACAGAGTTATTAAAAATAAACCAAATATCCATTTACAACCAAATTAGAAATAGAAACTAAGTTTCTCCTAATTCAATGATCATAAAGACAATCTCTTGAAATTAAACGCCTCCTGCAACTGCTGCTACTTTTGTAGCACTTCCCATATGTAGATAAATCTCTTCATCACTAAGTCTCCTGGTTTCCTGGAACCTTTGCAATAAATTGCAAACATGATTAGTGGCACTCGTATCCACACACCAGGTACTGGTAGATAACACCGCTAAACATGATTCAACTACTAGTGGAAAAATTTTCCTTGATTATTCAATTTATTGAGATAATTCGGATAATCTTCTTCTTTTGTCCTTTCTGCTTATAGTGAAAACACTTGCCGTTAGGCTTTTTCACTCTACCTCCAAGCTCACAAACTGTCTGAGGAACCGTGGCTTGTTGTTGAACCTTTTCTTGCTTCTTGTTGCCTTCCGGCTAAGAAGTAGAAACCTCTTCAACTACACTCACAGTTATGTATTTATTAACCAAAAGACCCTTGGCTAATTTAATTCTCTTTCAACAATTTCGTCAATTTAGGCGGAACTGCTGAAAAAGCTTGGTAAGCAACTGGAGCACAATATCAACCTGGGTTTCCCCATTGATTTCAGCTCCTGGGATTTCTAGTTCATTCAGAAGACCTATTATCTTCAGAACATAATCCCCTTACTAGGGTTCCTTCACCAATGGTTAATTCCCCAAATCCCGCATTACAACTTGCCTAGCCGCACCCCAAACCTTTATTTTAGGTTATGCATCATGTCATAGGCAGTTTCCAAAAAACTGATGCTGATGTTGCAATACATTCGACATAGAAGCTAAAATGTAACACCGCACCATCTCATCAGTTGTAACCCAATCTTTATATACAGGATTTCAGGTTCTGTTGTAATTTCAGTGGGTTTGATAGAACACACCTCAGACAACACAAATTTGGTCCCCTAAGTAGTCGACACAATATCCAGATCCTTTTCTAGTCAATATAATTAAAACCAGTAAATTTGTTTGACAATGTCATCAAGTGGATTGAAAAAGTCCATTTTTTGAATCTGAGAATCACATAACAACAATTATGAAGGGCAATTAAAACTTTTTGTATTTCTATTAAATTGGTTCCCTCAACCAGTCTATTAAAAGAAAAACATTAGCAACCCTACACACCGTGAAGAGTATGCCTCGATGGGTAGGTCCATTACTCTTCATCATTCATGTAGATAGGCACAACCTTTTAATTTTACTATCTAGACACTAAACCGTGCCCAATAAAATTAAATAGCTAATTTGCTTCGGTCCTATAAATAAAAGCAGTGACTCAGATGGAGAGGATACTTGTTATTTATAGCTAAGTGTATACCATTACCTAACTTCAAGATCCATTGTTCCGTAATGAACTACCCCAGATGGAGGAGTAGTCCACACAACAATTATCTTGGAGCTATCCTCTAAGGAAGTAAGTACTGATGATGCCATAATTAATTTCGTCCGATGGGGAGGAAGGCACTAAAACCAACACACAAAACTTAATTATATCATCTACATACTAGTAATGGAGACCATGGGATTTATACAAAATAAACTCCCTCTCCCACTTAGTAATTTAAAAAATTTGTGAGGGTTATCAAAAATAACATGTTTGCAAAACCCGTGATCTAGGTGAAAAGCCAAATATTACCATGTTGTCCAAATATGGTAAACTATCACACATGCAAACAAGATGAATATTCAAATATTCATAAAAAGGAAACATAAATAATATGTATCCCAACTATTATGGTCAAAGATGCAATCCTTGAGCAATAAGGAATCCTTCAGTCTTGAAATCCTTAAGCAGTCAGAAATCCTTCGAGTCTTGAAATCCTCAAACAGTAAGGAATCCTTTCCAAACTAGAAATCCTTGAGAAATACATATGTTGAAGGCTTAGATACTTTGAATCAATCAAGGAAACCAAAATCCAATCATACTTAGGCAAGAAAATTCGGATCTGAAAAATTTCCCGAGTAAACTGCACAGCCTTCAGTTTTTTGGACTTTTCTCCCTCGTCCGAACTCCGATTGAACTGATTCCAATTGGGTTGGATTCGAAATTCAATTATCTACAACTTCTGTGAAGAACAGAATTTTCAATTCCGATGTTTACTGGGTCAAAACAGCCTTCCAATCTGACCCTAAAAATCTGGAAAAATTCTGCTGCGAGCGAAACATTCTTTTTTCTTGACAAAACTTTTCTTCTTGTCAAAAAAGATTATTTTCTCCATATCTTATGCCCCATTACAGAATCTGTAATCTTACAACAGATCTATATATCTAAAACGATACAACTAAAGAAACAAAGATTACATCAAAAACTTATACCTCCCACATACTACTATTACAGATTACAAAACTAAACTTGTAATCAAAAAACAGTAATAGTAACCACGCATAAAACAATTACAAAGCGTGGGATCCAATCACACAATCAAAAACATGTATGACCATAATAGTGGGATAATCGATTCTGCAAAACAGACGTCAGAACAAACTAGAACTCTGCAAAACAACGGTTAGCACAGTTCTATATCTATGTTCTACGGACAACATGGCTTGTTTAATCCATACGCATGATTACAGCCCGCTCTAATACCACTGTTGGGAAACGAATCCCAGAACCCAGTAATTACGCGTACAGATTAAACAATTAAAAATAAACACAAACCCTACGAGGCGGAATTAGGGTTTACCTTTCATCCGTAGACACGAACGCTGGTTGACTTGTTTATTTTAGAACTTGACAGACCTAATTACTGTATGCAACAAACTTTGCGCGACAATACCTCATGATCTTCTGCCATATTCCCTTATATCTCGATCATGTAGCCAAGTGTGGACTTCTACATGATCTCTTTGTTCTGTCTCACAGCCTCTATTCTAATTTTTTGAATGACTGTCTTTTGACCTAGAGAACATAACGATATATTTATAGGGCTATAGCAGGGACCTGGGGAGAAATAAATCTGGGCTCCTTGTGTAAATAAGAAAACCTAATCCCACCCGGATTCTATTCTTATTTCACAAATTATAATTCACACCACTAAAGAATTATAATTGCACTCCCATCTTTATCTCGATTATATTTCGAGCTCCACGTTATTAAATACTTATTAATCTCCCCACGTTAAGATTGCAGATACCCGTTGATTAAATGTCGATTACTAACACGTGGGGAAGCAAAGGCATATTACGCCCACTTGTCCGACAGCCAACATGAATCGTTTCAGAGTTTCTACGGCTTAATGGACAAAAACGGAGACGGGAAAGTGAGCATCCAAGAGTACTCTGCTTTCATTAGAGAACAAGGCTACAATTACGTGCCATCAAACCTGTTCGGACTTCTCGACAAAAACAATACTGGCTATCTTGATTATGAGGAGTGCATTACATTTTTCTATATGCTCAACTGCAATAGGTTTGTGTTCTGTGATCGATGTAGGTCCTTCTTGGTGGGCCTTCATTTCGTATGCGTCGAATGTTACAGTGTTGGAAGAGAAACATACAACCTATGTTGTTCTTGTTATCAGAATAACAATTACAACCATCCACACTCCAACTTCTTGGACAACTATGATCTCCTCCACACCAAACCAGAGGTATACATGTATTATTTTTGTATGTATGTGTAAGCTCCAAAGGCCGAGCTCCCTTTTTTTGGTTGGCACTTTTCATAACAAACACACACATTCACATGTATCCCTTCTTTATCACTTTGTAAATTCTTTACTTTTCTGTTTAAAGTGTCTGTATCGGATGTGAAAGGAATTCAATTTAGTTTGTAACGTAGGACCATGAGTCGTTAGGTGCACGTGTTTGGTAGAAGTGCATGTTACGGACTAGAATTGCACAAGATTGATAGATGGTCCATTGGAAAGTTTTGAAGAACAAGGGAAAGGTTTGTTCCACCAAGAAAATCTTCAAACAAGGAAGGAATTTGAATGAGCAACTACTGGATGTATTTTTGAGAGCAAAAAGAATACATGTGTGGGTCTTGGAGTTTCATCAGTTAACACACTTCCAAATTATCTCCGAGAAGTATATCACCATTAATTCTTACAACCGAGTTCTATCCGGTGGATTTCCGGAAGAGTAAATTGGAAGGCTCGAGGATTCGAGGCAGCGGCAGTCAAGTGCTTGGTGCGATGAACGTGGATTCGGCAATTGCTTCTTGGATCAATTGAAAGGATTTTCGATTGTAAGTATAGGATGGTTGTAATCGCACAATGACTTTATTAGTACTTGATTCCTTCCCGTGGTTTTTGCCCATATAGGGTTTTTCCACGTATATTTGGTGTTCTTCGTATTCTTTGTTTTTATTACCTACTTACTGTTTTGCGTTGTTTATTTTGGCACCGAAGTAGGATTTTCAATTGGTATCAGAGCTAAGTCGCTCGTGATTAAGAAGTTGGTTCTTGAGTGGATCCTTATTTTTTTTAAAAACATGAATACGAATATGAACCACCCGTCCAATCGGACTCCGATTCTTGATAGCGAAAACTTTGACTATTGGAAATCAAGAATTAGGGCCATCATGCGTTCCGTCGATGAAGAAATATGGAATTCTTGTGTTAGAGGTTATACTCATCCCACTAAAACTGAACGAAACTCACAAGTGAGGAAAATTATTTCTGAATTGTCTCCTGCTGAAAAGGCAGAATTACAGGCTAATAATCGAGCGTTAGATATCTTGTTTGGTGTTGTAGACGTTATAGAACATCGAAAAATTATGAATTGTGAGATAGCTAAGGAAGCCTGGGATATATTAGTTACCTGTCATGAGGGAACGGACACTGTTAAGCAGTCGAAACTTCAAAGGCTTACTACTGAATTCGAAATGATTAGAATGAGAGAAGATGAGACTTTCAATCAGTTCTACTCAAAATTGATTCACATTGTCAATAGTTGTGAGACTCTTGGTGAGCCTATTGATCCGTTTAGAGTTATAAAAAAAGATTTTGAGGTCTTTACCCAAAAGGTTTAAAACTAAAGTTACTATGTTGGAAGGAAAGCGTAAACTTTCTGAAAAATCTGTTGAGGAGATTGTTGGCATTCTCCAAACATATGAAGCTGATATTCTACAATCTGAATCTATTGACCAAAAACCAAAACCTTCGGCGAAGCCGATTGCTTTTTCAAGCACTCAAAATGATTCAAAAGATTCTGATTGTGAGGATGATTATGACCTTGAAGCTATGGCTTTATTCACCAAAAATTTTAAGCAATTTTTTAAAAAGAATAGGGCTAACACAAGGTCTGATTTCAAAAGAACACATAACAACGGAAAAAATAGTTTTTCTACTGGAAAAGATAAAAGGAGAGAAAAAGGGACACCTTCAGGACCCAAGTGCTATGAATGTCAAGGATTTGGTCATTTGGCACATGAATGTGCAAATAAATTGAAAAAAAGAACGAACATCAAAGCCAATATAACTTGGGATGATAGTGAGTCGGACCAATCTGAAGAAGAGGAGGAGCATATTTCAAATTTTATAGGTTTCGGGGCCTCCTTACAATCTCATGGTAGTGAATGTGACTCCTCGGATGATAGTAGTAATGAAGGAGTTGATGAGGATGAAGGCATGCCTGAATTAAGGGAGAAGTATGACTTATTATACAAGGAGAGTTTGAAAATTAACAAAATGAATTTCAAGCTAGCTGAAAATGGTAAAAAGTATAAACTAGAGTTAGTAATAGCCGAAAAGCAAATAGAGGAATTACAAGGTTGTTTGAATAGCATAATAGATGAAAGAGATCTACTTAAGAAGGAAGTTAGAGTTCTTCAAGAGAAAAACAAAGCCGAGTCTGAGTCGAATACCATGCTAATTGATAAAATTAGCAATTTACAGCTTGAGCTAACCAATGCTAATGATATTCTTAAGCGTTTTATAGCAGGTTCCAAGAAGTTAGATGACATTCTTCAGGTTCAAAGGTCATCAAGTGACAAGTCCGGACTTGGTTTTCATGAAGACTTGTCAATGGGACAAGATGGAGGAAAAACGATATGGGTAAAGTCTAAAGTTGTAAATCCGGCACCTGAGAATATTAATGGTATTGAAGTCATGCACGGGACACGCACCTCATATAACTGTTATGGGATTCTTCCTACCGATAATCTAAGTAATTTGGAAAATCATGTCTGCGGACCTTGCCAGCTCGGGAAACAAACTAAAGCTCATCACAAAAAGACCACCACGTTGGCTACTAAGAGGCCTCTTGAACTACTGCATATGGATTTGATGGGACCATCAAGGATTGAAAGCATCGGAGGTAAACGATATATTTTTGTTGTAGTAGATGATTACACTCGGTTCACTTGGGTAAGATTTCTACGTGAAAAATCTGAAACTTTTTCTATATTTAAACTGTTGGTAAAAAGCTTTCAGAATGAAAAAGGGATGAAAATTGGGTGTATTACCCGTATCCGGTCGGACCATGGAAAGGAATTTGAAAATTCTGAGTATGCTACTTTCTGTGATGACCTTGGTATTCGTCATGAGTTTTCAGCTCCTAAAACTCCTCAACAAAATGGAGTAGTTGAGCGTAAAAATCGTGTTATTCAAGAAATGGCGCGCGTGATGCTTCATGCGAAAAATGTGGCTTTTAGATTTTGGGCTGAAGCCGTCCATACTGCATGTTATGTAATAAACCGTGTGTATCTTCGACCTGGTACTATGAATACTCCGTATGAGTTGTGGAAAGGTAAAAAACCTAATGTAACATACTTTAAAACTTTTGGGAGTAAGTGCTATATTAAGAAAGATAGGAAGAAACTTGGCAAGTTTGATTCCCGTAGTGATGAAGGCATTTTCTTGGGATACTCTGTTGATAGTAGAGCCTTTCGTGTCTATAATAAACGCACTCAATCTGTCATGAAGTCAATAAATGTCGTGGTTGATGAGAAATTTTCAAATGAGACTAATACTGATGACAATAATTTGTATGAGCCTTTTATTGATCATAAAGCAGAAGGTGAGCAAGGATCTAGCTCTGACAATGATGAGCAAGATGATACTGAAATGAAGGATGAACACGAAAGTGATGTGGAAAATATTGTAGCATCTGACGAGGATGAAAATTTGCAGCCATCAGCACGAGTTAAACTCAATCATCCCACAAGTCAAGTCATTGGAAAAGTGACTAATCCAATGAAAACACGGAGACAAACACGCGATGAGGTATCATGTTTATGCTATGTATCTTTAGTAGAACCAAAAAATGTGAAAGAAGCTTTGATGGATGACTGCTGGGTTAATGCTATGCATGAAGAATTACACCAATTTAAGCGTAACAATGTGTGGGAACTTGTTCCTAAACCTACTCACATGAATATAATCGGCACAAAATGGATTTTTAAAAACAAGTCTAATGAATTGGGAGTAGTTGTCCGCAACAAGGCCCGTCTAGTAGCACAAGGTTACACTCAAATAGAGGGAGTCGATTTTGATGAGACTTTTGCTCCCGTAGCGCGCTTAGAATCCATTCGTATTATGCTAGTTGTGGCGTGTCATTTGGGTTTTAAACTGTTCCAAATGGATGTTAAAAGTGCCTTCTTAAACGGGGTTATTAAAGAAGAAGTCTATGTAGCTCAGCCTAAAGGGTTTGAAGATCCGCACAAACCTGACCATGTGTATCCTCTTAATAAAGCCTTATATGGGTTGAAACAAGCTCCCCGTGCTTGGTATGATAGATTGACATCTTTTTTGTTGGGAAATGACTTCGTTAGGGGGAGTGTAGATAAAACTCTTTTTGTTCAACGAAAAGGTCAGCACTTGTTAGTAGTTCAAATCTATGTGGATGATATTATATTTGGTTCTACTTCACATACTCTTGTTAATGAATTCTCTAATTTTATGCAAAAGGAATTTGAAATGAGTATGATGGGTGAGCTTACGTACTTCTTGGGGCTCCAAGTCCGTCAACTTGAAAATGGAATTTTCGTTTCTCAAACTAAGTATGCCCTTGGAATTGTTAAAAAGTTTGGATTGGAATATGCTAAACATTCACGAACACCCATGAGCACTACCACGAAGTTATCTAAGGATGTTAATGGAGTTTCTGTCGATCCGACTCTATATCGTAGCATGATAGGAAGTCTTCTCTATTTAACTGCTAGTCGTCCTGATATAGCATTCAGTGTTGGTGTGTGTGCTCGTTATCAAGCCGACCCAAAAGAATCTCATCTTACAACAATTAAACGGATCATTAAGTATGTAAGTGGTACCATGGAGTATGGCATATGGTTGTCTAGGGATACAACTGCTAACTTGGTAGGATTCTCAGATGCTGACTGGGCAGGGTGTGCTGATGATCGAAAGAGCACCTCTGGGGGGTGTTTCTATATTGGGAATAGCCTAGTTTCGTGGTTTAGTAAAAAGTAGAATTCGATTTCTCTAGCTACAACTGAAGCCAAATATATTGCAGCTGGAAGTGCTTGTACCCAATTACTTTGGATGAAACAAATGTTAGAAGATTAAGGTTTTCCTCAAGGCATTCTCACCGTATACTGTGACAATACCAGTGCTATAAATATCTCTAAGAATCCCGTCCAACACTCGCGAACAAAACATATTGACATTCGGCACCATTTTATTCGTGACCTTGTTGATGATGGCACTATTTCTCTCGAGTATCTTGATACCACCAATCAAAAGGCTGATCTATTCACTAAACCTCTAGACTTTCTCCGTTTTGATTATCTTCGAAGTCGGTTGGAGTTTGTTGCGTGGATTAATTGATTATTTTTCTATTTTTCTTTAACTGTTATTAGTATTATTATTATTATTTTTTCTTTCGTTCATTTTCTTATTTTATCTTCGTTCTCTCTCATGGTTGCTTTTATATAAAATTATTATCATATTTAAAAATAAAAAAAATAAAAAAAGAGAAGGGAATTTCTTGTGCCGTGGGCTTTGAGAATATCATCATTTGTAACGGTGCATGCATACTTCACGTGTTTTTTAGTCATGGAATGCATTGGCAAGTCTAAGTGCTTTATGTTTCCTGTGTCTATGATTTCCACTACTACACGTCAAGGTCCAAAATACATTACATTTTGAGGTCTGTTGTTCCTTCTGAACCTTGGCAATCCATCTTCTATACTCCCTTGTCGATTGACCTTTTTGACAATACGGATTGACATGAGTTCTTCCAGCTTTATATGTCATAGTGAGGGGGAGTAATACGTGTTAAATATGCTTATCCAGGCGTTCATTGAGTAACCGGACAATTGGGGTGAGGTACTCTCCCCCTAAGCGTTCGCGTCAAAAGGTGAACAGACCTTGTGAAGGCATTTGTGTTTAGTTCTTCTACTTGCTTATCCGGGCATTCATTGAGTAACCGGACAATTGGGGTGAGGTACTCTCTCCCTAAGCGTTCGCGTCAAAAGGTGAATAGACCTCGTGAAGGCATTTTCGCTTGTTTGGACCATGTGCCTAGTAACCGGACCATCCGGCTCTATCCAGTCCGAATGTTCGCGTCAAACGGCAGTGGGGTAAAAGTAAACTTAACAAAATAATAAATCATAATACTAATTCACAGTGGCTTTTTCTATTGCTTTGAGGGGGAGTTATGGTTCAATGTCATATCTTAATATTGCCCAGTTTGACTTCGCGAGGGGGAGTTTTTGATGGTCCAAGTGTACATGAGCAACACCAGTTTCCTTGTAAATGTCAATCTTGAGGGTTATTGACGTGTCACACACACACTTTTGTCATGGATTCATGTTACATGTGCATTATGCTCTTCCATGTATTCATGGTTGAATTCTCTCAAAGTGTGACTGCATTTTTTACAATTGATCTTGTTCATCGAATGTCATAAATTCCATACCTGCTAATGTGCAACATTTACTTTATGGGTCTACTATCATTTTTTTTTGTGTGCTAGAGCTGTAGTATATTTGAGCACATTTCTAGTAAGCATACTAGCTGTCCGGAATGGCTTGAGCATGGTTATGAGCCACTTCCTTGGTATTTGTTTTAGTTGTCTTCATGAATAAATCAATAAATCAATCCATAAATAAATAAATAAATAAAATCGATCTCTGATTCTATTCTTAGTGGGACTCTATCGACTAGATTATTATATACATATTTGGCACGATTGAATTTCCAAATTACTAGTTGTGTGAGTCCAGATGGTGATGCGTCTTCGGAGGAGGCTGGGGATGCCACTGCTCCATCTTCATCGCGGGGTAAACGCTCTAGTTCAGTTTCCCTCTCTTCTCTTGTGACTCATGTGGATACCTTGGCTGCTGCCATAAGCCGTCTTGAGGACCTTGTGCAAACCTCCCATACTCGGCTTGGGCGAGTTACATGTTCCGAGGCTTCACAAGCTGCCTCTCTTCAGCGCATTCATTTGGCTCAAAAGGACTGCTATGCATTACTTCAAGAACTAAAAACAGAGCAGGTTCGTCAAAGCCAACAAGTGGATTAACTTCATGCTTTGTTGACTCTCCAGGATACCAAACTTGAGGCGTTTATGACTGAAGTCCGCACACTCCTTAAGCCTCCCTTGCCTCAGTAATTGCTTTCCGGTTAGCTACACCGGCTTGTCTGCTATTTAGCCCTGCGTAGCAATTTTGTTTAGTCTATCGCTGCATTATGTTGGCCGTAGGTGTTACTCTACTAGCATTTTTTTGGCAGGATACTTCTTTCCTATGGTTCTCTAAGTTTATGGCTTATCTAAGTTGATGTCTTTGTGTGGCTACCTTGCTTTCCTAACGGTTTTTAGTTCTCACAGCTTCATCACTTATGTTGTTACTATGCTTCATGTGTTTCTCACCCTTCCTCAATCTTTGTCATTCCATGACAAAAAGGGGGAGTACTAATATGTGTTTGTTTAAGTGGTGTGTTGCAGCATAACAGGTGCCGCGTATTCGTTTTAGGGGATAGGCTTTCTTTTTATAGTGTGTTTTGCCATGGAAGTGCCAAAGGGGGAGATTGTAAGCTCCAAAGGCCAAGCTCCCTTTTTTTGGTTGGCACTTTTCATAACAAACACACACATTCACATGTATCCCTTCTTTATCACTTTGTAAATTCTTTACTTTTCTGTTTAAAGTGTCTGTATCGGATGTGAAAGGAATTCAATTTAGTTTGTAACGTAGGACCATGAGTCGTTAGGTGCACGTGTTTGGTAGAAGTGCATGTTACGGACTAGAATTGCACAAGATTGATAGATGGTCCATTGGAAAGTTTTGAAGAACAAGGGAAAGGTTTGTTCCACCAAGAAAATCTTCAAACAAGGAAGGAATTGGCAAAGACTTGGAAATAAAAGACATGCACGTGATTCTCAGCCAAAGATTATGGAGAGATTCCTTTATGGTATGATTGGGCGTTCAAATCATGGCAAGATTCTACTGAATCTGTTTGACGGCTGGATGAGTGGCTCAAGCCGTTTTTGCTGGGATGAAGAATTCTATAAATTGACTTATGGAGCTAAGATAGCTTTTTATGGCTTTTGAATGAGCAACTACTGGATGTATTTTTGAGAGCAAAAAGAATACATGTGTGGGTCTTGGAGTTTCATCAGTTAACACACTTCCAAATTATCTCCGAGAAGTATATCACCATTAATTCTTACAACCGAGTTCTATCCGGTGGATTTCCGGAAGAGTGAATTGGAAGGCTCGAGGATTCGAGGCAGCGGCAGTCAAGTGCTTGGTGCGATGAACGTGGATTCGGCAACTGCTTCTTGGATCAATTGAAAGGATTTTCGATTGTAAGTATAGGACGGTTGTAATCGCACAATGACTTTATTAGTACTTGATTCCTTCCTGTGGTTTTTGCCCATATAGGGTTTCTCCACGTATATTTGGTGTTCTTCGTATTCTTTGTTTTCATTACCTACTTACTGTTTTGCGTTGTTTATTTTGGCACCGAAGTAGGATTTTCAGTATGTATGTATTTCATTCTAGAACAAACTTTTAGTGTTGATTGGGTCAATCATGACTCATGAGCCAATTGGTTTTTCTTAGTATTGAGTTCGCCGATCTCGAACGAGTTTGGAAAAAAATTTCTTAGGTTGGTTTGGGACAGATAGTCTGTGTACAAACCCCTGTTTTTTTCTTTTTCAAAACAAGAGATTGTATTAAACTTAATACATGGTACACAGAAAGATATACAAAAGGATCATTAGTTGCTAAAGATATACTCCCTCCGCCCTTTTTTAATTGTAATTGAGTATTCCATTTTGGGCTTTCCATGAATAATAAGTGTGTTTTGAAAAGCTAATGGACAAATAATTAATGAGTAAAAGTGGAGGATAATTTTAGAAATGAGATGTAAAAATTGATGTGAAAAGTATAAAAATGAACTAAAAGTTGATGTGAAAGGAATAATGATAATTTTTTTTAATAAGTTGGATTGGTGAAGCAACACACTTAAAAAGGAACCGATGGTGTATATCCTAACTAGGTTGCCACATACAATTCCTTGCCAATCACGAGTCTGAACTGATTGAACTCAAACAGATTTTGAAGGAGCCTTACCAGATTTGAGCTTTGAGGTTGTGTTTGGTTTGGGTTTTGAATTTTGGTTTTTGTAATGATTAGGGGTAGAAATAGGGATAATAATTAAAAAATAGGTATTAATGATTGGAGAGAGATAAAGAGAAAAATTAAAAAAATATTTAAAAATAGGGGTGATAATTGAATAACAATTGAGAAAACCGGTTCTTAAGAACCAAACCAAACAAGGCCTGAATGTCTTTGTTTCAGTGACAACCCTGCTAGCTAGTAGCTAGTATATTTTTCATTGTGATTTTTCAATCTGGTAGCACAAAAATTGTCTTGAGTTCAAGATATATTGTTAAGAATTTAATCAGCAAATCTTGTGATTTTACACCAAAAGTTAATAGTACCTAAAGATCCACTGTATAAACTTATGTGCAAATAGTTTTCCTTGCTTGACAATGGAAGAAGTTATTAATCTTGGAAAGACAGGTACAAAGATTACGGACAACTTTTGCAACGATGGCAATATCACAACAAGGGAACGTGCATCCCAACAAGGATTGCACCAACATTTTCGACAATCATATGCCAATTTAGGAAAATGATACAATATACACCTCTTATTTGGGGGTATATCATACACACCCTTACAAAAGTTACAATTTTTTTTTTGAAATTATTAGACACACCAAAATGTTGGCGAATCATAGAAAATGTTACGAATCATATTGCTGAAAAGTTACAAAAAACTAAAAAATTTATTCTCAACACATTTATGTATATTGGTGTCCTAGGCTCTGTTACTCTTCTCCGCCACACATCTCACTTGGGCCCCAAAACTAAGTATATGAAGCTAATTTCATGAATAGGTGGTGAAGGAATGTGTGAGGGCACCACCACATGTTGCCCAATATTGATCAATTAATAATTTTCTTACATCAAGAGGGGAAGAAAAAGAACACGCTAGTAGCTATAGTATCAGTGTTGTTTCTTCGTTACATTACTCAGACAATGTCAAGAAGATAAGTTCCACTACACTTTCTGATTGATTGCAGGTTAACGCTTCGGGAGCGGGTGGTGGTAGTCTCTGTAAACGTGTAAGTATAAAATAAACATGTTTTTATGCTACCTTGAGTACAATATATACTGTTTTTTTTTTTTTTTTTTGCAAGCAAAATTATTGAAGAGAGGAATCTGACAAGTATGATGAACCGAAGTTGAAATATGTTCAGATAAGGCAACAATAAAGACATCTGTTTGAAACTATTTTTGTCTTTTGAGATTTTTTTTTTTTTTAAACTTTCGGTTGCAATTATTTACTTTTTAGATTAATTTGGTTAAGATGAATAGTAGCACTAGGTCGGTAAAATGGAACAACAAAGAACTGAAACACCAACATTTGCAGATTCTGCAATATTCCTAGCAAGTAACAACCAAAACAAATAGCAGCACAAACCCAAAAGCAATAGCAGCTGAATTGTGTTTCTCTAATTTTGTTTTAGGCCATGATGGCAGATTTGGTCACGACTGCTAGACTCTACTACAATAAAAGCTCATGGGACGTACAAAAATCAGCACATGATTTTTTCAACTCGTTCGACAGCAACAACAATGGGAAAGTTAGTCTCCATGAATTTCTATGGCGTATGAGGGAGTTAGGCCACGTCAAAATGGGCAGTAGTCATTTTTTCGATGAACTCGACAATGACAGGAATGGAACCCTAGAATTCATGGAAGTTATGGCTCTTTACTACATAATCACAAGTGGGAGGCCATTTTGTAGTGGGTGTGATGAGTTTATTCCGGGCATGTATTTCAGTTGCTCCGTATGTTTCAAAAATGGCAACAACTTGTTTTGTGTTTGCCCAAGCTGTTTTCAAGGTGGAAAGTTTTATCATGAGCATCTCCAGTTCTTGGATAACTTCGCTTTGTTGGAATCCGAGAGGATGCAGGGCACTGCAACTTATTCGAACCAGTACAAGGTACGTAACCGAAACAACAAATTAATTAGAGGTTAATTATTATTTTTTTCTATCGGCAACAAAATTTTATTAAAACTCGACAAAGGGTACATTAAGGGTAAATGAGGCCAAGACCAAACACATGTGTAAGGCCAACGCGAAGGAAAATTCCGGTGAAATGCTGAAATTGAAGGAAAGAAGAAAGAAAAGAAAGCAATAACAAACAGAACTAAGAAGTGCTAGACATCAAATTGGTTCTAGCAGGCGCAATGAAACCCTGCATCATACAATGAACATTTTGTAGTTGACTACTTGACATTCAATTACGCAATATTTGCGTGACGAGTGAGGGCAGGGGCAGAACTAGAATTTGTGTACAGTAGGGTCCAATAAATATAGCCTTGCAATTGGCCGAGATTGCTATATGTAGGGCAAGATTTGTAAACATGATGGGTTCTTACGACAAATTTCATATTTTATGGTGTTAAATACCAAGAGAAGTAATCGACATTTTAGGCAATTTGTCACTTTAGTAGGATCATCAAGTGACCCAATTTGGTGTATCTATTACCTATCTTTGCCCTTCCGTGAAAGAAAAGGGGTTACTCACATTTTGTTAATTTTTTACTCCCTCCCTCCCTATTTATTGGTCATTTTTGGAAATTTGTGTCACTTTTCAATTGATTAAATATTTTAATACGTATATCCAAAAAATATGCAATATGAATTTAATTTGATAGATCTCAATTAGTTCTATTGCTCAAAATTTTCAAAATTATGAAAAACATTATAAATTGAAAGATATAAATATTGAAAAAGTGGCACAAACTCTAAAAAATGACTAACAAACATAGATGGAGGGAGTACTATTTTTCATTTATCGGGAGACCCACGCAAAATGACTATCAAACATGGATGGAGGGAGTGCTATTTTTCATTTATCGGGCGCCCCACGCGGTGATACTACGTAGTTCTTTAGGACTACTTATGGATTTTCCTGAACTTTGTGTTTGGAAAACTCAACTTTGGTGAAATTTTAATTTTCTCTTCTTTTAATAATTTTCTTATTTTTGGAGCCTAATAATGAATTCGTACATCTATTTAAATTTATTTTCAGTGTCGTCAATGTATATCTTTATTTATTTATTTATTTTGCTTGGCGTTATTGTATTTTTGTAGACTTTGTTTAGAGATGGTGGCCTTCATAGTAGTTGTTTGTTTGTGTTTTGTTGCAGCCAAACTCATCTGTTACCACTGCTGAACTAGAAGACCTTCCAACATCCACAACCAACGCTCTTGTTCCTTACGGAAAACCCCCATCGGTGAGTACCATTAGAAGCATTTGAGCTTTTCCCCTTTGGGCTTATTAGGGTTGCAAATAATTTAGCTTAGGACAGTTCAGTTGTACGGAAAGAAAAGTATGAAAAAGAATGGAAGAGTTAATATTTCTAAAATTTTTTGTAGGTCAGTTACTAAAAAAGATAGATTCTATTAAAAAGAATTTTATCGACATGACAGAAGAATTTTTTTTAATTTTAAATTTTGCTTACTTTACCTTTTTCTTAGAATACATTTTTCACACAGTTTTCCTAAAACTAAGCGGAAACCTAAGTGTGGGTATCAATTTTCTAGAATTTACTCGCTTTAACTAATGAAGAATTATCAACTTCTTTTTTTTTTTTTTTTTGCTTTCGTTTTTGGGTCCGAGTGGCACATGATTGTCGCATGTTTTGTTATCAACTCAGTTGAGATACTTACATGCATTGATGCCCTCATCTTGGCTCCTTTGAATAATTGTAACTTCGATATATGATTAATAATTTTTTTTGCCGTTCAAAAAAAAAAAAAAAGCCTAATGATGCAGACTTTTATCTTTTTTGCTTGGTGTTTTAATATAAACGAAATTAGAAAGCTATGGATAGAACATCCAAGCTGTTGAGTGTTTCTTCTAAAAGAAATCTCATGTGTCATTGAATTTTATGACTATTTATGTAGGCATTTAGAGAATGGTGTTAGAACCAGTGATAGACGCAGGACTACGAATTTGACTAGGCTTGCGGAAACCACTCTTCAATAATTTGAAAAAAAATTCAAGATTGTCCTAGAAAGAAAATGTAGAGAAGTGCAGAGACCAAAAACCGCTCTCGCACCACGGTCCGCCCCTAGTTAGAACACAACATGTTTCTCAAAAACATACAGATCTAGACAAGCTTACGACTCTCTTTTAGTACGTTTATTTTCAAAACTTTTGCCCAGTCTCGAACTTCATGTGCATGTTAAATTTACGTTTACAAGTGCCTATCGAATGTTCATATATTGGTTATGCGGTTATGTTTTTCAGCAACGGTGGAAGATTGCGCTGAAAGTATTTGAGATGGCAGTTGGCGCAGCTTTCAGCGCTGCTCAAACTATGTTTTGCACCATCATGTGAGGAGTGTTAAGAAAATAAAAATGATTGTGACGCAAACTTTGTACCACAACCCCACTCACATGGGATGTGGGTCCCACATGGGCCCTACGTGCGGGCCCCACACCCCATGTGAGTGAGGTTGTGATTGGTTGTGGCACAAAGTTTGTGTCCCTATCACTTTAAGATTGTGAAAGATCTCTACTAATAAGGTGTTCATTTGTTAGGATTGTTAGTTAGAGGAAGTGAGTTAGATCTTGTTCTTCATATAAATTTGCATGTAATCTAGTATTTTGATTATGAGTGAAGTAAACATTCTTAATATTCTCTTATATTATCTTTTCATGTTGTAAGTGTGTGCGCTGCCCGGGCATCATTCTGATATACGTAGAGGTGGCAATTGACAACCCAATCCATGAACCCAACCCAACTTGCCCACTTATAATCCAACCCAATCCGCCTATAGTATAATATGGGTTGGCTTGGGTTGAACCCATATCAATCCATATTATATGGATTGGATTGGGTTGAAAATGGATTGAAAATGGGTTAGACTAAAAAATTAAAAAAAACTGGTGCTTATTTCTTTCGGTAAATCCTACAGGCAACTTCGGCATTTTCGGGCCAACGTAACGTTTACCATTTTCTTTCTATTCTCGCCGGCCTCTCTCTCTCTCTCTCTCTCTCTCTCTCTCCACCCCCATCCCCATGACCCATGTGCCTCTCTCTCCAAGAACAACTCAATTTTTTATATTTATTAAATACTCTCTGTCTTGATAAAAAAAAAAAAAAAACTCCCTCTATCCAAAAATTGCTGAACTTCTACAAAAAGTCGTACAATTTTGAGATCCAATAATAAAATACTTCCGTACATCAATTTTAAAATTACTTTGCACCATATTAAAGAACGCATTAAGTATTTTAATTTGGTGTAATTTTTTTCTAAAATTGATGCACATGAGTACTTTATTTTTTGGTCCAGAAATTACAAGTTTTTTCGTAAGGGGAGGGCAATTTGGAATGGAGGGAGTAAAAAAAAAACCTACAAAAGCTATGATAACAAATGGGAAATCCAAATTAGATTCGAAACAGAACAGCAAAATTCAAAATTCAAAATTAAAATCAAGATCCAGAAATCTTGACCATCATCCCAACTAAGCAAAAAAAAAAAAAGAAGAAAATTCCCATAAAAAAAAAAAAAAGACAAACGGATAATGCTTATGACTTAAAAATATATACGAAAATACCTCCTCTAAAATGAGGGTTCATGGGAAGTCATGTGAGGCTTCATGCACAGGATCATATACATCGGAGAGAAAATCCCACCGTCCCTACCCCCTGCAGAAATAATCATTGGTGAGACAAAAAAAAAAGAGGGCGGGTTCTAATAGACCTATATTAAACCAAACCATATTCAACCAATCTACTATTAACCCATATTTAACCCACCCACATTCAACCCATAACGCATATCAACCCACTCAAACCCAACCCAACCCACCCATCCCATTTGCCACCTCTACATATACGTATGAGTCATCTGATTCACCAGAATCCCAAGAATTAATGGACCGTGAAACTCACATGTATCAGACTATCAGTAGCTTTGAACCCATATCCAGATCTGTGTATGAAGCATTATTTTTAATGTGAGCCATCTGTCTACTCCGAGCGATTCATGCCGAGTAGAAGTTTTGTTGCCTTGAACCTTCTTTGGCTAAAAAAACCATTTGGGTTTTTTCGTTTGTCTTTATTCAAATTTTTTTGGAATTTGTTAGTTTTACGCCGATTTTTTGTGGTTTCTTGGCTCCTCTCGTCGAGAGGAATCTAAAATGTATAAAATTATTAACCAAATTTAAAGTTTTGTAAATTGTAAGAGAGGTTCTTCGTTAATTAAACAAAATCAACTTGGAGAGGCTGACAATAACTAATGGTTAAGCAGAGAAATAAGAGAGTGTGTGAAGGAGTGAAGGATTAAGCCAAATATACAGAAAGAGAAGGCAGCAGCGTTCAGTTCATTCCCCTTTGGATCATCATCATCCTCGAACCACAGTTCTAGAAGAAAGATGGGCTCGCGAGCACAAGCAAGAATGATATTCTTGATTCCAGGGCTCGGAGTCACTTTCTCTCTCTAGAATTTCCATGCTCTAAAGATGAATCAAATCTCTCTGTGTGTCTGGAATTTATGAATGAATGCCCCATATTTATAGGGATCTGCACCCAATCATTGGGCTGCAGACATTTCCCCAATAATATGAAGACACGTGCTCTCTCCGTATACCTGGGCGACGTGGGTAATGTCACTGGCCGTTAGAAAGCTTCCCTTTGGTCATTCCAGTGCATCACTTTCCCTCGCAGCGACCCTTAATCCCTTAAAGCCACCAAGCCACTTGTATCTCCCCTATTCCCGCGGTGCTGGGCCTGCTCGCGAGCCTTTTGGCTCGCGCCAAGACCTAATTCGAGCTCGTATCGACTTCCCTACCCCTGCCTTTTGATCAGGTAGAGTCGCGAGCTTGATCTGCGTGCTCGCGTGAGCATTCGTTCTTTCCCGTCGCATCAATCCTCTTCGTTGAGAACTTCGCGAGGGGTGAGCTTTCTTTTAGGTGGTGTTTCCCTTATTCAGGGCACCTTCAATTCTGTCACGTTCCTTCCTCGAGGTTGTTACCCTCGCGGTGGGGTTTTCCCCTAGCCATCATTAGCTACTGAGTTATGACGTGTCTTTTGGGACTTTATTCGAGCCACGTGGCTGGCTGTTACAGGTTGGTCAACTGCTTTGTCACCTTACGCGCCGACCTTTCCTACATATGCCCCTCGTGCGAGCGTGATTCCGCGGCGCGTGGCATTGTACGCGCCCTATCGCGTGTGTGCGACCCCAGTGAAGTCCGTCGTTTTAGCATTTCCCTTCGAAAGGTGGCTGTCCCCAATTTCGAAGTTTTGCAGGCCGATTGGACTGCTGGCGTCGTTTCGACCGCTTGTTTATCGTTGATGACAGTGGGTCTAGGCCTATAAATACTCATTGCAAGAGAGGATAGAGTTTTTTCCTTCTTACGTCTTCCAAAATCTTGTCGTTTCGACCGATTTTCAAGTAAGTTATGGCTCGACCGCGAAGACATGAATTTGATAGTGAGGCTCTTTTGGCAAAAACTTCACTACCTCCTGCTAGTGAATGGAGAAGGGCTCCGTATCTGAAATCTGAAGGTGATACTTTCTGGGCTAACGTTCAGAATTATGTTCCCCTCCGTGGTGATCCCAACGCCCAGTACCTTTTGCTCTCTGATGAGACTAACGTCTCTGAGGCTAACATGGTCAACCCATCTTCATTGGTGAGGCTGAGGATTGAGAGGGGCGATTTCCCATTCTCTCAGGTTTAGTACAAGGCCAATATTCAACCCCCAAGGGATTGGGGTGATTGGGTGTCCACGATCCTTAACAAATTTGAGTACAGAGTAACCCTAGACAAGGTGGGTTTGTTGAAAACTGTACAACTCTCACGATATCTCGTCGCGAGCACCCCTCAACGCGATCTCAATTTCGCGGTGTCTCGCTGGAGCCCCACTAGCCATACCTTCATATTCCCCTTCGGGGAGGCTAGTCCAACCCTTCTTGATACAGAAATCCTTCGCGGCGAGTATCACTACAACCTTGCTAAGTATGCTTCCGACGTCGAGACGGCGATTGAGTTCATAGAGCAACAATTCAAGGCAGCCGGCGAATATGGCTCCTGTTATGACAACGCGGGGAAGCTCCGGGCTCCTCCGAAAGCCAACAAGACAACTTGGGGTTCTTGGCAGCGATACTGGTTTCGCGATGTCGCCCCCGTCGAAGTGGATGGGAAGCTCGCGATGACAGTGAGTTCTTATCATGGAGGTCTGCTATCCCTGGCGGTCTTCCTCGTTCAGTTTCTGTCCCTCTTCGTTTTTCCTGATCTTCCACATGAGGGCCCTAGCCGCGAGATGATTCCTCTTGCTGCTACCCTCGCGTCAGGTAAGAAGCTCCCTCTGGGTCCCATGTTTTTGGGACATTTCTACCATCAGATGGACCGCACCGTCCAAGATTTCGAGCGGTCGATGGGGAGGTATGAGATCACTTCCATGGTTCACATTTCTTTCTTGCTCGACTTCTTCTACGAGTACTTTCCAAAGGTTGCTCCTCCTCCCCACGAGCTCCCTCCTTTGAAGTCCATCGAGGAGAGGAATGCTGCTGGTGAGATCATTCGTGATGGCAAAGGCATGCCTATCCTACGATTGAGCAAGAGGGTGCCCAGGATCATGAGGTGGAGCAAAACCTCTTCGGGCCACTTGTTCGAGGATTGGTGCGACGAAGTAACTTCTTTTAACCCTCGCCCTTATGGGAAGATTGTTGATGGCGCACTGGGCCCCTCCGTTTTCTTGGAAGACACCATCGTGGACTTTCAGAGTAAGAGCATTCGATCCCATAAGTTGGACTTCCTCACCTAGGTCACCCCCAGCTATCTCTCAACTCCGTCCGCTGAGGGTCCCATCATGGTTCTGTACAAAGCTGATAGACTTCAGCTTCAATTTGGGTATGACCAAGGCGTCCCTCGCGAGCCTCCTTCTCCACCCAAAGACTTCTTCACTGGGATCCGTCGATTCCTGAAGTTGTTCAATCACGAGCTCACCGCGAACTATGGGGGAGATAGAATCATCCCCAACTCCGCGCGCAAGGCGGCCTTTACTCTAGAAAACAGGGTATATTGGGCGAGAAATCTACAATCTTTCATGGATTTCGTTCAGACCCCAGCGGTGGTGCCCTCTGCGGACCCCATTTCGAAGAAGGACTTGACTCTCCGGACTATCAAACCGGGGAAGGACCCTGATTGGCGCGGTCCCCAATCTTGCTGGGTTAAGGGCACCATGGTTCCTGTGGACGTGATCAACGCTATCCCCATTCAGAAGATCCGTCCTGCAGACCAAATGGTTGCTCCCACACCGCGACACATCACCACGAAGGACAAGAGGAAGGCGAAACATATCTCTCCCTTTCAGCTAGAGCCTGCTCCGAAGAGGGCCAGGGTAAGATTTTGTTAATCAAGTTTCCCTTCTTTTCTCTTTTTCTTTATATATCCTGCGTCTCCCTTCGTCTTATTGACTTGTAATTGTTTCTCATCTTTAGGACCCTTCGCGGCGGAGGGGTCGAGTAATAATAGAATCTTCTTTCTCTCTCACGGACCCTTCATCCCAAGTTGAGTCGTTGGCTCAAACTGGTCAAGGTGATGCTTCTTACTTTTGTGCACATGGTCTTGCAATTTTACTTCTGTTATGTGTATTTACAAGAATTGTGTGCTGTCTTCCAGGTGAGGAGGCTCAACCGTTCAAGACTACTGCTGATGCTGAAGAAGACGTGCCTCTCGCAGACCTCCCTTCTCGCAACGTGGATCAATCAGCTCCTTCCAATGTTCCCCCACCGGAGAGGGCTGCAAAAGAGCTTGTGTCTAGGAAGAAGGGGGCTTCCTCGACTCTCACTGAGGGGCAAGGTCAAGATGCCCCAGACGTCAATGAGTTCAATGCCATGGATGTCGCGAGTTCTATCGCGAAGGAGGTCGTGCAGGAGGTCGGTGGTTCAGATGATAAGCCAGAGGAGGTGGAGAGAATAGAGGAGGCTGAGGGCTCGGAGGAAGGGACCGCGAATATGAACGCAGAGCCCGCGAAGGAAATTGAGTCACCTGTGAGCTCTCCTGGGGCTGATCCTATCCCTCTAAACCAAAGCCCTGCTGAGTGTGGCTCCGCTCTAGGAAAGAAGAAGAAGAAATTGAGAAAGAAGATAGCCAAACCTTCCTCTTCTTCTTCGCGTGATAGAACCCCGTCGACTCCTCTCGACGAAGATGTAGTGCTCATACCCTCTTCCGCAGAGAAAAGTACCCTTGGTTCCAAGTCTATCCCTGGATCAAATGTCAGTGAAAGCTTAGACATGGACGACCTTGGTGAGAGCAGCGAGGAGAGTGAAGCAGCTTCTGGAGGCTCCAAAGGTAAGTCCAGCAGTGATATTTTTGCAGGGATTGATGACATCTTTCATCTTCCTTCTTTTACCCCTTCTAAATTGCTAATGTCAAGGCACCCTTATGACTCAGAGCCAGCTCTCGAAGATGGTAATCAGGGAGAGAAGCTTTTGGACGAAAAGGTTTCAGGAGATGGTGATCAGAGGAAGAAGCTACCGGAAGAACAGGGGGACTTAGGTCATTCCCGAACTCGAGAAGAAGCATCAGGCCCTGGACTCCCTAAGCACTCATTGTTTCCTGATACACAGGGCAATTCTCGATGGAGTGTCAAGACGTTTAATGCCCCAGTCCTTCGCGCTCTGGAGAACCAATTCCCCTCCACCTTTACAAACTTCTCTGTTAGTCGTCTCGTGGGCGGACCAATCCTTGACATTCTCGGCGAGATGGTGATATCCTTGTAGGAGAGAAGGGTGAGGGACTTTTCTAATGAAAAGTACGAGGACATGACCTCTTCAATCAAGGACATAGAGAAGTTTGGCCTCGACCTCCAATGGCTCCGCGAGCATCTAGAAAAGGTTCGCTTCACGAAGATGTTATTCGCAAGCCTGTTCAAAGTTCAGGCCAGTGAGGCCCAAATTGCCGAAGCGAAGGAGATGTTTGAGAAGTACCAGTGCTTGTTTGCTGAGGCCAAAGAGAAAGTTTCTGTCTTAGAAGCGAGTCACGAGCTGCTAGTCAAAGACCACCAAGCCCTGGAAGCTAATCCCAAGGCCTCATTAAGTGATGCAGAGTCTGTTCTCCCACCGCTTGATCAATTTTTGCAGATGTTTGTAGAGTAGCTAGGCTTTTCTTTTTTCTCTCTTGTTTTTTTTTTTTTGTGTGTACACCCCTCTTTTTTTTATGGGGAGACAAGCTTTGTAGTTATGACATCAATATCAATGAAATCCTTTAGAACCTTGTCTATGATTGGCTATAGCATCGTCGTGAGGGCAAATGATAACCTAGTTTCCCTTCTTATTCACAACGTTACAAAATTCATTATTGAATTCATTCCCTTTAAGGGCCCTAGCACCCAATTGTGCTAGGGATTCCCTTTGCTAAGTCGCAAGGGTATTTTCAACTTTTAAAGTCAGTTCTTCCAAAGAGAATCTTACTTTGGTTACCATTCATTTGTGGGGAATGGCCATCGCGAGGGTCTTCCAACATCTAGGTTAGTATTCCGAAGGATGAAACTCCTTTGGTCCCCACTTATTTCACAACATTCAAAGGCTTCAAGCATAAGTGAGTACTTTGTTTTTGTACCTTTTTCACTTTGCGACGGGAGAAATTTCCCCCTGTGCTGACACCATTTTGTGCTGTGAGGCTACCACCGCGGGTGCCCATCTTATTCTACCGTTTTCCTCTGTTTCTATCGTGCTTGGATAATTAATGAAACACAACTTTGAAACAAGGGGATAGCATTTCTCATTCATAACTTCAATCGACATAATTTTACCCAAGGGATACGTCAAATCAATATCCCAGGGTTACATCTGATTGTGAACAAGTAACCAAAAGAAAAGAATTAAAAAGACAACTTAAAGTTTGCCCATGTTATGGGTAATACTTCTTGATGTACTTCACGTTGATTGGCCCTGTGAGAAATCCGTCGCTAACTCTCGCGAGCCTGTAGTGCCCACTTTCAGCAGCTTTGATCACCTCGTAGGGCCTTCCCATTTTGGTGTGAATTTCGGCAGCTTCAGGTTCTACATGACCCCAGGAACTGATTTCCACACCAGGTCTCCCACCTTGAATTCTCTCGCGAGCACACTTTTGTTGTAGTACTTGGCCACAGATTGCCAATACTTTTCCTGGTTTTCAGCCGTGACCTCCCTTCTCTCGTCCAACGCCTCGAGGTTAGCCTTTCTTTACCCTTCAGTCACTTCGGTGGACAACGCGAGACGTGCAGATGGAACACTTATCTCCGCGGGCAGCACTGTTTCTGCTCCATACACTAGACTGAAGGGGCTCATTCGCGTAGACTTCCTCTTAGCCGTTCTATAAGCCCATAAAGCGATTGGAGGTGCTCAACCCAGGTCCCCCCTTTCTCATCCAAGTACTTGCTCAAAATCCTAACAATGGACTTGTTAGTGGCCACTGCCTAACCATTTCCCTAAGGATAATGGGGGGTTGAAGTTTTCTAATTGACATCATAGGACGCGAGCAGCTGCTTCACTTGTCTGTTCACGAAAGGGGTACCATTGTCAGACAAAATTACCTTTGGAATTCCAAATCTGCAGATTATGTGCTCCTTGATGAAATTAGCAACTACGTCGCCTGTTGCTCGTCTTAGGGGAATTGCCTCCACCCATTTCATGGTAATCTCTGTTGCCACTAAATCCATTGATTTCCTCGCGAGGAGGGGTGGATAGGACCAATTAAATCCATTGCCCACATGTGAAAAGAGTAGGGTGCTCGAATGTGATGAAGCTCAATAGAGGGTGCATTCACTTTATCTCCGTGTTTATAGCACGCGTGACACCTATGGACATGGCTCTTGCAATCTCCTTCCATCCTTGGCCAGTAGTAACCCAGATGAGTGATCTGCTCATACAGCTTTCTTGCCCCAGGATGTTCCATTTTGTGTACCTTGTGCAGAACTTCCTCTGCCTCGTCATTCGATAAGCATTTGAGGGGAATATGATCAAGGGTCCTTCTAAAGAGTTGGTTGTCTTTGACAAAGAATCTTTTCTCGTAGCGTTACACTTCTCGGATACCGCCGCAATCCATGGGAAGGGCCCCTTCCTTCAAATAATCAATGTATTTTAGCCTCCAATCAGTTTCTTCACTCGAGAAGTTGCACTCATGCTCGATTTCGTGGAGTGCACAGTTAGGGCATTCTTTAAGTGTGGTCGCGGCATCATCTTTCATTGTAGGCCAATAATAGCCTTGACGCTGGATTCTTCTGTATAGTGCGACGTTGTTCTCTCCACACGTTTCTTCGTGAACTTGGCTCAGTATCTCCTTAGCTTCCACATTATCGATACACCTCGCGAGCCACCCTTGAGGGCCGCAAAAGTACAACTCGCCCTTTAGAATGGTGAATTGCGACAGGGTCATCATGGGGATTCCTCCATTGCCCGTCGTGATTTGCACTTTTATGGGCTCGCGCCAATCCTCATCCTTGGGGCTCTTGTCCTCTTCAACAAACGATGGTTCAGTCTTTCTTGTGATTTCAATGGCCACCGTGCTTCCTTCAAACTCTGTCTTGGCACCCAAAGTGGCTAACGCGTCAGGGAACTTATTCTTAGATCTGGGCTTGTGAATGATGCTAACATCATCAAAGTCTTTCCTAAGTCTCTGAACAGTTGCCCTATATGGCGCGAGGTTAGCTTCCTTCACTGCTTGAACACCTTCGCTTTGCAGAATTATTAGTTTTGAATCCCCCACGATTTTGAGCCTTCTGATCCCCTTTTCTCTGGCCACGAGCAGTCTGGGGATAAGTGCTTCATACTCAGCTTCGTTGTTGGAACACTGGAAATCTAGCTTGTATGATAGGTACTCCTTCGTACCACTATCACTCTGTAATGTAACACCTGCTCCAACTGAATTACCCCCTGTTGCCCCATTGAAGCTTAGGGTCCAGGTTTCTTGTTCAGAGTTGGCCGCTAATGCTTCGAAGTCATCTCCTGGCAATGATTCGCTCAATGGCTCACACTCTCAGCTAGGAAACTGAGCCAACAGGTCCGCGAGAGCCTGGCACTTTATTGCTCGCGGCGCTATGCACTCTATATCGAATTTCGCGAGAGCTATTGCGGCCCTTCCATTGCAGGTACCGCATAGGGTCGTTTCTAGTCACGAGTTGTACTTTGAACGAGAGAAAATAATGCCTGAGCTTTTGTGCTGTAAACACGAGTGCCAAGCAATGGCGTTCGATTGGGGTATATCGTTCCTCTACTCCTTGCACTTTCCTACTGATGTAATACACTAGCTTCTCAATTCCATCCACTTCTTGAGCCAGCAGTGCACCAATTGATCTCGAGGTGGAGGTAAGATATAGAATCAGTGGCTTCCCTTTTTGTGGAGAGACCATTGTTAGTGGTGAGGCCAAAACTGCCTTGACCTTCTCGAATGCCAATTGGTGTTGCTCTTCCCATTCGAACTTGACCTTTTGCCTTAGCAAGTCACCTAATGGTGCAGTGATCTCTGCCAAGGCAGGGATAAACCTTCTTAGATAGGAGACCTTCCCCAAGAACCCTTTGAGGGTGCTTGACCGACCAGGTGACTAAAAATAAGACGAATAAAGACGCGTCCCAAGCGTAGGACTCTTGACCAGTGTAGCACAATAAATCCGAAAGTACCGGAGTCGAACCTCAGAGACGACTGAAGTGCTTGACTCAAAGTGTGAAAGTGCAGTTTTACTTGGCTCTTAGGTAGCCACCCCTTGATTTGATGAGGTTTATTAACTAATTACTGAGGTAATTTAACTGAATGCGGATTAATAAAGAGAGCACAGCTGACGGAACCTGGCGTCCGTACCTAGCCTAACCAATGCTTACTCGGGCCACAATTTCTCTTTTTTTTTTTTTTCTGATTTTAGAATAAGAAAAGGCTTATGCGCACCACCTGTCACCAGATTCCGTGTGCATTCGAATTCCGGCAATGCCTGGGTTTTGGTTGTTAGAGGAATTTTCGTTTCCTAAAACTGCCCGAAAGAACAAGTTAATTCGGCACCGAGGTGAAACATTAATCAGTCTAGACGTACGGCGCCTTCGCCCCACAGCCGCACTCAGAACGACTACTCACTCATGATTATAGTAATTGCAGAAATCAAATTAAACCTAGATCTAAGCATACTTAAAGAATAAAATACGGAAGCAATGGAAAAACGATACTGTAAATTGCAAAGGAAAATTGAACTCGATTATCAATGCTCAACACCAATCCGGAAAACGAAGTTCTGAAAATCTAGAACAAAACTTGAAACGCAGAATGCACAATAGCAGAAATTGTAGCCGAAAACTTCAAAGCATAAAACCTAATCAAAATTCGTGGAACCCTAATCTGGGTTAAATAAAAAGTATTTATACTAAACCTAGTAATCCTACTAAAAATCAAACAAACATCCGACGAGACAGGCAAAACGCTGCTGTTTGAGGGCCTTCCTTAGCTCTCGGTAGCGCTACCTAGCTTTAGGGGTAGCGCTACCGCTTTGTTTACTCCCCTCGTTGACCAGTTGCCTCCCGTTTGACCGTTGACCACTAACCAACCGGTAGCGCTACACCACTTTTGGTGTAGCGCTCAAGAACCTTCTGTTCATTTTTGTCTCCCTTTTGTGCCCAATTTGAGCGCTCCAGCAAAATGGGGTAGCACTCCCGACGGGTTTCGATCACTTTCATGCAAACACCGCGCACTTCTAACTCCTGATCTACGTGCATGCACTTCCAATGTCCCACAATTGCACCCACAACCTTGAAGTACCTGCAAATCATGCTCCATACACAAAAACATCTCGCGCACATATTAAATGGAAAATGAAGCTTAAAATGCACATCTAACATGCCAATTCACCCTACTTAGGCGCTCAGAAGCAAGCTTCCCACGCGCCTATTAGAGGGACCTCTGAGAGTGGGGAGGAGGCATGTTCGAGATGGAACAAATCTTGGATTCATCTGCATGTATGCCATGTCTGTGCACCAGAAAACCCAAGAACTTTCCTGCTGTGACTCCGAATGCACACTTAAGGGGATTCATTCGCATTTTAAACTTTCTGCACCTCCTGAATACCCCCTCAAGGTCACGCAGGTGCTCTATCCTGTATTTCGATTTCGCGACTAGGTCATCGACGTAGACTTCCACCATGTGATGAATCATGTCGTGGAAAATTGCAGTCATGCCCTCTGATAGGTCGCGCTGGCATTTTTAAGACCAAACGGCATCATGGTATAATAGAAATTTCCCAAAGGAGTTCGAAAAGCAGTCTTTTCTGCGTCTTCAGGTGCCATCTTAATTTGATTGTATCCACTAAATCCGTCCATGAAAGAGAACATTTCATGGCCAGCAGTGATATCAACCAAAGTGTCAATGTGAGGCAACGACATTTCATCCTTCGGACAAGCTTTGTTAAGATCGCGGAAGTCCTCGCAAATCCTGATCTGGCCATTCTTCTTTTTTACGGGCACGATGTTGCATAACCACGTTGGATGTTGGATTGGGCGAATGAACCCTGTACTCTTGAGCTTCTCCACTTCTTCTTTGATTTTTTCTTCCAAATCTGGGTGGTACTTCCGTTGTGGTTGTTTTATGGGTTTAGAATTTGGGAACACATCGAGGTGATGAGTCACAAGCTCTGGATCCAAACCAGGCATCTCGTCGTAGTGCCAAGCAAATACATCACTATATTTGCAAAGTGAAGCAACCAGATCGGCTCGAGCACTAGTTCCCATGGATTTACTAACGAATACTAGCCTCGCGGTGCCTTCTCCATATCGTAAGTCGATTTCCTCGAGCTCCTCCGGCTGAGGTTTATGGCCATCTTGCATATATTCTGGAGCTGGCTCAGGTTTCTTAATCACTTCGAGTTCTTCTCCATCTCCTTCTATATCACGGGGGTCAGAAGCCTTACGAACACTTACTGACCCCTGACACCGTCATAAGTGATAGACAGTTTTTCCTGCTTCGCTAGTCTTTGTGATTTTGCGAGGGGTCAACCTGTCAAACACCGTGGAGCGCTTCGCGGGGACTGGTTCCGATGACTAGCCCTTGATGTTTTCCCATTTCGGGATTTTTATCCCAACGGGTCTCGCGGTAATGGCTTCGCAAGCTTCCTCTACCTCAGAGAAGTATACCGCATCTGAAAGGTGGGCTTCGTAGGCCTTGAAAGGTCTCTCGGTTGCAGGTATAGTCACTTTCTTTCCAGCCCAGATTCCTTTGAGGCACTGGTGATAGCTCGATGGGACCACCGCGTACTTATGCATCCAGGATCGCCCCAAAATTACATGATAATTCATTGGTCTTTCAATAATGAGGAATTTTGTTGGTGCATGAATGGGTCCAACAGCGAGATCCAACACAATGTACCCAAGGGAGGGCTTCTTTTCCCCGCCGAAACCAACTATCCCCTCTAGTGACTTAATAATTCGCGGCTCTGGGATATCCAACTTCTTTAATGTCTCGAGGGGCATAATGTTGATTGATACCCCACCATCTAGAAATGCTCATTTGAGTTCCATCCCATTGATGTAGGCAGTGACGAACAAAGGTCTGTTGTGGGGGAATGGCACCCTTCTGTCTGTGTCTGAGAACGATATGGTGTTTGAATCTTCACGAATAGTCCTCACGATGGAGCCTCCTTCCACCACACATGCTTCTTGGCCTTCGCTTGCTATCACCAGCATTGCCTTAGTCATTTGCACTCTTGTGTCGGGGGAAAAGCCCAACCCATCGAAGAAGGTTTTGAACTTGTGGCTCCTAGACAGGATCTTATGCCTGTCTTCTTCACTTACCTCCACAGCGGGCTGGTCATAGCTCGCGATCTTTTCAATATGGTCGTTGAAGGAGGTCATATAGACTTCCTCGATGTCATCCTCCATATCATACATGAAATCGTAATAACCACTATTACAGCATTCCGCCATCGCAACCCTTTCCCCGTGCTGAAGGTAGGGCCTATCGCGTACATCTCTGTTTACACCAATCCTCAATTCATTGTTGTCCTGCTTCTTCTTGAAAATTTCTTTGAGTGTCCAACAGTCACTCGTAGGGTGTTGTACCTTCCTATGAAAGACGCAATACCTTGGGTTTGCACGATCCTGTTGTGTGGGCTGGATTTCAACATCTGGAAGTTTCAAACATCCGTCTGCGACCCACGCGTTAACAAGATTTATGACCTCCTCTATGCTGCAAGGATATGGAGGTGCATCTCTTGTTCGTTCTCTGTAGTCCTTAAAAGGCTTGCTTCGTCTTTTAGGGTTGCCATCACCCCCCTATGGCTTTCGCGAGGCTTGCGCGGAGGCCGTAGTAGCAACCCCTCCACTTCTGGTCTTCCATGTTGATTTTGGCATTTCTACATCGACAGTACCGCGAATGTTAAATGTTGCTTTCATCAAAGCAGAAAATGTGTGATACTTTCCATTAATTAGATGTTTCTTGTACTCTTTGATCATGCCTAGAAGGCAAATTTCAACCAAGCGCTTTTCTGGTACTGGCTCGTGGCATTGAACGGCTTTGTCTTGGAACCGTTTGATGAAGTCAACGATATCCTCGGTCAGCTTTTGCTTGTCGTTTACAAGGTTCAGTGAAGTTATCTTCTCAGTCACTTGGAAGAATTTAGTGTAAAACATATTCACCATTTCTTCCCAAGTGTTTACGGAGTGAGGCTCGAGATTGACATACCAAGTGTACGCATGAGAGGTGAGGGACTTGGACAATTCCCTTAATCGAAGATTAACATCTTGTGAGTGGACACTCAACGTTTCGATGAAACGGTGGACATGTTCCTGAGCACTTCCTTCTTTTCCATCAAACTTGATAAACTTTGGCGGTACGTATCCGTCTGGATATGGCATTGCCATGATCGCAATAGGATAGGGTGGTTGGATCTCAGGACTAGGTAGCGTTGGCAATGTGGCCTTGGCCTTTTCTTGTTGAAGGAGAGCTTGGACATCTGCCAAAGTGAGGAATGGTTGATGCTGTTGTTGTTGGTCCACACCCCCTGCGGCTGGTGTGACTGGGGGTACCACTGGGTTTTGATTATGACCATTTTGTAGCGGAGTTGGTGGTGCAACAGGTGGATTTACCACTTGTGGGGGCTGGCCTACCAGGTTTCCCTCCACAACATTTGGTGGGGGCACTGGTGGAGCCATTTGCGCCGTAGCGGCCATCACAGCTTGAGTGAGTTGGGTTATGGCCAAAAGCAACTGAGTTTGACTTTGTTGCATTTGCTGTTGGCCCTCCCTAATGATTTGTAGAGTTTCAGCATTATCGGCTAGTGTCTGTGTAGTATCCCCTTCTTGAATTTCTTCTAGCAGAGGTGTTTGATGTTCCATTGCTCGTTGACGAAGGGTTTCAATGGCACTCAAAAGATTATGAGAAGAAGAACCTTGTATTTGTGAACCACCACGTTGTGTTTGCAAACGGCTTCTTGTGTCAACCATCAGCTATGAAAGCCTCCCCAGCAGAGTCGCCTTATGTAAGAGAGGTTCTTCGTTAATTAAATAAAATCAACTTGGAGAGGCTGACAATAACTAATGGTTAAGCAGAGAAATAAGAGAGTGTGTGAAGGGGTGAAGGATTAAGCCAAATATACAGAAAGAGAAGGCAGCAGCGTTCAGTTCATTCCCCTTTGGATCATCATCGTCCTCGAATCACAGTTCTAGAAGAAAGATGGGCTCACGAGCACTAGCAAGAACGATATTCTCGATTCCAGGGCTCGGAGTCACTTTCTCTCTCTAGAATTTTCGTGCTCTAAAGATGAATCAAATCTCTCCGTGTGTCTGGAATTTATGAATGAATGCCCCATATTTATAGGGATCTGCACCCAATCATTGGGCTACAGACATTTCCCCAATAATATGAAGACACGTGCTCTCTCCGTATACCTGGGCGACGTGGGTGATGTCACTGGCCGTTAGGAAGCTTCCCTTTGGTCATTCCAGTGCATCACTTTCCCTCGCAGCGACCCTTAATCCCTTAAAGCCACCAAGCCACTTGTATCTCCCCTATTCCCGCGGTGCTGGGCCTGCTCGCGAGCCTTTTGGCTCGCGCCAAGACCTAATTCGAGCTCGTATCGACTTCCCTACCCTCTGCCTTTTGGTCAGGTACAGTCGCGAGCTTGACGTCAATCTAGCCCTAGCCCTTCCTGCTGCTAATACCCATGACCAAACTGAGGATAGGATTCACGTTCCTCTCCTAGCCTTTGTGGAGGGTGGCGTTAGGTTTCCTTTGCACCCTCTGCTAGTCGAGATTTGCAATATCTGCCGCCTTAACCCTCTCCAACTCTGTCCCAACTTCTACCGTGTGGTTATGGGAGTCGTGGCCCTTAATAGACTTTTGGGCACAAACCTGGGATGGTATGACATCTGTCGCCTTTACAGCGTCTGCCCCACCACCCACGGGACGTACTACCTCAAGATTCGTGATAAAGACCGTCGTTTAGTGACCAATCTTCCCAATTCCTATCGTGGGGAGAATGATGACTTTCTGATTGTGACGGGGAACTTCTTGCCCAAGGACAAGGGTAGCAATGTCGTGGGGCCTCCGTGCCCCCATACTTTTGGGCGTACACATCGGTTTTGCTCTTTTTGCCCCTTCTTGATTTCTTTATTGTGGTAGCCTTTTCCCTGTTGCTCATTATGTTTACTTCTTTGTACAGCAGCGAACATCAACGAGGGTCACCTGGTGGTGCACGACGGTGTTCACCTTCTCGATATCGAGAGAGCACTAAAGTTTTTGGGCATCAGGGGGATCGATCCAGAAGGCCTAAGTCGGGCTGCACACGTTTTGCTGAAGTACAATCCCTCCTACCTGGTGGTGTCTATATAAGTGAGGCCTCTACTTCTGCCAGGAATCTTCGTAGGGGAAGAGGTCGCGTTGGGGTAAGGCGTTCTCCTATTCAGAAGCTTTTTCTCCGTAATCAAGTTATCCACGCTTCTCGTACAAACATCTATCTTGGTATTGACTTGTCTTGTAAAAATATTCAAAGTGATTTGTTTGGAGAGAGTACTAGCAGTGTTCCTGTGAGAGACTAATCCCCTGTTTCAGCCATGCCGAGAGTTGTGCTTGATTTTTCTGACTTCATAACCCTTGATGATGACGAATCCCCTATCCAGTTTCTTGATCCTTTGGGAGCTTCCTCTTCTGCTCATCCCCCTTCTCCTCCTCCTCCTCTAGAGCAAAGGGAACCTGACATTGCTCTGGAGAAGAGGCCCAGGGAAGAGTCAGTTCCTGCTCCGAACCCTCCTCAGCAGCGTCGCCGCACTACCAGAAGTTCGTCTGCTCAACCAACTCCCCCAACTCCTGAGCCTGAACATGAGTCTGAAATGGCCATTTGGAACCCTCCTCTTCGTTGTGGTACCCAGCCTATCCTTACCACTGATAGTTGTGACAATGCTGATGTTGCTCTGGCTGTTGGTCGAGCTGTTTTGCTTCCTGGGGTTGTTGAGAGAGAGACTGGATCCAGTTACCTCAAGCTCTTGAAAAATGGCTTTCAGCATCACATCAAGGTATGGATTTGATTGTTTCGTTCTTGTGGTGTTCTCTGTCAGGAGTTCCTTCTTTTTAACATGTTAATTTGTTGACTGTTTGCGACGAACTACAGTCCGTGCAACTCATGTACGTCGCTTGCGACCGTGCTACTAACGATAATAGGACGATCACTGGTGCCAACGTGCAGCTGAGGGCTGAGAATGACGAGCTGAAAGTCAGTGCTAATCGTCTGATCAATGCCAACCATTTGATGACTACCGAGAACGAGAAGATGAAGGAAGAGCTGGCTTTGTTGAAGCGTCGTGTAGGTGAGTCTGACCGCAATTTTAGTGATGCCATGACCAGACTTGGGCTTTTGGAGACTGAGCTATCGAACGCTCAGAGGAGCAAGGCAAATTTGGAGGCTGATTTGGTTGTTGCTCAGGCGTCTTCTGATCAAGCTTACAATCAGGGGGTGAATGATACAAAGATGAAATTTAAGGCCTAGATGCCGCAATTCGAAGAGCTGTTCTTTGCCAGAGGCTAGAGGGCATGTTTGACGAAACAGGACGTTGACAGACGAGATACAATTTGGACTGAGATTGAGTATCCCAGACGTAGGGACGTTGCTCCCCAAAACGCTGCTGTGCCAAGCCAGAGTGCAGTTGTTGACCCCAACCAGGAGGAAGCTGGTGGCAACACATCCGTCCCTGACGAGCAGCGGGTTGAGCTCCCCTCCTCTGGTGCTGTTGAAGAATCAGGTAACATTTCTGCCACTGAGGTCCGTGAGGCCCAATGAAGAGGCCTTGTGCCTGTTTGATGCGTTTTATCGTAACCCTTGACATTCCTTGACTTTCATTCAGTACTTTAACACAATCTTTGGTCTTATGCCCTGCGTGGCTTATCGGACGAGCTGACCCTGCGTGGTCTTGTTTTTTGGAACTACGGTAAGTACACCCTTTGTGGTGTTAGGTGGGCTGGAGTCTAGGTTGCCCGTTGACGTGACTTGTTTTATATTAATTCTGCATGTCCTGGTTGCACTTGTTTATGCAGCAATGGTTGAGTAATCTGTGTACAGGTACGAGAGGTGCAAGTTTGGGTCTTACTTCTGACCCTTCTATTGCTTTGACCGGTGGTTTGCACCGTTGAGGTGTGCATTTAACGTTCCTGCATGCAATCAAAACTACACAGGACAAATATTTTGGAACCCAGGCGTTCCTGCATTTAGTTAGATACAAGATAAAAAACTTGGAACTCAGGCGTTCCTGCATTTAGTTTGATACAAGATAAACAAGTTTGGAACCTAGGTGTTCCTGCACTTGGTTAGATACAAGATAAACAACTTGGAACCTAGGTGTTCCTCCGTGAAATTAGAAGTAAGGCGAACATTTGGAACCTTGATGTTCCGGTACTTAGTCAAATTTGTATGGAGCAAACGACATAAATTGTGTCTAACTTTGGACTATTGTGGACGAGGCCATAAGCAGGCTTAGGCATATTCGCGCCTAGTCATGGACATGGCCATGAGTGGTTTTTAAGGCATGTTCGAGCCTAACCGTGGGCGAGGCCACGGGTTGCAATATTCGCTGCGAGGTCTAGGCATGTTCGCGCCTAACCATGGGCAATTTTTAGGCATATTCGCGCCTAACCGTGGACGAGGCCACGGGGTGCAATATTCGCTGCAAGGTCTAGGCATGTTCGCGCCTAACCATGGACAATTTTTAGGCATATTCGCGCCTAACCGCGAACGAGGCCACGGGGTGCAATATTCGCTGCAAGGTCTAGGCATGTTCGCGCCTAACCATGGACAATTTTTAGGCATATTCGCACCTAGCCGCGGACGAGGCCACGGGGTGCAATATTCACTGCAAGGTCTAGGCATGTTCGCGCCTAACCATGGACAATTTTTAGGTATATTCGCGCCTAACCGTGGACGAGGCCACGGGGTGCAATATTCGCTGCAAGGTCTACGCATGTTCGCGCCTAACCATGGACAACTTATAGGCATATTCGCGCCTAACCGTGGACGAGGCCACAGACGAGCTTAGGCATATTCGCGCCTAATCATGGACGAGGCCATGGACGGGCTTAGGCATATTCGCGCCTAATCGTGGACGAGGCCACGGATGAACTTAGGCATATTCGCGCCTGATCATGGACGAGGCCATGGACGAGCTTAGGCATATTCGCGCCTAATCATGGACAAGGCCATGGACGAACTTAGGCATATTCGCGCCTAATCATGGACAAGGCCATGGACGAGCTTAGGCATATTCGCGCCTAATCATGGACAAGCTCAGGACGAGCCTGTGTCTGCTGCAATATTAAGCACATATCATGCCCTCCAATATGGGGTTTTACCCGTTCGGTCAAAGCCCATATTTATTTTGAAGTAAAGTAAAGCACAGATTTGCAAGAGAACAAATGGATGATTTTATTCGCAATCATGATAGTCTTTTTTTAAATAAAGGTAAAACAGTCGCATTCTGCCTTTCAGGGCATTATTCCAAGGAAATTTCATAAAGAAAAAACTTACTCTGCCTTTCAGGGCATAATTCAAAGGAAAAAGATAACTTTAAGGAAAAAACTTCATAAGATTTTGGATATTCCAAGGGCGGGGAACCGGATTCCCATCTAGATCAGCAAGCCTGGAAGCTCCGATGCCTGCTAAGCCAACCACTTTGTAAGGACCTTCCCAGTTGGGTCCAAGCTTTCCGTCTGATGCTTTCCTGGTATTCCCCACCACCTTTCTCATCACGAGGTCCCCCACTCCAAATTCGTGGGGGTGGACCTTCTTGTTGTATGTCTTGCAAAGTTGTTGCTGGTAGGCTGCCAGTGTGACCACAGCTCGTTCTCGTCGCTCTTCTGCAAGATCCAAATTTGTTGCCAGTGCTTAATCGTTCCCACCAGCTTCTACCAGTGCGATCCTGTTCGGTGGTAGCCCCACTTCGATGGGGATCACGGCCTCAGTACCGTAGGCTAAGGAGTATGGAGTCTCTCCCGTTGATCGTCTAGGGGTGGTCCTGAATGCCCACGCACTATAGGTAGCTCGTCGGGCCAATTGCCCTTCTTTTTCTCCAATCTTCGCTTAATTCCCTTGAGGATTGCCTTGTTAGAGGCCTCTGCCTGTCCGTTACTTTGAGGGTATGCCGGTGTTGAGTAGTAGTTCCGTATTCCATGCTATGCACAAAAAGCTTCGAATTTTGGCCCGAATTGTGCCCTGTTGTCCGAGATTATGCAGTAAGGCACCCCAAACCTTGTTATGATGTTCTGCCAAATAAATTTCTCTACATTGCTCTCAGTGATCTTGGCTAGTGGTTCTGCTTCAATCCACTTGGTGAAGTAGTCTGTCCCCATTAGCAAGAGCTTCCTCTTGCCCGTTGCCATAGGTAGGGGCCCTATGATATCGAGCCCCCATTGAGCGAACGGCCATGGGCTTGTGAGAGGCTGCAGATCTTCCGCCGGTGTCCGGATTATCGGTTTGAACTGTTGACACTTTTCACAACTTCTGACGAACACCTTTGCATCCCCCTACATGTACGGCCACCAGTACCCCTGCGTTATTGCCCTATGTGCTATCGATCTGCCTCCCGCATGTCCGCCGCATGTCCCGGCGTGTATTTCATGCAAGAACTTTTGTACCAACGTGGGATGCGCACAAAGCAGGTATAGACCATGATACGACTTTTTGTACAGCTTTCCCTGTGGTGAGAGCCAAAAACGAGCAAACTTCAGTTTGATTTTGTAGGCCTCTTTTTTATCTTCTGGAAGGGCCTCATCTTTTAGGTAGGCGATGATTGGGTCCATCCAGCTTGGTCCCAAGTTTGCATCTATATTGGTCTCGGTCTCATGCCCAATGCTGGGCTGGGCTGGGCTAGGTATTCAACGGTCATAGTGCGCTTGTACTCTGTTGGCAGCGCTGAGGCCAAGCAAGCCAATGAATCTGTGTGGGTGTTTTTGTCCCGAAGTGATTTGCTCTATCTTTGCTTCCTCAAAGTCCGCCAGTAGACCTTGTATGACTTTTGCGTAGGCCGCCATTTTTTCGCTCCTTAGAGCGTATTCTCCACTTAGCTGGTTTACAACGAGCTGTGAGTCACAGAAGATCTTTAACCTCTTGACCCCAAGGGTCCTTGCACTGAAGCCCGAACGAACGGATTGTTCGAGCATCAGACGTTCTGGAGCAAATAGCACTATCCCTGCCCTAAAGCCTTTGTTGCATGCTGAACCATCGACGAACAAGTGCCAGCTTCCTGCGCTTTGATCATCGCTTTGAGGGTTTGGTTCATATTCGCGAACCATGGGAGGCTCACCCTCTGTCGGGGCAAACTTAGCTCCGAAATCTGCCAACACCTGGCCCTTGATGGCTGTTCTTGGCTAGAAATCAATGTTGTACTGGCTGAGCTCTACCGACCAAGTGGAGATTCTCCCAGAGAAGTCTGCCTTTAGAAGCAGTGCTTTTAAGGGAAACTCAATGTATACAGTGATGGGGTGCTACAGGAAATAATGTGGTAGTTTCCGTGAAGCCATAATTAAAGCCTTAACGAGCTTTTCCAAGGGGAGGTATCTGGTGCGTGCGTCCAGGAGAGTTTCGCTCACAAAGTAGATTGGTTTTTGCTCTGTGCTGATGCAGCGCAGCCTGTGGAAACGAAACTGATCGTGCAAGAGGAACACGAACAATATGATCGACCCGGAGGTACTCCCTCCTTAAACGACCAAAATATGAGTAAAACTCGTTTTCTTTAATTCATCAACAACCGAATTCTGCCATTAGGCTTACAATGATACTTATAGGGCTAAAGGAACCCTAATCCAACTAGGAATCAAATAAACCCTAATCCAACTAGGAATCAAATAACAAACCCTAATTCAATAAGGAATCAAAATACTCTAGAACACTTATTTCTAAAATTGGAGACTTCCTAACAAAATTAATAAAATAAAAATAAGGAAAACTTAAAACACTATATTTGTAAGTAATATAAATTTCCAATCTGCATCATTTACTGATGCAGCGCAGCCTGTGGAAACGAAACTGATCGTGCAAGAGGAACACGAACAATAAGATTGACCCGGAGGTGCTCCCTCCTTAAACGACCAAGATATGAGTATAAACTCGTTTTCTTTAATTCATCAACAACCGAATTCTGCCATTAGGCTTACAATGATACTTATAGGGCTAAAGGAACCCTAATCCAACTAGGAATCAAATAACAAACCCTAATCCAACTAGGAATCAAATAACAAACCCTAATCCAACTAGGAATCAAAATATTCTAGAACACTTATTTCTAAAATTGGAGACTTCCTAACAAAATTAATAAAATAAAAATAAGGAAAACTTAAAACACCATATTTGTAAGTAATATAAATTTCCAATCTACATCATGTGCCTTCCATTCGGAGGAGGGCTACACTGATTGCGTGCTTTGAGATGGCTAGGTAAAGAATCAGCCGTTCTCCTTTCTTCGGTTTTGTCATCAATGGGGGCGTTCTGAGGTATTTCTTGAGGTCTTTGAAAGCCTCCTCCTGTTCCGGTCCCCATTCGTATCCTTTCCTTTTCTTCAGCAGCTGGAAGAAAGGCCTGCATCTGTCCGACGAGCGACTAATGAACCTGTTTAGTGCTGCCGCCATGCCTGTCAACTTCTGCACTTCCTTCGTGGTCTTTGGGCTCTCGAGTCTCTGGAGGGCTGTAATTTGATCTAGATTGGCCTCTATGCCACGCTCCGTGACCAAGTGACCCAGGAACTTTCCGGAACTCACACCAAAAGCACATTTCGAAGCATTTAACTTTAACTGAAATTGTCGTAAGATATCAAAAGTTACCTTTAAATCGGTTATATGATCAGCTTTTTCCTTGCTTTTCACCACCATGTCGTCTATATAGACCTCCATAGTCTTCCCAAGCAAGTCTTTAAACATGAGTGTTGCAAGTCTTTGGTATGTGGCTCCGGCGTTTCTCAAGCCGAATGGCATGACCCTGTAGCAATACAACCCTCGTGGGGTGATAAATGATGTCTTCTCTTCGTCTGGTCCATGCATTGCTATCTGGTGATATCCCCTGTAAGCATCCAAGAAACTCATTCGTTCGTACCCAGCAGTTGCGTCAACAAGCTGATCAATTCTGAGCAGAGAAAAATTATCTTTGGGGCAGGCTTTATTCAGACTAGTGAAGTCGACGCATACTCGCCACTTCCCGTTCTTCTTCTTGACGACGACCGTATTGGACAACCATTCAGGGTAATTCACTTCCCTGATTGCTTTGGCTTCCAGGAGTCGATTAACCTCTTCATTAACTGCTTCGGCATGCTGAAGGGCCGATCTTCTGGCCTTCTGGACTACCGGCCTGTGCTGGGGGTCTACATTTAAATAATGGCAGATTATATTGGGATCAATGCCTGGCATCTCTTGGGGCGTCCAGGCGAACACATCAACATGCTGTTCAAGGAAATGCACGAGCTCTTCTTCTTCCTTCTCGCCAAGCTTTTCTCCTATCAGGAAATACCTTTCTGGATCCTGGTCGTCAAGATGAACCTTTTTCAGACCCTCCACAGTTCTCAGGGCTGGATTCCTTCCAACGTCTTCAAATGTAGGTTGATCGGGTATTTCGACGGACTGAACGAGATGTGCCTTGGGGGCTCTGTTGATCGTTGATACTAAGCACTGACTTGCCATTTTCTTATTTACTTTGATGTGCTCAATGCCCTCTGCCCCCGGGAATTTTATCATCTGATGGTAAGTTGATGAAATTGCCTTCATCTTGTGCAACCACATTCTGCCGATGATGGCATTGTTGGAAGATGGGACGTTGACGACCAGGAACTCTGTTTTCAACACGACGGACCCTGCTCGTACGGGCAGCGTCACTTTACCCATGGGCCAGACTGGCTGTGACCCAAACCCGATCAGAGGGGTTTGAGTCTTTTCCAAGTTTGCCCTTGGCAATTCCATTTTCCTAAAAGTGTCATAGTACAGAATCTCCGTGCAACTCCCCTGATTTACCAGTATTTTCTCGACGTCGTATTCCCCTAGGCGTAAGGTAACGACCAGAGCATCATTGTGTGGCAACGTTACTCCCTCCAGATCCTCGTCCGTGAACGTGATTGAAAACGCCACGACGTCCTCCTCTCTGGGCCTGTTCATACCCAACTTGTACACATGCTTTGCATGCTCGTTCTGCCTCTGTACATATCTGATTTCATTTTCGGTATAGGCATTTGCATGACCTTGGATCATTTGGATCAGACCCTTGGGTTTTGCCAAACAATCCACTTTTTCGACTGTGGTTGCTTGATTTTTCTTTCCCTCTGCCACGTACTCATCGAGGAGGCCCTCTGCTGCCTTCTCGTCCAGGAATTTTTTATACTCGAAACAGTCTTCCGTCATGTGCCCCCCAGTCCCGATGATAGCTGCATTTCTTGTTCGTTGCTCTCCGCCTTTCTGGGTTTCCTGTCATTTTAGGAGGATCGCAGAACCACGGCTTATCTCTTAGCTTGTACAACATTTTGTAAATTGGAACGTTGAAAACCGTGTATATGCTGTGGAAAGAGCGGGTCTCCACAGCAGCCCTATCCCATCGACTTGACGAACTGTCTCTCTTGTTGGTGGGATATTCCTTTCTAAAACCTTTTTGATTAGTCGTCTTCTTCTCTGGGGTGGCAAGTCGTGCCGCGTTCTCTTTTTTGCTTTCTCGCATACGGTCGTCCTCGATGAGTGCATGCTGTTCGATACGTTGCATGAGCTTTGCCACCGTTCTTACTGGGTTCATAGTTAGGGACTTCCTCAGATCCGAGCTAACATGCAAGCTCGTCTTGAAAGTCGCTATAGTGCATTCCTCGCTGCAATCCTCAATCTCATTAAAGGTTTCCCAGTACCTTTTTGAATATTCCCTCAAACTTTCTCCTTCCCTCTGCCCCATGGCGGTCAGGATGTCGAAAGTTTTCGGGGCCGCCCGACTCGTCAAGAATCGGGCTGTGAACTCCTTAGAGAGCTGCTTCCAGCTGTGGATCGAGTTTGGTGCCAGCTTATGATGATACCAGCTCAGCGCCACCTTACCCAGGCTTGACAGAAACATCTTGCACATCAGGGCGTCGTCCCTCGCGTGCATAAACATCGCTTGCTGGTAGTGCTGAATGTGGGTTACCGGATCATCTATGGTTTCGTACAGCACGAACGGATTGTGCTTTATCCTGGCGGGTAGGTCCGCCCGTTGGATCCATTTAGCAAGTGGGGAAGCAGCCACATGGTTTAGAGCCTTCCTAGCTGCCTTTCGGGCCACTTCACACTCATCGTAGCATTCATTCGAACCGGACCTTTCATACCGGTCCCTTCCATGCCGCCTTCTTTCCCCACTATCCAGGGATTCACTTGCGGCTCTTCTTTTCCTCTGTGGGCCCTTCCTGGCCGTGGAATCTGCCCTTTTTGGTGGGGATTCCCTCCCCGACCGTCTCCGGTCTTTTCCTCCATCTTGGAACTTGGATTTCAGATTTTCCTCCGCCTGCCGCAAGCGGTCCTTTAGATTTCGGATCGCGGCTTCTTCCTGAGCAATTTGCCGTGCTAAGTCCGAAACTTCCTGCTCCCTTCGCACAAAACTGCATATTCCCTGTCTCGCCTCACCCTGGAGTCTGTCTTTTTCGAGGCGTGGCGCGGCGGGGAGTTTCTCCATTGATCCCTTCATGATGGGACCTCTGAATCTCCCCTTCGGGATCTGCTAGGCTGAGAGCGTTTCACACGCTCCACGTGGCTTGCCAACCCTGCGGGGGGAGGCTTTCTTGGGGCGCTAGGAGGTTCCAGAGGGGGATTCCCCCCGGCCCCACTTTTCTGCGGTGTGCGAAGATCGCGATCGTCCATGGATGATCTCGGTGGAGGTTTTTACTTTCCCACAGACGGCGCCAATTGTAAGAGGGGAAAAACTCACGAAGTTATTTCCTTGCTCTTATGAGATCAAATCCTCTTCAAATGGAGCGACCTCGATCCTGCAACACGAACGAACTATCAGAGCACCCCTACCTCTAGGCGGCAAGGGCCCTCCGATGGCTAAGTTAGTATTGACGAACTGGGGGATCAATGAAACGAGTGTATAAGTGCCAGATTAGGTTTAAGCATACCTCTAGCATTTAGGAGTCATCTCCTTATATAGGCGATTAGTTTGTATTTGCATTCCTTGTGGAATTCTTCTCTGTATGGAATCCTCCCAAGCTTAGGATTCTTCCTTATTGGTCAGTTTACCTTGCATGATTCTGTATCCTTATTCGATAAGGATACTTGCCAAGATGGCCGCGTATTGCTCGTTTGGAACTTTACCCTACATGGGAGTTCGTTCCTTATTTGGTGTAGACACCCCAATTTTAAACCCCTGTGCATCCCCAATGATGAAAGAAATATTCAACAATACCTTGAACAGCTGTTGTGGACTTTGGAATTTCTGGACAAAAATAGCCTTAACCGTACGGTTCACTATGCAAACCGTACGGTTCACCCTTCAAACATCAAGTCGTGCGGTGCACTCATATAAACCGTGCGGTTAACCTCATGAGCCGTACGGCTATGTACCAAGAAATATTCGTTTTGCCAGCAGGAGCATCTCATCATGAAATGGCAGGGAATCGTACTCATTTTTATTCTTTCCTTCGGCTATAAGAACACCTCGCCTCTCTCCATCTAAACACAACAGAAACACCTCCCCACTCCGGCGACACGCTGATAAAATTTCCAGTCATTTTCCGTTCAAAATTCCATCCAAACTTCTCTAGAAATTTCGAACCCATTTCATTTCTTCTATTCAAACCCCCCTTGTGATCCATCAGTGCGTATCCAATTCATTTCCAAGGAGTTCAAAACCCAGAATTTCCGAAGTTTTCAGACCGTTCAAAATTCTTGCAGAGGTACGATTGAACTTCGAAAACTGGGTTCATAACCTAGGTTCTTTGAGGGGATCCTCCCGGGCCGAGAGTGACTCTAATAGTTATCTCTAGGCTCGGGTGGTCGAATATTTCATAAAAATCAAGTTTTTCTAGCAAGAGCAAGCTACTGTTCCAAAACCAAAATTTCGAAATTTTTCTCAAAAAAGTGGACCGCACGGTTAACCTAAGTGCACCGTACGGCCCATTAAGGCAAGCCGTGCGGCTAACCTGTGTAGAACAAAAAGTTTCCCCTGTTTTTCCTATATTCATACTCTGTTTTCTGGTTATTCTGCGGTTTGTTCAATTACGTTTTTGCCCTTCTATTCTCTTATTCTTATTATTAAGCCTTTTTACTAATTTTATTTCTGTTATGGTTTTATTATTATCTCTCGTCATTTATCTATTTACTTGTCAAAGTTTCCGATAGAAATGTTTTCCCAAAAATCCCACAAAAATTTAGTAGAGACCGGAAATTATCCGGGCGAACGGGGTGCTTTTCAACAAAACCTTCCCCGTTCGTAACCTGGCTTCCGAATCCAAGAATCGTTTCGCAGATCAAACCTTTTTTCCAAAACAGCACGAGAGTCATTAATTATTTTCAACGGTTTCTCGGGTACCAAAATCATTTTCCAAATAAATCCCGGGTGGCGACTCATATTTTTCTGTTTTCCTCGAGCCGCGCGTGGATCCGACCGTCCACATTTGGTAAGCTGGCTGGCTTTCCATCTCCGAGTAGGATTGTGTTTATCTTTGCAAGCTCGACTGATTCTGGGAATATCTTCGAATATTCCCTCCTCTCCTTATCTTCACAAGGTAAGTCTGCTACTAGGGTTTGTCCCGCATCGGGCCGTTCCATCTGCATTATCCGACGAGCAGGTAGATTTGGGTTATTACTGGATTACGGGCTTGGTGGTCATCGGCATACTATTCCGTGTTACTTTCCTCGTGCATGTCACGTGGTAGCTCTGGACGAGCTATTCTGTTCGTCTTCCGTAATACTTGGAAAATACCCCACACAGTAAGAAGGTAAATCTTTCACATTTACGTGTTTTTGGTTGCGTGTCCTATGTGCATATTAGCGATAAAGACAAGGATAAGCTTGATGCTAAATCACAAAAGTGTACTTTCATAGGGTATGGCTGCGATGAGTTTAATTGGTTACCGGTTTTGGGATTCCAATAATAGGAAGGTAATCAGAAGCAGGGATGTTGTATTCGATGAGAGGATAGGGACAGTAAACAGAGCAGCGAGAGTACCATTTCGGATGGGGATACGTCCGAGTACTTTGGGTTGGAGGATTTTCCAGTTGACAGTGGGGTTGAGCAGAGGTCTGGTCAGGTAAAGGAGAAAGCATTAGATGAGACGGTTTCAAAGGGGACAACTTCAGATGGGGTAGCTCCAGACAGGGACTAGTTCAACGGTCAAAGAGTTGAGGAGGTCAACCAGAGTACCCAAGCCGAATCCGAAATACATTTCTTCGCTAGATTACTTGCTTTTGATGAACAGTGGAGAACCAGAGTGCTATGATGAGGTTTTGCAGGTTCCTGAGTCAGCTAAGTGGAAGACTGCGATGCAGGAAGAGATGGATTCTCTTCATTCCAACGGTACTTGGCAATTAGCTCAGCTTCCAGAGGGAAAGAAAGCCTTGCAGAACAAATGGGTTTATTGACTTAAGTAGGAGAGTGATGGCAAGAAAAGGTATAAAGCAAGATTGGTTGTAAAGGGCTTCCAATAGAAAGAGGGGATCGATTATACATAGATATTTTCGCCTGTTGTGAAGATGGCCACTATCAGAGTGGTGTTGAGTTTGGTTGCTGCTGAGAATCTCTACATTGAGCAGTTAGATATTAAAATTATTTTTCCTCACGGGGACTTGGATGAAGAAATCTACATGAAGTAGCCTGTTGGTTTCATTGTGAAAGGCAAGGAAGAGATGGTGTGCAGGCTCAAGAGGAGTCTGTACGTATAGTTTGAAACAGGCTCCCAGACAGTGGTACAGAAAGTTTGATGGTTTCATGCAACGCAATGGCTATACAAGGTGCAGTGGAGATCACTGTTGTCACTTCAAGAGGTTTGAGTTTAGCTATATCATTTTATTGCTCTACATAGACGATATGCTTGTAGCAGGTTTCTGTGTTAGGGAGATCAACAGGTTGAAGCAACAGTTGGCAAAGGAATTTGCTATGAAAGATCTAGGTGCAGCTAAGCAGATGCTTGGGATGAGAATCAGCAGGGATAGGGCTCAGGGAACCTTGCGGTTGAGTAAGGCTGAGTATATTGAACGTGTTCTGGAGAGGTTCAATATGCAGGCCTGACCATATTTATTTTGGAAGAATGATGTTAAATGTGCTGAAATTTACTACTGGTTTCTAAAATTTTGGAACAATGAGGGCCAATGTAGGTAAAGAAATCTGATCCTGGGCTGTTTTTCTAGTATGGCGATGTTCTAATGAGCTTTGGCCCTTTGGCTATTTTTTCAATCCACAAACAGAAATGTATTTTGCTGTTGGTTTACCTTGTTGTCCAAGCTTATTAGAAGATAGTATAAAAAAATCTGTACCTATACTAATCTTTTGTACTTTCATCACTTTCAAAATCTTTCCCTTATATTTTACTACTGATTTCTGAAATCTAGAGGGAGTTTAATATTAGGATTCCAACTTTATAATTAATTTTAGAATAGTTTTTTAGTTTACTACTATCTAATCAAAATGCGTGAATCCAAATAGGTAACTATTTCTATCCGTAGCATTTAAGACGATAAAAGATTGCTATGGAATCTATATAAGTAATCATTCACACTTCTCGAAATTATGATTCGGAGAGAAATCACTAGTTAAGTCGTACTTCAAAAAGAAAGATGGTGCCAGGTATTTTGGAACTAAAATAATGTATAGTGGTATTCTATTGGCACATTCTAATTAAATATTAATGAGTGCCTTTTGCACTATGGAAAATTGTACCAGTAGGACTTTTTTAATTGTATAGATTTGCTAGTTTCCCCTTAAGAGGCAGACAGACAAAATGGACGTAGGCATTGCGTTGCAACTAGTACAATGTTAAACTATAATGGTCAACTACGGATTAGATAGTTACTTTCTGTAATGTCATGTACTGACAAAAAAAACTCTTTCCATAAAAGAAATGGCGCATGCAAAGACAAGCTTCAGAACTCTTGCATAAGTGAGTTCAGCTTTTACTAGCTACTTCTTTTAAGTATTTTGAGTTTGGATGGTCATTACATGACTGCAATTTAGAACCAAGATATTTCTCAAGTGAAGTGGTTGAGTCACATGGACACTTTTCCCAGTGGACACTTTTCCTTCGACTTCTGCTTTTATATGCCCCTTGAAACTAAAATACTAGCTAGAGCAAAAGTTCTTCTTAGTCATCTAAGTTTTGACTTGAAAATGCTGCAAAATAACATGATACTTTTGATTTGCTTGGGCACTGGAAATTAGTCTTAAGTATGCTTACGAACCTTTGAAAGACTTGGAAAGAATGGCATGATTTGTTGTGGATTAAAACCATAATAATATAAAGAGAGGCTTCTGTTCTAAAATAGGCAGTTGTGGTTGGATAAAGTTGTGTTTTGCTTGAATGGAAACAACTGTTGTCTCACTACATTTTTTTTTTCATTCTATGTTTCAGCACTTCTTCTACAATCTGAGAGTTAATTTTATTTTGTATGACATGTATTCAAGTGTGCAACTTTCCTTTTTCTTGTGACATTGATTTTTGCATATGGTGGTTTTGTTTTGCATGGATGGATAGATAACTTGAGTGAAATTGTAAGTCAAGTTTCTATGTTTTTGGACGGCAATGCTTCGCCAATGGTGGTTGTGTTTGTGTAGTAGCATACCGTTTTTTCTAGAAGTGCTAAAACGGCTAAAAGTAATTGATCACATCACCCTTGAAACTAAAGTATTAGGAAGCTAAGTACAAAGTACAAAGTTAGTGAAAAAGAAGTGTCGACTAAGGTAGCTTTAGATGTACTGACTTTTCTTGGAGCACGTTTATCGTTACTTTGCACCTACAAGGGCTTCAAATATGAAGAAATTAAAGAACTTTGTCACTTGTACACCCCTTTGGCTGATGAGATCAGTGGCAGTAGTAAAACTCAAACTGCTACTGTTACTCCATTTTCCAAAGCTGGGTTTTTTTGTAAGATGTTGTTTTGGTGGTTGAATCCAATGATGAAAAATGGCATGGAGAAAACCCTTGGGGACAAAGATATCCCCGAATTGCGCGAGGAAGATTGAGAATGAGCTTGTTACTTGCTGTTCATGGAGCTATTAACAAGCAAAAACAGGCTGATCCATCATCCCAGCCATCTGTTTTGAAAACAATAGTTTTATGCCATTGGAAGGAGATTTTTGTACCCGGATTTTTAGTGATCATCAATATTAAATTTCACTAACTTTGTTATTTAACTTTGAATTTCACTGAATTTCACTAAATTTTACTAGCTCTGTTATTTAAAATTCACTAACTTTGTTATTTATACATGTTCTTAAAACAAAGAACATGCTTCCAAGTTACATCTTGATTTGTGTAGTACTTCTTTCGTTGCATTTTATGTTATGGGGAATCTAACATTTCATAATAAATTTTACTTGTTCATATATCATATTAAAATCTGAAAGCCTTTTCTTATAGGTGAGAAATGGCAAAGAAAAAGGTCAAGTTTATCAAGCCAGGGAGCATGGCCCAGCAAGTGCCTGAATGTGAGAAACTAAGGCGGGCAAAAATCGAATGGAACAACGTTAGATTGGCTGAAAGGGGGTTTGAGAAGTTGGCGAACTCATTGGTTGGTCTGGAGTAGAAGGGAAAGACTAAAAATACTAAGTAGTCGAAAAATATGAGGGCCATGGATGACGACGACGAGGAATATCAACCACTTGAGGATGAGAACAATTTCAGTTCTGATGACCATTTGAGTTTTTATAGCGATGAGGAAGAAGCAGTAATAAATAATTGTTTTGAAAGCTGAAGCACAACATACATCCACTCCCAATACTGAGATGCCTCCTATAGAGTCTACCCAAGGTTCAATGCCTGCCCCAACAATAGAGTCTACAGTACCTCCTACTCCTACCCCTACCCAAGAGTTACCGGTTGAACAACGTACTTTGTCTACTACACCTCGTTCTTTACCACAACATATGGCTAGAGGTATATTTTATGAAAAAAAGAAAGTGAAATTTTATTATATTATAATTGTAATATTCATAAACTCTACTTTTTTTTTTTTTTAACTTTTCAGCTTCTACCTCGACGCATGTCCGGGGTGCTACCCGAGGAATTAACACTGAACGCTTAATTGCTGCTAGTTGTGGCACCAAACTTGTTGTAGAGGTTCCTCTGGAGGTAGGAGAACCTATTGAGGAAAATGCCTGTAGGGGTCCGGATATACCGAGCGCCGGACACACATATTAAGAGACACCTCTTCGGTAGAATCCAAGAGACTATCTTTCAACGTACGCAAAAAAGATAAGTGGGGCTTCGGCCCACCGTCTCGGGTTTTGCCGAGACCTTTCCTACACTCGATTCATTAAAAGATTTCGGAATTGATATCAAAGACCTCAGGGCGTACCCGAGAGGTGACATAAACAGACTTCATGATGCAAGTAGTATGCCGAGAGACTAAATGCTAAGTCAGTAGTGCAGTTAATGGTGCATGTGCCCATAACAAACCGTGATCATGACAAGTGACGTCATCCGAACGGTAATGACACGTGTAGCAAATTTACTGGAAGCATGTGCTCGATGTATAATCTTTTGGGTTCGTCATCATGATGTCAGCCGAACGGTTAAGTCACGTGACGAGCACAGCTGTGCTTGGAGGCCAAGCTAAGGCTTACCTATAAAATGAACACTTCATCATCTAGAAAAGGTACGCATCACTCTCCTTTCAAAAACCCTAGATCTGTATTCCGTCGTCTTCCCTTACTAACTTGACCGTCGGAGTACCGTTCTGGACTCAACAGTCCAGTCCGGTGCTAACGGTGCGTTGAGTGTGCAGGTTTAGATGCAACTCCAGAGAGAGGGTCTTGCTTCCGTCGTTGAACACCGTCAGGGAGAACTACTGGAGAAAGAGGGCTCCACAATGCCACTAGGTTTGCCACTTTGATGTAGGACAAGATATACACCCCTATTATTTATGGAATCATTATTTAGGTAATAATTTTTATTTACGATTAGTATTTGGAGATTTTATTTGTGCTGCCTGTTTTGCACGTTTTAAATTTAGTTTTGGTAAGATTTGATTTTATTTTCATTTCTTATAGTCTAGGTTTCCAAGTAATACTTTGCTTGGTCGCCACTCTAAGTAATTTCCTTTTAATTAGGACTTCTACTAGTATAAATAAGGATGTAGCCTATGGGCATATTTAGCTTTTATTCAATTATCAATAAAATTTATAGAGTTTTTCTCTTTTTCTTGTGGATTCAAGAACATCTCGTGGATTCGAGAACCTATTTTCGTTTGAACTAGTACGCAACTAGTTTCTCGTGAATTTCGCTGCGTCACACTTGGCTTGGTGTACAAATTAGGATGGCAGCACCATTGAAGGATATCGAGAAGTGGGATGATATTCCCTCTGCTATTAAAGCGCCCATCATACAGGCTACACGAGTAAAGTTTTCTCTCTCTTTTATTTTATTTCAGGTTTAGTATTTTTCGTCTTTAAGATTAAATGCAATTCAGCTCTTGCATTTGGAATTCCAATTAGGAGGTATACTGTATGAGGTTTTAGAGTATGATTTCTAGAATAGAAGTTGCTATTGAAATATCCCGAAACATAAATAAAAGAGAGAAAATCAATGTTCCGAAAAGATAGTTACATGCTGAAATCCATTTGCTCAGGTGTAGTGTTCTGGTGGCTGTTTGGTTGGATTGGTTTTGTTTGAACCTCTATTGCTACTATTAGAGCTTGGTGATCTTTCTACTCTGCTGCTGCCTACGTTGTTGCTGCAGATTTATACTGCTATCACTTAAATTTCAGCAGCCGAAGATGATATTTCAGTTGAAGTGCAATTCTAACTTCTTTTTGCTTATACTACAATTCTATGTTATATGAATGAGTGCAGGATAAATTTGAGATATTGGGATATGATGAGAAAGAGCATGTAAGGCGTGGAATCGACCGCAAGTGTAAGAAATTGTATAGAACCTGGCGACATAATATGAAACAACACTATGAGGCATTAGTGGAAGTTGGTGAGGAGCCGTTTATCAAGCCATATAGAGGAGTTAGTGGTGAAGTCTGGGCATGGATGATTGGTAACATTTGGATTAATAAAGATAAAGAGGTAAAATTCAATTTGGAGTAAATAATGCATTTCATTGATAGCTTTACAAGTATATTTATATCATTCTATAGGAATTGGTAAAAAAAAGGAAGAAAGCTCGAGCAGATGTACCATTCAATCATACTATGTGATCACAATCATTTGCAGCTGCTATGTCAGCTAAGGCAAAAGAGAATGATGGTCAACGTCCCAACATTGCAGATTTCTACGAGTTAACCCATTATAGTAAAAAGAAGGATTGGGTAGCCCCGATATGTCAACAAATACTTGTGAGCATTCCCATAGAAGTTGCATCACCAACTTTATTTTTGTAATAAATGCAATATATTGATTCTATATTTTCTTTGCTATTAGGTACAACTTAAGGCTCGCCACCAAGAGGATAAGTCACGTCGTGAAGAGGATGAGGCACTTGGGCTACCAGTCACCATGCCACAAGAGGAGATGCCAATCGAAGTTCTTGGTAAGAAGTTTTATGTGAAGGAATGTCGTGTTGGTTTGAAGCAACCATCATCTAAGCGGTCTAGTGCTAAATCACATGACGAGGTGCGAGTTCTAAAGAATCAAGTTGAGGCACTTAAGGATTTGTGCCAAGAACAAAAGAATCAGTTTGAGACCATGAAGGACTTGTGCCACATGCAACAGGAGACAATACGCGCATATGATGAAAAGTTTGCGCGCTTTGAGGCTGTTATGTCCGCTTATATGCAAGGAGGTCCTGTTGGGGCATGCTCAAATTTTCGGTAAGTAACTTTCCTTGTTAACTAAGTGTTGAATCTGTTGTGTTGTATGCTGAAAATAGTGACATATGCTGAAAGTATTTGTGAAAGTGCAGAAATTACTTGTTATTTGCTGGAATTATGAACCCTGTGCTAAAAATATATGCTTTTCCACACCCTATACCGTTCCAATTTTATCGGCGGCTGTTCCAATTTTATTTGATGTCCCAAGATGACAACTTATATCTCCCATCTTAGTCATATAGCGAAAGTTTTTGTCATATTTAGTCACAAAGGAGACATAAAGCCGAAAGATCAAGGAAAATCTTCTCCAGTAGTGCTTAAGAGCTTACATGAGCATCACCCACTAAATTCAATCACGCAACTTTCAAACAGCCTGTTACTTGAACCCTAGCTCGTGAACAAAATGCATTCAAAATCTATTGGCCTTGACCCTCCGCCTCCTTATAAGGTCCCTTAAGTGATCAAGAGTATAGTAAATTGCAAGGTACCCCACAACAATTAGTATACCCCAAACAGGACATCAAGATATAAAACCAGGAACAATAAATAACATTGAAAGACAGAATGATGGAGATGTGGGAAATAACAAAGGTAACATCCGGGGGGAAAAAAAAAGAGATGAGTAGAAAGTGATTTACATAGTTGTAGACACCCCAATGTTTAATCCCTGTGCATCCCCAGTGATGAAAGAAATGGTCAGTGGTACCTGGAGCAGCTTGGAACAGCTACTGAGAACTTCAGAATCTTTGGACAGAAATACCCCTAGCCGTACGGTTCACCATTCAAACCGTACAGTTCACCATTCAAAACCATGCGGTTTACATTTTTATAATCAAGCCGTGCGGTCCAATCATTTAAACCGTACGGCTAACCACTTCAACCGTGCGGTTAAACTCAAGAAAATATTCGTTTTGCCAGCAAAAGCATCTCATCATGAAATGGCAGGAATTCGTACTCATTATTATTCCTTTCTTCGGCTATAAGAATGCTGCTCCTCTCCCATTCTCCACACAATAGCACTCCCACCCCGGCAACACGCTGAAAAATTTCTCGGTCATTTTCCGTTCAAAAGCCCGTCCAAAGAAAAAAATCTCATCCGAAACCTCCGTCAAAGTCACAATATACTCTCTGCCTCCTTACTAACCTATAACCCACCTAAGAACTCCCTTGTTCGAAATCCGCATTCAAGAAGTTCTCAAGTTCTCGAGCTGTTTAAGGTTCTTCGCAAAGGTATCGCCTTATTTCGTAGAGCCGGGTTCCAAACCTAGGCTTTTGAGGGGATCCTCCCAAGTTGAGAGTGACTCTAGTAGTCATCTCTAAGCTTGGGTGGTTGAAATTGTCACAAAAAAAAACAGGTTTTTCGAACGAAAGCAAGCTACTGTTTGAGAATCAGAGTTTTGAAAATTTTCACAAAAGGTGAACCGTACGGTGGATATAGTTGCATCGTGCGGCCAGATTATGTAAGCTGTACGGCTTACCTTTGCGGCGTAAAAATCTCCTCTGTTTCTCCTCTGTTTACGCTCTGTTTTCTTGATTTTCTGTAACTTGCTTATTGCATTCTCCCCCCCCCCCCCCCCTTTCACTCCTCTATTATTGCTATTAAGTCCCCTTGTTTAATTTTATTTCTGTTATGGTTTTATTCATTTTTATTTCTTGTTATTTATCTGTTTAACCGTCAAAGTTTTCAATAAAATGTTTCCCGAAATCCCACAAAAATTTAGTAGAGACCGGGAAATTCCCGGGCGAGCGGGGTGCTTTTCAACAAAACCTTCCCCGCTCGTAACCTGGCTTCCGAATCCAAGAATCTTTTTCGCAGACCAAATCCTTTTTTAGAATGGCACAAGAGTCATTTTTCATTTTCCAAAACAGTTTCTCGGGTACCAAAAGTTTCTCACTTAAACCCCGGGTGGCGACTCATACATTTTTCTATTTTCCTGAGCCGCGCGTGGATCTCACCGTCCACAATAGTAAGCTCGCGTTCAATGCAAGCTGACAATTGCACCAGCAACCGTAGTTACACAACTACGACACGATGGCAACAATAATCACAAGCTAGCTGTAGCAGAATTCTGCATGTAATCTCAATAAACAAACATTTCAGAAGTTCTAGTTACAGACCATTATTGGCAGCATCACCACACGGACTATCCAAATAGACCTTAAATGGATCTATGTATGCTTTTGCTGAAATACTTATGGTTCTGTGTCTGATTGCTTCCATGAGCATACATGATTTATGCTGGATTGTGAATGCATCAAGGCTTGGTATTGTTTATCTCATTTCCGTTGTAAGTGTTGAGGATTATAGCTGCTAGCTTTATTGTTGCTATTCTTGTATCAAGCTCATTATACTCTACTGCACTCATAGCTACTAGTTCCAGAATATGGTAACCTGGGCTATTCTCATTTTAGGATTTCAACTGAAAATTGATGGCTTAAAGATTTGTCTATGGAGATCTCTTGTCACTATTTCATTATCTAGCTCCTTTGTGATGTAATAGTGTACCTTATGTTTAGGCTTTGTTGAGGTTTGTATGAGACTCTGAGTTGTAATTGGTGCATATGATTGTCGTGAGGGTTAGGTGTCAACCTAGTTGGGATCTTTCCCTCTCGTTGTGATGCCTCATTTATTTTGAGTTGTGTGCTTAATAACATGTTAAAATAATTGCATTTTTTGTTGTGATTTTATACAGGTAGGTGACTATCGCGAGATGAAGTTATTTTTTGGTGGTTAACAGAGATGGAGTTGAAGACTTTTTGGTAGTTAATTGGAACTTTTGTTTAGAGTTGTTTTTGTCATTCGACACGACACACCGTGTACGGATGTTTCATAGTTATGCTAATGCTATTAAGTTCGAAGTGTTTATTGTTGAAGGATAAATATTTTGAAAGGTTGTGAACTTGGATGATAGAATGTTGACTTGTTGGATATTTGATTTGAATGATATTTTGCATCATTGTGGTATAAATTTTGCTAATGGGTGTATCTAGATACAAATATTTGAAACTTTGTAAGCAGGTGCGAAATGATATTTTGGGTGGCACAATTATGTTGATTGTGTTTTTTGTGACAAACAGAGTTCAAAAAGAGGTTGTCACCTTTGTGTGCCCATCTGGTAATATTATCAGTGACACGCGTTAGTTGTCAAGGTAAATATTTTCAGTGACAATTCTTGTCACGGAAGAGCTCTTTTCTATGACAATTGTATTGTTGTCACCATTGCTTTCAGTGACACCTTACTGTGTCACGGAAAATCTCTCTTTCGTGACACTATATTTCTGTCACTGTTGACATCATTCCGTGACAAGTGCACAATTTTTGCCACCCTTGAATTTCAATGTCACGGATACAATGTCACCCACATTCTGTGTCACCGATGATAATCAGTGACAAATATTGGGCCTTCAGTGACAATTTTTCGTGTCACCAAACGTGTTTTTTCTTATAGTGAGGGTACCAAGGCAGTTGACACACCTTTGGGAAGTCACTTTAAACTTTCTCAGGGGCAATCACCCAAGACAGATGCAGAAAGAGAGTATATGGACAAGGTTTCATATACCTCGGCCATTGGTAGCCTGATGTATGCGATGGTGAACACGAGACCAGAGATTGCCCATGCAGTGGGAGTTGTGAGCATGTTTGCTAGCAATCCAGGGAAACAACATTGGGAAGCAGTAAAGTGGATTATGAGATACTTGAGAGGTACCACTGATTTGCCACTTTGTTTTGGGAGAGGGAATTTGACAGTGCAGGGATATGTGGATAAAGATTTTGCCGGTGATCAGGACACGCGGCGAAGTACCACGGGTTATATCTATACTATGGGTTCAACAGCGGTGAGTTGGGTTTCACGTCTGCAGAAGTTAGTGACATTATCCATGGCAGAGGCTGAGTATGTGGCTGTGACTGAGGCTGCAAAGGAGATGATTTGGTTGAAGAGATTCTTGGAGGAGTTGGGTTTAAAGCAAGAGAACTGTGTTCTTTTCAGTGACAGCCAGAGTGCTATACACCTTGCAAAAAATCCAGTGTTCCATGCCAGGACGAAGCACATTGATTTGAGGTACCATTTCATTCGTTCGGTTTGGAGGATGGGGATTTGTTGCCAGAGAAGATTTTGGGGGACAAGAATCCGGCAGATATGTTGACCAAGCCTATTACTGTTGAGAAACTGAAGTTGTGTTCAACTTCAGTTGGCCTTCATGCTTGAAGAGATGATGGGCCTGGAGCCACACCAAGAGGGGTTAGATGACTATGTCCATATTGATTGAGATTATTTGAGGTTTGCAGTTGTTTGTTTGCTGATGTTTCGATTATCTTCAAGTGGGAGATTATTGGGGTGCAGACAACCTTCAGCAGTACCGGGGGTATGGGGGCGGGAGCCCCCAGGGACACAAGTGTCCCGTAGTCCGGAGTGCGACTTTAGAAGTATTGTGGACTACAGCGAAAACGATATTTGAGGGACCTCGGTGTGTAATTTCGGCTATAGGCCCGACCTAATTATTTCGCTGTTAGTGTGTAATTAGGGTTATCAGTTTTCAGAGAAAAACAGAGAGAGAGGCGAGAGAAAACGCAGATCTCAGAGAGATTGCGAGAAGACTTGTACTCTTGATTTCGATTTCATAGTGGACTGATGTGGCTCTCGTGGTTTTTCCTTGCGTTGAGGTTTTCCACGTATATCTGTGTCTCGTTTCTTTTTCGTTTTTCTATTACGCACGATTACTTGATTTTCTATTCTGTGATTCATTGTTTCCAAGATCCGTAGGGGTGTTGTGGGGTTCCGAAAATCCTAACATCTTTCCTTTGGTCCTTGTAGTTTGACAGATATATGGGTGTCTTGGCTTTGGTCCCAGTTGTTTTGGTGGAGTCTTGCCTTCCTGATCTTTGGGTAGTAATTAAGCGAGCGTGCAGCTAGTACACTTTCAAAGATTAATAAATTTCTTTTTCTAAGAAGAAATAGTTAAAACATTTTTTTGTCAGTTTGGGAAAGATATTCCAATGGTTGAAAGTCATTTGTATGACATCTTGCTTGTTGAAAAATTGCTTGCCCTAAAAAAAGATCCTCAAATCAAAGGACAGAAAAATGAAAGAATTGCTAACGTCTGAGAATGGCTTATTTACCTTTTTAGTCCCCAATGTATGGGCGATTGGCCAATTTGCTCCCCAATGTATAAAAGTGTCCAATTTAATCCCCAATGTTTAAAATGTTGGTCGATTTAGTCCTCAGCCCTAACTCCGTCCACTTCCTCCGTTAAAATGGAGGGCACGTTGGGTATTTTATCTCTCAGCCCTTACCCCACTATACAGACTACAATTTGCAAGCAACTAAATCAATTTACCCCACTAAGGTGTGTTTTGGCCTATAATTAAAGTTATATGGCTTATTTTTTCATCTTTAATTAATTTTTTTCCCGTTTTTTAGTTTTACATAAACTTTTTGTGTATTATTGGTTCGTCTTGGTGAGAGGAATAAAAAAAGTAAAAAAATGATCGAAGCTTAATTTTTTTGAATAAAGACAAAAATAAGTCAAAAAGACAAATTTTTACTCTTTTTTCGATGTTATTCAAAAAAATTGAGAGTTCTAATGATAATATTTTATTTTTTGGATTACTCTCGTCGAGACAAACTAATATACACAAAAAGAAAAAAAAATTAATACAAAAGTAACAAACGCACCCAAAAAAAAAACAAAAAACGAAGACCAAAAAAGATAGTAAAAATCAATCTAGCTTAGTCAAAAACACACCTAATACACGTTGGGTAAAAATCTCAAATTGTAACTTTGATTCTTGAACTACCAACACTTAAAAGGGACATTTCTTTTTTCCTCTCTTTAACCGATGCACTGTCTCTCTCAATCTCTCTTCCCCAATAGTCTCTCTCTCTCTCCACAAAAAAGCAGACCCACCATGTGTCACCGGAACAATGGCCACGTGTCGGAGTAGAGGTCGTAGAATGGTTACGAGTCACCGGAGCAGCGTCGGATCGGCAATTTTATCCCGCACAGGAGCTGTGGTGGAGCAGTCGTCGCCGGAAACTCCAAGCATGTGGAAGAACCGATGAGCCCGGGCCCCGGTGATCGCGCCATACAGTTTAAATTGACAGAGATCGCCTCTGTCGAGCCATCGCCGCATACAGTTCGCCGCCGCCAATCGTTTTTAAGCAATTTATCTTGAATAATCTTAAGTATAAGCAAAAACACGCAGATCTTAGTTCTCGTTTCCTTTTTTTTTATTTTTTATTCTGTTACAATCTGATTTTTGAATCTCACGGAGTGGGCTTTCCAATCTAGTTGTTGTTTCTTCGAACTAATTTCTCGGAATCCCAAGGAGTGCAAACCAAACAGTTAATTAATTTGATCGCCAGATTGTAGTGCAGATGTCTTGGTTCTCTGTGCAAATTTTTTCGGTGCTGTGTGCAAAGAGAGAGGATGAGGCCTGGTGAGTTCTCCGGCGGCGAAGTAAAGAAGGTGAACAGTGAAAAGACAGTCATTTTCTTTATGTGTTAGTGGGGGTTAAGAGAGAATACCCAACATGCCCTTCATTTTAACGGAGGAAGTGGGCGGAGTTATGGCTAGGGACTAAATCGAGCAACATTTTAAACATTGGGGATTAAATTGGCCACTTTTATACATTGGGGAACAAATTGGCCAATCGCCCATACATTGGGGACTAAAAAGGTAAATAAGCTGTCTGAGAATGCTTGTGAGAGTTCTATGGCTGACTAACCTCACTCAATCTAGCAGTTACAAAAAGTATCAGATTTGATATCTCACGTTGAATAAGTGAGAAGCCTAATTTTCTAGTATTAGAATCTTGATTGCTCGCCACCATTACAAACAAAATGACAAATTAGAATGGGCGTAGGGGGAAGAAGAGTATAGTGGCATGGGGTCCCTTGACAAATTATGATGGGCTTCTGTTCCAAAATGATAGTCTCTTTTGAGACTCTGTGCCATTTTTAACTGCTTATATGTTATAATGTGATCCTCAAAAAATGTGTGCATTATGATCTTGATTGAGTAAATCTTAAGTAATTGTATTGTACGAAATTTTCAAAATCATAGAAACTATTAGTATAAATTAAAATATATAAGTCGTTGAACATGTCACCTAGTTCCAAAAGGAACTACAGTATCATTTTGGGACAGAGGGCGTATTATCTAATACTAATAATTTTTTTATTAACATAATTAATTTATTCCATGTCCACATTCTAAAACTATCAAAAACCAAATTTGGAACCCTTTGCACTCCCCCAATCAATTGGAAAACCCGAAACTAGTAAATGTTATTTGAAAGCCCCACATCCATAATAGGAGTATGCTCTTATATGTTGCAAGTTGCAAACAGATTCTAGTTTCAGCATAGCTAATTTTCTAGTATTAGAATCTTGATTGACCACCACCTCTCCATCGAATCATTTAATATAATTATCATACAACTCGACTTTAAAATATTTCTCCCCAATTGTGTAGTTGTTACGTGACAAGTTGTATCTGTTAAATCTTTAGAGTGCGATTTCGTTCACCCTCCTTAAAAAATGATGAATATTAATTACCTTCGCTCTTATTGGTTGAAATGGTGTAGGTTCTGCCCTTGCAATACATCATCACTTTCGGTGTGATTCACACTAAACTTTGATTCTTTATGGTTTTGTTTTCATTCAACCTTTGGTTTGATGTTTCCTTCTTTTCTGTTCTATTAATTCGGGAGTTCTTAGTACGCGCATGATTTGCTAGAATATGGGTGTTAACATAGTTGGGATGTATATTTCTGGCCCTTAGATACGGAATTTTTGCCCCTCTCGATGTACCAGTTATCAATAAAATATCCTTGCAAAAAAATAAAACTTGACTTTAAAATCAAAAGAGTTTCTCATAAGATCCTTTATGGATTGTTGTCAACTATATCAAATTATGAAGCAAAAGAACAAATCAAAGATTTGGTAGAAGCAAACAAAAATCCTATCAATGCTGCAATAAAAGGCATTCAAGGGAAAAGAAACAGGAAAAACATAAATGAAATTCTGGGTTTCTCAAAAGTCAATACAGGAAATAAGGGGAAGAAGAATAAGAAGTGTGGTTCTAAGATCTACAATTGCAAAGGCTGCTCTATCTGCATCAATTTCTTCAGAAGGCATAAATAACAGGAATAGACTCCTGTTAAATGAAGCGCAAGCCATATGGACAGTCGACAAAATCATGGGGCTTAGCTACGATGGGGATGAAAATGAGGTAATCAGTAAGATAGCAGAGATGGAAGCCCTTAACAAGCAAAAGGGCTATCTGTCAATCCCTTAACAAGCCCGAACCAAGAACTGAACCGACCTTCAAAACTCGGTTTCGGTTCTTAGTAGTCCCTGAACCGGTTTCATTCGGTTCACTGAAAAACCCCTCCGAACCGAACCGGTTACACCCCTAGTCAATCTTAACTCTCCTTTTTTGGGTGGAGATGTTATATGACAATCTTCTGTGGTGTTTTCTAAGTCTGTTTTTCGTATTTCTTAGTATTGTGGTGGGGTTTTGGCCTGGGATTGTCTGGTGGGTCTTTGTTTCGTCCCAGTGTGTTTTCTTGTTCTGTCTTATGTTCAACCTCTGTCTATGGGCTCTAGACTTGGATGTTTCAGTTGGCTCTTAACTCTCTTTTGGGCGTGGAGTTTCCAAAGCGGCACCTTATTCCTTTTGGCTCCTCGGTCGCATTTTCAGTGGATGTTTCTGTTGCCATGCTATCATGAATTTGCAAATCATGGGAGTTTAGGATGCTTCAAGTGAAGATCGATTTTGTTTCGACTTGCTACTTCTATTGACTCCTGGCTGCTTGTGCTCTTGGACTTCTATGCTTTTATGCTACAGTGTCAAATGTTGATGTGTTATTGTGGACGCTCGTTTTTCGCGCGGGCGAAATAGATATCCACGGAGTTTTGGTTCTGAAAAAGGGCGATCCTGGAAAATGAGGAAAAATTTAGAGTCGCCACCCGGGGTTTAATTTTTGGAAAATGTTAGGTACCCGAGAAACCGTTTTAGAAAATATTGACTCTTGTGCCACTGAAAAAAGGGTTTGATCTGCGAAAAATAGAGATTTGGGTTCGGGAGCCAGGTTACCCGCGGGAAAGGTTTTGTTCGAAAAATGCACCCCGCGCGCCCGGAATTTTCGGGTCTTTACTAAACATTTGTGGGATTTTTTTTTTGAAAATATTTTATGAAAAACTTTATAACACATAAACAGTATATCATGAAATAGAGAGCTCAAAAGAGATAGATAATAATGATGAACAAAACTGACATGTAAACAAATATATAAACATGTTAAAATTAACTAGGGGGATACTGCAATTTTACACACTGGTTTTGCCAGAAAACAGAGCATCGATTTCAGGAAAACAGAGCATCCGAAATGCTCTTCCAGTGACACCGCACGGCATCCAAACTTACACCGCACGGTGTAAAAGAAATACCGTACGGTACCCCTTTGAGTTATAATTTTCAAAAAATTTTGGATTTCTCCCGATTGAAAACAGGCTCTGTTTTTTTGTATAAAAGAAAAGAAAACGTTATTTATTGATGAAAACAAGTTCGGAAAATGATGTTGAATGAATATACCTCATTTTTAGGGACGGCATCCCACGACAATGGATGGTGTCGCGAAATACTTACCCGAGAGGTTCTGAATTTCATTGGAATGTCTCCGTTCGGGCTTGAGAAAGAGCTACGGAGCTCCCCTCAGCGGATTATCACTTCGATGAAAGCGAATATATACCTCTGGTTTGCTCGATTACCAGTCAGGATCTTTGAAAAAGGGATTGATTCGGAGGTTGGAATTGATATACTTGTGGAAGCAATGGCTGTATGATTTGAATGAGAGGTGGTTTTGACAGGGTAACGAGAGGATGGCAAACTTTGCTTTTGAGAGGAATGGTTGCTGAGAAAATCGATCGATCTCCTTGGCCGCTCCTCCTCACGCCTTTTATAGAGGGATTTTGAACGAACTCATCATTCCGATGATTCCCGTACACCAGTGATTGTAATGATGTGCGAATATCATTGATAGGCGCGTGGTAAGCTTGCTTATCAGGCACCTAAGTAGGGTGATTTAGCACGTTAGGTGTGGGTTTTAAGCTTTATTTTCCGGTTAATGCATGCACAATGGTGTTTCTGTTATTTTGTGAAGTTTTCCAGGTATTTTGGTTTTTGGGCATGAGTGTGTGCATGGCTTGAAGTGGAAGCGCGGGAGAAAAGGCTTGGAAGTTGGGTTTTGAAAAGTGCAGACGAAACAACTCGGTATCGATACCCTTGATAGTAGTATCGATACCAATCAGCTATGAAGGAACAAGTTTGGAACCAGAAGGTCTAGTATCGATACCTTTATAAGGGGTATCGATACCTATGTCTATGCCAAGTCAAGGAGTCAACGGAAGCAATTCGGTATCGATACCCATATAAGAGGTATCGATACCGATCGGTTATGTAGCCCAAACGATGGCGTTTCATTGGATTTTAAGGGTGTCCACTATAAATACCTACTTCTTATCATTAATTAGGGTTCGAAATTTTTAGTAATTTCCTGCACTTTGGAATTTGGCGGCTACGGTTTTGAGAGCTTTCTTCATTCAGCGTTTTCGATTTCGAGTTTTTTTTTGGTTTTGGAAGAACTTCAGCTTTGGATTGGTGTTGCGTATTCATAATCAAGTTCGATTGTCTTTTCCGTTGAATCTACGGTACCGCGTGCTTTTGTTTTTATATATTTAATTCTTCGAACATGTTTAGATCTAGGTTTCAATTGATTTCTGTCGTTACTAGAACTATGAGTGAGTAGTCGTATAGAGTACGGCTGCGGGGCGAAAGCGCCCACGCCTAGCCTCATCTACATTTAACCTCGTGGCCGAATTCACAATTTTCAAGCAATTTTGAGAACCAGAACCTCTTCTAATGAACAAACCCAGGCATTACCGGAATTCAAATGCGCATGGAATCTGGTGACAGGTGGTGCGCATTTGTTAGGAAAACCTTCTTATTTTCTAAAATCAGTAAAAAGGTAATTGTGGCCCGAGTAAATATAGGTGAAATTAGGCGTGGATGCCAGGTTCCCTCAGCTTTACTCTCTTGTTTAATTTGCATCTAGTCAATTTAGCTTGGTTTTGTAGTTAATTAAATCTCATCAAATCAAGGGGTGGCTACCTAAGAGCCAGTTAAACTGCAATTTCACACTTTCGAGTCAACACTTAAGTCGTCTCTGTGGTTCGACTCCGGTACTTCCGGAACTATTGTGCTACACTGGTCGAGAGTCCTATGCTTGGGACGCGTCTTTATTTAGTCTTATTTATAGTCACCTGGTCGGTCAAGCAATCATCATCGCTTCTGAGCTGCTGGGCGAGCCCGGGAATCCTGTTGATGGGACAAGGGCGCCGCACGGTGCCAAAGATATGCCGTACAGTGCACAAAGTGACACCGCACGGTGCAAACTGGAATTTCAAGCCGTACGGTTCTGGGTTTTGGGCCGTACGGTTCAGGTGGGTTTTGGGGTTTTTGGTTTATTTGATCCATCCAACTAAAAGAGCTGTTCCGAGGTATATTTTGCGCATCCTTTTTCATCATTGGGGATGCACAATCTATCAAAATCGGGGTGTCTACAGTTATAAATTTAGCTGCTATGATTTGGGGGTTTCCTTTGCTGCTGTGGTTTTCTTTTCAGGGTATCAACTTTCATTTGGAGTGTGGCCTTATTGGTAGCCGTTCTACCAATCCATTGATCTAGGCTTATTTTGTTTTTTCCTCTTTGGGATTTAGGTTGGTCTTTTTGGATGCTAAGATATGATCATATTTATCAAGGCAAGCCTATTTGCTGGGAAGAGTTGGTTAGCTGTTTGGGTGAATTCCAAAGGTAACCATGATGGTTTCTCTTTTAATGATTTTTTGTTCAGCCTATATAGCTTTTGGTCACTTTTTATGGCTTGAATCTGGGTCTATAGTTCTGTTTGGGGGGTGGGTTGGTGGGGAGAAGTCAAAGATGGCTGGGTATGCTCCTTTTTGTGTCTTATTGTTCTGTAGTGTATGGGGTGTATTGTCTTTGGTTTTGTGGTGGGTTATTGGAGATATTATTTGGTATGATTCTGGAGATTCAGAGGGCTCTTATTATCCCAAAAGAGAAGTCTTCAGCAGGATAGCTAGATTTTTGGCAGCCAGCAATTGAGGATCAGGGGAGAGTATCAACTGCAGATTGTATCCGAGCAGCATGCTTCTTTAAGTGCTAGGTGTTTTCCTTTAAATTTGTAATTGCTTCACATCCTAGATCAGGAGTGATTTTTGGGGCTGGTTGATCTTTGGTCAACCTGTTTTGGGGGCTTTTTTAGCTCCTATTAATCTATTGTACCTGTTACTTTGGATTAATAAACTCTCTTTTGCCATGCAAAAAAAAAAACTATATCAATTTATTATAGGGTAGTGCTAATGCCAAAACTCTTTTTGATTGTGCCAAAACTCAAGTGCATGAATGCCTTGTACTCATGTGTAAGGTACAAGCTATTTGTGCATTGGAATTTTGGCACAATCAAAAGCAGTTTTGGCATTATCACTACCCTTATTATATATTATAATTTATTTTTGAGATAGAATTTATCCCTCTTCTATCCTCCAATTTAAGTCCAGATGTGGACCATGTGGTTAATCCAATGCAGTTTTGTCACCATCTTTCTTTGATGATCTCTCACCAAGATCTATATTTCTATTTTACAAATCATAACAACTCCGAGTACACGCTATTTCGGATCTCTAAAATAAAAACTCAATATTGAATCTCTATGTGAGACACCTCCAAGAGTATATAGATTACGATTGATTCATCTTTAAAATGCCCCTGTATGATTGATTCCCTGAGTCCGAGTTGGGTTGCCGTTTTGCTTCTTCTTTGTATTTTCAGAGACCTCAGGCCATTGGGAATAGAAGATTTGTATCTATATTGTCAAAACTTTTCTTATTTTGGTCTTTCCAAATTTGCCATAAAACAACTATGAAAACTGTGCTCCAAGGAGTATCCACTCTCACACCCGACATCTTTTTAGATTTAGCATTAACGGAAATCCATTCCATAATGGGCCAATCAATTATAATATGAAACTAGTGGCTACTACGAAAATAAGACCAAATTTCAGTTGCAAAAGGGTATCTCCGAAACAAGTGATTAATATCCTTAGTGTGCCCAAGGCATCTAGGACATAAATCCAAATGGGTCATACCTCTGTTAGCCCTGAGTTGATTTGTAGGGAGTTTTTTTATGAAAATTTTTCCAAATGAAAGTTTTTAATTTCAAAGGAATTTTTAATTGCAAAACCAAGTCCATCCAGGAGAGCCTATACAAGCAAAGAGAAGAAACCCTAGAAGGTACACACCTGATCAACTCAATACACTCCATTTCAATACTCTTCTCTAGTACATCTCTCTCTAAGTATCCTTATTAGAGCGTCGAAGTGCCTTTCCTAGCCAAATTCTAGCCAGGTTGAGTTTTAACGACGGATGCTACTTGTGTAGGAATACCAGTGAAGCTTGGTTCATCATCCATGGTGGAAAAGAGTCATCTCAAAGGATTAATCTGATTCAGGACACCACACCACCTCCAAATGTAATTCTTGGCTCTGTCCCTGAAAACCTCATATATCTATCTGCTATTTATCTTTCTCTCCTTCCTTTTCAATCTGTTTTGTTTTATGTTATTCATAGCATCAAAGATCATGAGACTTTTATGTGTTGGTAAGTTGAACGCGTAATTCAATCAGTAATCCCATCAATTGGTATCGTAGCTTCTTTTCCGGATGGTGTTGATTCAATCTAGGGTTTTAAGATTTTGAAAGGAACCTAGGTTTTCTAGTGGGACCTATGTGTTCAGATCAGTCTTGTACCATGTTTGGTTTGGTTTCCCAAACTTTGGTTCCCACTTTTTCCAGTGGGACCCCACTTTTTGCCTATATTTTCTCTCTCTCTCTCTCTCTCTCTCTCTCTCTCTCTCCACTCTATTTCAAGCAATGCTACTCTAGTGCATATTTTGTGTGAGATGCGTCTGTGGATTCCACTTTAAAGGCCCACACAAATGATCCAAGCCGTCCATTAATTCTAAAATTATTCTTTAAGTCATCTAGGAAAAAATCAGGTCAATCGTACAATTATAAGTACTTGATCTAGTTGTCTAACTTTCTTTTAAACTTTTGTAAAATTTGGGATCCTAAATTATGAATGAATAATTAGAAGACGGATCAACCGGTTATAATTTTTTGAATGAGCTAATTTTTTAGGAGTGACTCAAAAAATTACTAACCGGCGCAAATCGTTTGTGTGAGTCTTCAAAGTGGGCCCCATGGATGCATCTTTGTGATAACCCAATTTTTCATAAATAAAATTCGTGTTTCATTATTTAATTTTTCTTTATAAGAATTTCGTCGCCTAGTCCTCTCAGAATAATTTTTCTACTCAAAGGTGAATTTTGAAAACGAAGCTCAAATACTGCAATTCGATAGTTTTACCCAAGCAATCTTCATCAATTGTGTCGGTGGTGGTATAAGAATCAGAAGTTGGTTAAGGGCGTGGTTTATTTATTAGGAAGACAAAATTGGTTGTGAAGTTGCATCATTTTGAAATGTGGGACATTCCAATTAAATTTTTCCTCTTATCTTGTCTTCCTCCCTGCTGGCCATAACTCTTTCTTAAATACCCTCTTCCCTTATTCCAAAAACCAAAAGCAACACTGCTCCATACACTCTCTCTGCCTTACCAAAATTTCCACCACGTACCATCTTTCCACTTCGGCCATTCCGGCAAATCGTGCTACTCCAGCCACTCCCACATTCGTTAACTCTCCCTCCACAGCGAAGTGACACAGGTTCCGGGGTCAACTTTTTAGTTAGATTCATACGGTAGTGCTTTGGTTCATGCTACAAGAGGTGAGTTACGAATATACATTGGTTGCATAGTTTATTTTTAAAATGTTTTGTGAATTGTGATTTGTAAATAATTTGTTATAAATACGTTGAATATGTGGAAAATAGATGTCTTGTACGGAAGCATCATAGTGCAAATGAGCACAATTTGGAAATGAAATTTTTAAGATAAACGTGGGATTAATTGAAAAGGAAAAAGTGAATGGACTATATTGTTCGTTTTGGCAAAACATCTGGGCATTGAGTTTTGGCGCCTAAATGAGAGGATATATCCGGGTATTCTATGGATTTGATATCATTTCCCAAATGGTGGGGTCGCTCCCCCAAACAGTAGCAACTGAATTGTGTTTCTCTATTTTTGTTTTAGGCCATGATGGCGGATTTGGTCACGACTACCAGAATCTATTACAATAAAAGCCCATGGGATGTAAAAACATCAGCGCGTGATTTTTTCAACTCGCTCGACAACAACAACGATGGGAAGTGTGTCTCTATGAATTTCTAGGGTGTATGAGGGAGTTAGGCCACGCCAAAATGAGCAGTAGCCAATATTTCAACGAACTCGACAAAGACATGAATAGAACCCTAGAATTCATGGAAGTTATGGCTCTTAACTACATGATCAAAAGTGGGAGGCCATTTTGTTGTGGTGTGATGAGTTTATTCCGGGCATGTATTTCATTTGCTCCGTATGCTTCGAAAATGGCAACAACTTGTTTTGCGTTTGTCCAAACTGTTTTCAAGGTGAAAAGTTTGCTCATGAGCATCACCAATTCTTGGATAACTATCCTTTGTTGGAAGTCAAGAGAATGCAAGGGACTGCAACTTATTCCAACCAGTACAAGGTACATAATTAGAGGTTAATTATTCTGTACTCCCCTAGTATCGGTGTCTCTGTTAACGTAGTACATCCAGAAATCATTTCACAAACATTTTGCAGGTGACACTCAATTAAACAATTTTGTGTGACATGTGAGAGCAGGGTAGAACTAGAATTTGTGGACAGTAGGTTACAATAACTAAATCCTTGAAATATGGCCGAGTTTGCTATATATAGGGCAAAATTTGTAATTATGATGTGTTAGGTTTATTGGCTATTCCCGGGTGTGTCGATAAAACCATTGGAGTCTGTAATTCTTCTATTTGGGTTTGGGAGGTGTTTTGTTTTTTAGAATATCTAGATACTCCGCTCCCTTGATCATGAATCGTCGAGAAGATCATTGCCATGTCGAATGAACAATCGTTCAAAAGGTATATGCATTGCATTTGCATTTCATGCATCACATAGTTCATGGCATTTAAATCCTGGTTTTTACCTTCAGATTTTGTGGAGAAATATTTTTCTAAGGCATGAGGATGTTTAGTTTGTCTTGGTTTGAAAAGAGAAATATTTTCTAAGGCATTTTGTGTAATTAATTAGCAGCTAGCGCACTCGCAGGGCACTTTAAGTGCGTTGTGCCCTTGTAAGAGCACTCTTGGGGCATTAATGCTCTTGTGCACGCGTCTTTAGCGCGCAATGCCCTTATCCGGGCGCCCGAAGCGCTTTTGGGGCGCGTTTTGCTCAATCCGGAGTGCTTTCTCGTTGGCTAATCCTAGGGTGCACTACAAGGCATATAAATACATGTTTTTCTCATTTTTAGGGTACCACTTTCGACATCAACCCACTTTTAGAGAGAGGAAGTCCTCACTCTTATATCTTTGTGTGCTTGATGCATTATGAATGGTCTAAACTTAGTGTTTGATCATTTTAGTCTTTCAATCTAGTGCAATCTTCTAATACTCCATGGATTGTCTCTAGATTGATGTTTTGAAACCTTCATTAAAATCATATCTTTTACACATGATGCATTGTTGCCTACAAATCAACGTGGCCGGATGATCCGGAACCATCTTTTATACAGAGATCGAGGGATGTTGAACTCATGGAGGCTATGGAATCAAGAAGCGGGTCGGGGAGCTATATCAAGGAGTGGAGTTAGGGAGTGCAAATTTGTTCACCCTCCCTAAAAGAGGGTGAACATTACCCTCCCATCTATTGGTTCATAAGATCCTAGGGCTCACTCTTAACACACCCCTACTAACCAGGGTTACACTCAGTCACTCAGCTGTTTCTCTCTCTCATCTCTTGTCTCTTTCTCTTCCATGGAAATCCACTGACTGGAGATGAATCAAACCCAAATTCATACAAAAATTCTCTCCCCCTTGATATGGAATTGAGTGAAACCCAAATTCAAGAAGCACAATGAATAATTAATGCAATTTTGTGAAAATGCAAACCCACCTAACTCCTATTAGACCTTGAAGAGTATGCATGTCCCGCTAAAAAAAAAAAAAACCCGACTAATGCATGAATGCTTTTCTATTTTTTTTTCTTCCACATAGTGTTACATTAATGATCTGTTTAAACAGAAGAACATGTAATGGGGAAAATAAAAGAAACGGGAAAGAATAATAGTGCTCTTTGCAAACCCAAATCGAAGAAACACGGTGATTAATTCAAATTTACCCAGAACAAAAATGATACTTAAAACTCCAAAATTTATCCAAATATGAAATTAAAAGAGAGAGCAGATCTTGAATTTGGGTTTCATTCACTTCCATATTGAGGAGAGAGAGAGAGCTAGGTAACCATGGTTAGTAGGGGTGTGTTAAATGTGAGCCCCAAACTCAATTTAGACTAATAAAAAATAGGGTAATGTTCAGTGCACTCAGAGTTAGGTGTAGCTTGGGGCAAGTTGATAATTCCTAATCTTGTAACTCTGGATTAAACCATTTGATTTATAGAAATTAGTAGATTAGGCCGTGGTTTTATGCTTAGGGTATTTAGACCCTAAGTAGTTTCCACGTATATTCTCATGTCTGTATTTTTTCGCTTATTGCTATATTTCTTTATGTTGTGGTTTTAATTGTATCACCATTGAAAATGATTAATTGGATTAAAATTAGTTTTTAATTTGGTCATCTTATTCACCCCCATCTAAGACTTTTTTTTTTGCACGGCAAAAAGGATTTTATTAATCAAATATTGAAGATACAAGATTAAACTGGGCTTCATTTAGTAGTGGCCGTTTGAACTTAATTGCTCTAGCAAGGTTGTCTGGCGTGACAACAATTCTCTTCCCCCGCACAACAATCTCCAATACCATATTTATTGTATCAACGGTGTCTCCATCGATGCCAGCAAAGAACTCCCTGACAAGGTGTAAATTGATAGAACCCTGTATGGTACAAGTGGGTTCCAAGCCACATTTCTTGACAACAGACGGGATTTGAAGGTGTTTCAACTCATCCAAAGCAACAAATCTCTCTTTTATAACTGCACGATCCTTATATGAACCCAGCTGCACTGTTTCCCCCTCCCCTTTCTCAATTTCAATTTCAGCATTGGTTTCCCCCTCCCCCTCCCCACTCAATTTCAATTTCAGTGGATGTCTCTGGTGACACAGAAACAACCTTGCAAGTAGCCAACCATTTTGATCTACGGGTTGGTGCGTCACTCTTCCTTTTTACTGTCTTCATGATGGCACCCCTGCAATGAAAATTCATGGATTCTAAAGAAATCCTATAATACTAATAAACACAGTAAAGGATTTGGCCTCTCACCAAATCTGGAATTACAACAACAATTTTATAACATGTGGCTAATCGATTGATCTATAAATGAATTCATGGTTTCTAAAAAAGTTGATAACAGGCACAGCAATATGATCAATATGAATTCAAATTCATGGTCTCACCAAGTAATCACGAACCTCTTAACACCGGTTGCAAGTAACACATATCACCTGCATATTTACACATGCAAACAGGTCATGCATCTATTAATTAAAATAATTAAGTAATTACTTGAAACTGATGAATGTGTATATATTACTTGTTTGATAACAACTTTGGACATGTACGCTTGTCATGGCCAATGACTTTGCAATGCTTGCACTTCCTGGGCGCCCGCTGTTTTGGGGATGTATAGTTATGCGCAGGCCTGCCTTTTGGCTTCACAACAACAGGATCGGCAACGCCAAATTTACTAGCTACGACACTTGTTGCGCCCACCTCATTCTTAGACCCATTGTTTCTCATCTCCCAACGTTTCCTCGTCCAGGAGGTCATTTGTTCTCCCACTTGCCTGGCCTGTTGAAATGATTCTTCCTCATGCGATGCATAGAACGACATCAAATTGTAATCCGAACTCAAAATCCCATATCGAGCCGTACGAGTTAAAGTACGAGATATTTCCCCAATAGTAGGTTGTTGAGCCTCCGGCCGAGCCCGCCTTGTCCATCTTTGCATTATTAAACACGGAGGAATGGCCAAAAGGTGTTCATATTTCATGACGACAATCATGTGGCAACATGGTAAACCAAATGACTCATACATCAAGCAACAACATTTGATTTGCTTATCATTTGGATAATACTTGACAGTCCACTTAAATTCTGAATGTGAGTAATACTCCATGTAGTACAAACAACGATCCCCCTCATCAACGCGATTTGCCACAACCAATGAACCTTCGCGTACTATTTCTTCCTGGAATAGCTTGAACATGTATTGTGTGTACACTTCGCTCGCATGCTTCTCTAGACTTCTCAATTGCGTTAGCAAGATAGGTTCACTGTGCTCCGTTTCTGTCTCAGCCTTCGCATCGGCAACTCGTATCCTATCCAGAGCCTGGTCAAACTGCTCGACAAATTCATATAGCCTTAGCCTCACTTTTAAGAACCGATTCAAATAATCGTTCATACCTTCACAATGTTGAGTGCTTCTCATACCGGCAAAAAAATGGCCAAGGAGATATGCCTCAGCCCATCTTTCGCGCTCCTTGTAAATCTCCATGACCCAAGTGTTCGTCTCTAAGCCATAGTGTGCTACCATATCAACCCAGAGGTCTTCAAATTCTTCTTCTTCACATTCCATCAGCATCAAACTTGTAAAGTCAGATACGAAACCGGATTTACGGACATTTGTACAGGCATTTCTCTCCAAATGCCACGTACATAGCCGGTGCCTCGCATTTGGTAATATGGTTCTAATTGCGTTGCGCATTGCCAAGTCCCCATCTGTCACAACAGCTATGGGTCATTTACCATCCATGGCCTCCACAAACACATTTAGAACCCACTTATACGTCTCCTCTGTCTCGCTAGCCAACAAGGCACAACAAAATATGATCGTCCTAAAATGATTACTGACACCCGCAAGTATGACCAATGGTTTCTTGTAAGCATTAGTCCGATACGTCGTGTCAAACACCAACACATCTCCGAAAGTAGCATAATCCATCCTAGACCTACCATCTGCCCAAAATAATGCCTCCAACCGGTCGTCATCATCAACAGTGTACTTGAAAAAGAAGTTTGGATTATTTTTTGCCTTAGCAGACAAGTATCCCAATGCACCCTCAGCATCCCCATCTTTAATTTCCTCCTTACGACCCCTATCGATTTTGTTGCGCAAATCTTTATCAGTATACCCCACATTCTGGAAACCCCCAGACTGACATATCATATAGTCTATAATTTGACCACACTTCACACCAACCTTTCGCATTGTCGTTGCCTGAGCATTGTCTGCTCCCTTTACACATCTATGTGAGCGTAAAAAGGGAACACAATGAGGGGCTGCCAAGCTATGGTTGTGTTCACTCTGAAAGCACGTAACAACGTACTTTGAGATTTCACTCACATAGCGAACACAAAATTTAGCACCACAATCACTTCTACTTTCAGGTCTATGACGTCTTGTACAATTATCCAATTGTAAGTATTTCTTATCTCTTTTCCCTTCCTTTGAACAAACCCACAACCTATACCTTACTTTAAGATCATTGCCTTTCAGTGGTTTACTTCTAGATTTCCGAATACTAAAACCCTTTGTCTTGGCATATGCATTGTAAAAATTATGAGCCTCCTCTTCAGACACAAATTTCAATTCTTTAATATCGTGGTCCTTCAGCAAACTATAACTATCAAAACCACATCCAACCGAACTTTCCCCTTCGCTTTTCCCATCAACATTGTTTTCTGAAATTGTGTGTAGTATCTCGCATCCTAGGGGAAGACTCAAATTCGAATTCATGATCGGACGATTCTCTCTTCAAACCCTTCTTGGAATCACTATCCATCTTTCCTACATTATATAAACAAACAACCACATCGACATTTTTTTATTGGAAAATACAAAATAATGTACCACTCTCCATCTTTCCTACATTATCATTTTCAAAAAGTTTACAAGGTGATTGTTACCATAGATAATACGGTATCACAACCAAGATAATAAATCTCAATGAGGTTGCCACCCAACCTAATTATGAAAATTATCCAATGTCCATTCACATTCTCTACCTACAATGTTCATTACCATTCTCTAGCTACATAATCTATACCAAATTCTTCTCTATCTATTGCCATAGCTATAAAATGATGTTGCTCTAATTTACTCAGCAGTTTCTTTCGTTCTAATAAGTATATTTCCCAAATCTATGACCTACTTGCTTCTCCATTCTCTTTAATATATGTGTTTTGCTACCTGGGGTACAAAACTTGGTTTGATCAGTAGAGAGAGTATCATTTCCCCATTCTCTCTCCCTCTAAAATTTCCTAATCATTATAGTAGCCCATGATTAATACTCTTACCACAGACAACAGTACAACCTCAAAAAAAGTTGTAAAGGGAAAAAAACGTTCATACTACTCATCGATTTATAAGTCAGAACTACAAAATTAAGGATTCAGTTTGTCACAATACATTTTGGAACCCAAATTATTAAGTGGTCTTTAAAAAAAAATGTACAGTAAGTTAAAACAGAACGCCATGCATCTTCAATTTTTTTGTTTTACAGATTTTCTAGAATCTCATTGCAAGAAGAAGCACAAACAAGTAATCGAAACTGATGATAACCCATAACCATCAACAGAAAACAGTATCGTGCAAATTTAACTTCTAAAACCCTACACCCAAACTCAAAACATCTTCATTTACTCTATTTATTCAAAACAAAGTCCAAAACTTTATGAATGCACTCTCAATTTTGACAAACAAGAACCCTATAAACCATAATCCGATTCTACCAAAAAAACATGTGAATGACGTAAAACTTGGGGATGAAATTGTACATACCAAGTCGAAGCAGATATTCTCGCCAATGTCGGTAGGGTTTTGCTCAGATCTACTCACCGCCCGCCTCTTTTCCTTCGGTAGAGAGAGAGAAAGAGAGACAGAGAGAGAGCTGCAATTTTTGATCGATTTTGGGGAGAGGAAGTGAACCCCAGTTTCGATTTGAGGGAGAGAGGCAGATGATTCAACTTTTCGACTTGGACGAATACGGGGGCAGAGGAAAAATTTGCCCTAACCAGGGTTAAGTCCTATGGTTAGTTTTTTTTTTTTTTTTTTCCGGGATAGGGGTAACCGGTTCAAACGGTGCCAAGTAAAATCAGTTTTTTTAATCAAGGGCTGAGATGGTTTTGGTAAGATCCAATGGTTCAGAGGAGGGGGGATATGGTGTGCCCAAAATAAGGAGGGGGATATGGAAGCACTTCCTTTATCTCTTATTTCCAGTTTATCTCTTATCTCATTTACTCCAGTGTTTATTTTCGTTATTTCCATGTTTTGTATTTCCTTCTTTTTTCCTTATATGCTTCCTTATTAATGGGTGAGTAGTAGCATAGGCTTGGTCATGTGATGAATATTACTGCATAACTTCGGTGTTTTAATGGCGTCTCATGTTTATATACTTATTTGTGGGTTTGCAAATGGATGGAATACTCTTATTTTCGATATAAACTTAGGGTTGTTAACTTCTTTGATTGGATGTCGACAAGATCACTTGGCACCCACAATGCTTTAAACCATGGTACGCTAGTGTTCGATAAAATGAGCAACCGAGCATCTTTCCATTTCAAACCCCATAACTTGTGAAATCTTGGTTTTGAAAGCTGAACTTTCCGATTAAGAGTAAGAGACCTTAAAAAATAGCGTAAATTTCACTGATCACTTCCCCTGAGATTTCGAACAAATACATTGACCCTCCCTCTGCTTCTAGAAATCATTGTGGCATCTTTTCTTTTATGAACTAATATACATGACCTCCCATACCGTTAAAATAAGGCCCAGTTTTTCAAAAGATTTTAGTACCCAGGTGCTAAAATCATGATATTTCAAATCAAAATTTTTTCGAATTTTTTCGAAAAACGATACACGGAACCACTTCATTTTTTGATTTGAAATATCATGATTTTAGCACCTGGGTACTAAAATCTTTTGGAAAACTGGGCCTTAAGACAAACAATGTTAGCTTTGATACGAAATGAGCAAAATACCCTCAAAACCTGCAAATTTGGTTGCATTGACATCCCATTGCATTGCATTGACTTGGGTTTATATAGAGGACTATTTATTTTTTTGAACACTATGCTTTTGGACTTTTTTAACTGTTAGTACATTTGACATTTTACTATAGTTGGTCATAATATGTTCTACTTTTTGTTCTTCGGCAAGACCATCGGACAGTTTGTTCCTTTTTTTTTTATAATTACTTTAGGATTGTCAATAATGCTTCCAAAATGCATGTCGGAGTGTTACAATTATTCTCCAGAATATTATTGACTTGTCCAAAAACCTCTCTTACAAAAATATAGTTTTTATTATTGTGATATAGTGAGAGAATGAACTCAAAATGGATGAAATCCTTTATAGATATAATTATGTATTTATATTGTCGTTGCATGAAAGATGATCAAGACTAGTTAAGAAAATCAATTTTTTGTTAGCATAAACTTCAAGAAAAAAAAGTGTAACAAAAACTTCAATGAAGGGAATTAATTAATTTACCACATGACAAGTTTGAATACCAAAAAAATAAAAAAAATAAAAATACTAGCTCTGATAGTGGTGAGAGGTCAAGGTGGTGGCGGGGCTGAAGAAATTTCCATCCATACATACTTGGAGGTGCCTATCGAGCTCCATTATTTTTAAGAATAAACGATTACAACTCTTTTGAGAAGTCAAGGTGGTGGCGGGGCTTAAGCTGTTAGAGAGAGAGGGGTAACTATATTATTTGTATTCTCAACACGCCCCCTCACGTGTAGCCAGACTCTCATCTATAAGCGGGCTAAACACGTGCAAATATTTAATAAACGGGTAGGCGGTGAGGTTCGAACATAGGATCTATTGTTTGCTCTGATACCATATTAAATTGTTAACCACCAACTCGTCTAAAAGTTTAAGCTGTTAGAGAGAGGGGTAACTATATTATTTGTATTCTCTGTTGGGATTTTAGCGGAAGCAAACCAAACCCGAGATTCGATTAGAAAATAATTCACACCGACAACAAATAAATGACGATGAAAAAGAACTCGAGAGAAGAACACACAAGAATTTACGTGGTTCGGCCAAAACCAGCCTAGTCAACGGGAGAGATCCGTTCTTTACTATATGAGAATAATTAGTACAAAATGCCCCGGGCTAAATAACATAACCCACTTTTGTACGCCCACTCTCACTACCCAAAGAACAAATTACAATAGGATAAAAAAACACCCTATTAACTCTCACCACAAACATTCAAAGCTTGTATTTTTTTTCTCACTTGTCTTACTACTACAAGCGTACAAAGGTAGATTATATAGGGAGAAAAACACTATTTTGGATCAGTGTTCATTAACTTCTTGGATGAAGAAGTCAACAAATATGGCTTTGAGCTATCTTCAATTGGAGCCAATCCAAAAAGATTTCTTCAGCCACCAAACATGTAAAACATGTGCAAAAATCTAACATTCTCAACAATATGTAACAATCATGACAAAATAACTCTATTATTCAAGTTGCAAGAATGCACAAAAACACTACAACAATTTTCCCCATTGCCGACTAAAATTTTAGTCGGAAAATGTCGTAATTTAGTCGGCAATAGTAATTTCCGACCAAAAATTTAGTCGGCCCGTTTGGTCGACGGAATGAGGTAGGAGATTGTAATTTCCGACCAAAACAAGTTTGGTCGGAAAAAGTTTTGTTTTTACCGACTAAATATTTAGTCGGTGAAATATTTAATTTTCTCCGACTAAATATTTGGTCGGTGAATTATTTATTTTTCTCCGACTAAATATTTGGTCGGTGAATTATTTATTTTTCTCCGACTAAATATTTGGTCGGTGAATATTTATTTTTCTCCGACTAAATATTTGGTCGGTGAATATTTAATATTTCTCCGACTAAATATTTAGTCGGTGAATATTTTTTTATTTGCGACTAAATTATTTAGTCGGTGATTATTTTTTTTATCTCCGACTAGATTATTTGGTAGGTGAAATTGTTTTATTCTCCAACTAATAATTTAGTTGGTAAATGATTTTTTTTTTTTGCAATTTTAATCCGAGCTCGTATTGAATCGTTAAATTTGTCAAACTTGATTTCTAATCATCGATTAAATCAAGCAACCAATCATTCCATACAAGATTTCACCAACCTGCTCTAATTAATTAATAAAGCACAAAATTGAAGACTTCCCAAATTAAAGGTCTTCACCTAACAAAATAAAATAGTATCATACTACAAAAACTGCGAATAGCATTTCGGGGCTGCCAATTGCTCCACTGGACACTATTATTTCACTCCCGCGCCTCTTAGAAATATATCCTCAGTGTTGGTTCCCTTGTTCATCTTTGAATATAACTCCAACTGCCCTTGGTTTCTTCCCTGCAACCGAGATGACCAACTTATTAGAGCTGGTTTGAACAGAAACGTGTATAAAACATAGTTTACCATTGTGCGGCTATTTTTTCTAATAGCTCTGTTACTGTGTTCTTATTTAGAACCAAAAACACTTCGGACTACTGAAGCATGCATGTCCATCACCCAAAGGAAATATGCATTACATGCTTGGCGAAAAAATACTTGGAGTACAAGGGCATTACAAGAACAAAGACACATTGATAACTTGTCCTTTAGGCTCTACAATGTTAAGAATGTTTGCTGGAAAATTGTACGCAACTATGATTTACCAGTATCGGATTTCGGTTTATAGAATATCTGAATTTTCCTACACTTAGTTATGTTGCATATCATTATGTTGCATATCATCATTTCCATTGAAAAGAAAAATATAACGAATATTAGACAGTCTATGTTAATATTCCCCAAGCATGTAGTTTCAAGTTGATGTCTCGGTACTTTATAGGAGTCCTGTACACCCATCGAAGCACATGAGAAACAGCTGATGCAGTACAAAAAGAAATGAAAGTGAAAACCTCACCGAATTGGTATTGCTATCGTCTTTTAGGATGTTTGTGAACATTTTCACCGTGGCCGAACATTTCTGATCCCCAGCAACGAGGCAAAGACAATAGGATGCGCGAATTCGGAGCAGCCAAGTGCCAGTTACGAGTTCGAGATACAAAGGAATTTTGTGTATAAGTTGGGGAAACTCCCAAATATCCCATGACATGTATGTAGGGTTTTTGTGTATCAGATACGCCAATGACAATAGGATGCGCGAATTCAGTAGACATCCATACCAGTAACAATACAAATATATAAACGTAGGATATAAGCTTACACACTAACAGCCAATGAAGTTGGGATGGATAAGGTCCATTGATTCAACTAATTTTCCTTCAACACCACAAAGGCCTTTTCGAGATTTTAGAAACAAATGAAAAGCTAGCATAACTGAAATCTGGCAATAGAAGTGCACCAAAAATAAGTTTCCAAATGAGTTTTTTTAAGAGTGCCCAATGCATCTCAAGTATTACAAATGTTGCTCCATTTTCTAGTATTCCGTACATTGCGGCTAGTTTGGTGAGCAGAAAATTGAAATTTCATGACCTCCACAAGTCACTCAAAGCAATTATAGGGAAAAGATTATGTTACCCATTTGCACCGTAATTCCTTAAGGGATCTGCAGAGAATATCCATGTCCTGCAAACTCGACATGAAAATAGTATTGGCAAAGATCTAGTTAGGGATACAACTTACCTTGCACCCTGTTGGTCCGCTGCCCGCTGACATTTGAATCTGAAAAAATTTCGAAAGAAATATGATAACCATATATAGCTTTCATCATTTTAGGAATTACACAAGCAACTTAATTAGCTAACAATGACGAAAAGCTAAGAGTACACATTGAATAACTATGCAGAGCAACAATGGTAACCAAGAGCATCAATTAGGAAGACCGACCCATTGACCTTAAATCCAAATAGAGAGCAAGGACAAACCCGACATTAGACATAGGTGCATTTGGATACCAACTGAATTCCATCAGTTTGCTATTTCAATACCAAATTATCAAACAACTACATGTGGAAGGCATGGGTGCATTTGGACAGCAATCTGAGGTTATCTTCTGGCTCAAACTCACAAATGTTTTAACGAATCATTAATCTTCAGACAAATTTTTAATGTTTTGGGTCTGCGAAATAATGCTACATCTCTTCTAAGCATTTCCTCGAACAGGTATCATGCAAATTTGTCAAACTTCCCACACACACACACAGGAGTAACCAGTGGTGAAAGTTTCAGTTCAATAAGCATACCGTTCATATGCTACCATTCATATTCTATACACACTGAACAAAAGTCATTGCCACATAAACACACAGACAAAGAGAACTACAAGTTGTATTTCTGTATAAATCATCCCTTACCACTGACTTACATGTCATACTTGGGTCGGTGACTCGGTCTGAGGATTTCAATTTGCCTCCGTAAAGATGCGTTTTGGAATCAACCCTGGTAATAATTCTTAAAGTGAAAGACTAACTTTGGGAACGCCTTTTTTAAGAAAAGGGCAAAAATCCGAATCGAACTGCAAATTCCGATCTGGGTTTTATGCAAGCCCTAGCTAGCCTGAAGAGGAAGAGGACTCATCGAGAGCTCAGTGCTGCCACGATGAGAGCGAGATCGAGGAGATGGAGTCGTCACGAACGAGAGGAAGGAAATTGTTTCCAGGGTTAAGAGTGAGAGAGTTGGAGAATGGATCGAGGGAGGGAAATTTTATCAGTCATGAAATTTTTTGAGGGAAATCCATTTGAGTTTTTTCGGCTGTGTTTGGATGGGTTTTGAAAAGAAATTTTTGAGAAGAATTTTTGAAATAGTGTTTGATTGGGTTTTTGAAAATGAGAATAATGAGATAATGATTAGAGAGAGATAGAGAGAAAAATGAAATAATGAGGTAATGAGTAGAGAGAGATTCTTTTTGAAAAAAAAGAATCTTTTTTAAAAGAATTTTTGAAAATTGGGAGAGAAGGAAAGGGAACAAGGCCTTCAATTTGGGGGGAAATCGATTTATCAATTTACAATTGCAGTGTTGTGTGTGTGATTGTGTGTGTGCAGCACATGTCATTATGTGTGTGCATAATTAGGCGTAAAGTTACGATGCATCATTCGAGGGCTTTTCAAGTTATTTTTGAAAATCGGAACCGTCTATATTTTTTTGTAGGATGTAATATATTATTCATGTTAAAAATTAAGTATATTTATTATCTCTGTATGCTCGATCAGAGTTGACAAATATTTTCTTACTAATGATTCTCACGTTCAGAATCTCCCGATGAAGGGGTGTTCAAAATCCGATTGGGCCGAATTTTGGTGAGGTTTATTAAAACACCAATAAAAACAAAATAGTCGGAGTTGATCGTCAAAATTGTGTTGAGATCGTGTGGCTAATGTACATTAGACTATAGCAGTATATATTGGTTCATAACTAAATATGTTCAATGTATAACATTGAATGGTGGATACTAGTTCATTTTCTTGAATGTTTGATCCAAACCGATACGATTTAACATCTTATCAATTCTATCATCCTCCCCGAAATTGATGATCATCTGATGTCGGTAACCACGCGATCGGAACACATTCAGTGCTTCCAGTGGCATTTGAACATTATAATGCACCAATTCAAGGCCATCTAATCTATTTCTTGAAAATCTGAACCGGTAGATGTGTTTAAAAGTGTTTTTAAGGTTCTACGAAAGGATTTGGCAAAAAAAAAAAATACCCAGAAGGGCTTGATCGGAGCAATTTTTCATATAGCGATTTTATGAAAAATGCTCCGATCAAGCCCTTATCGGTAGTATTTTTTGCCAAATCCTTTCATAGGACCTTAAAAATATTTTTTAAACATATCTAACGGTTCAGATCGTCAAAATTTTCTCTGAAAATTGGAGTTCGAGGTCTGAATTTTTACATCCTGCAGGATCCTTCATAATTGATAACTTCGTATGAAGTTTAGCTTATTTTAGATAAATAAACTTAGTATTCTCGTAAATTAACTTCTATAATATAATTTCTATAATTTGATTAATTTATATTATTTATTAGTTTTTATAATTTGATTTCTATAATTTCTATAATTTAATTTTATAATTTCTATAATTTAATTTGATAACTTCTATAAGTTCCATAATTTTTTTTCAAAATATTTATTAGATAAAATCATAAAATGCAATGTAACTTCTTTTTCCCTTTTGTTTCTTTTTTGTTTCTTTTATTTGTTCATGACTTCATTTATTTTTATTTTCCCCATAATTTTTTTTCATTTTTGTTATTCAGAAATTCATTTTAAATTTCCCCTTGCTTTTTCCCTTATTATGGCATTTGGCAACTCAATTTATTTAATAAAAATGTATTTTTGATTATTTATTTATTTATTTATGGCTGTGCCGTGCTTGTGCGACTCCCGTTCCCATGCACAATTTCTATAATTCAATTTGATAATTTCTATAAGTTCTATAATTTAATTTCCATAATTTGATTAATTTCTATTATTTATTAATTTCTATCATTTCTATAATTTAATTTCATAATGTCTATAATTTCTATAATTTAATTTCATGATGTCTATAATTTTTATAATTTAATTTGATAATTTCTATAATTTCTATAATTATGATTTAATTTCTATAAAACAATTTGTAACTTTTTTTTTCTTTTTTTGTCCAACTCTCTCTCTCTCTCTCTCTCTCTCTCTCAAACTCTCACTCTCTGTCTAACGTCTCTCTCTCTCTCTCTCTAAAAAAAAAATTATAACTTTTTTAAATTTTTTAAATTTTTTGTTCATGACTTTATATTTCTTTTTTAAAACTTGATATAAATATGTAATTCATTAACACAAGTTACACAACCAAAAAATAATTTTTTTTTATTTTTGTGATTATCAAAAAATACATACAAATAATTCTTTTTCGTTTTATTATCATTTTGTTAAAAAAATGAATTGCCGACTAAAAATTTAGTCGGAAAATATAAAAATGAATTGCCGACTAAATATTTAGTCGGAAAAAATAAAAATGAATTGCCGACTAAATATTTAGTCGGAAAATATAAGTTCAATAATTTAATTTGATAATTTCTATAAGTTCTATAATTTAATTTCTATAATTTGATTAATTTCTATTATTTATTAATTTCTATCATTTCTATAATTTAATTTCATAATGTCTATAATTTCTATAATTTAATTTCATGATGTCTATAATTTCTATAATTTAATTTGATAATTTCTATAATTATAATTTAATTTCTGTAAAACAATTTGTAACTTTTTTTTTCTTTTTTTGTCCAACTCTCTCTCTCTCTCTCTCTCTCTCTCTCTCTCAAACTCTCACTCTCTGTTTAACGTCTCTCTCTCTCTCTCTCTCTAAAAAAAATTATAACTTTTTTTAATTTTTAAAATTTTTTGATTTCTTGCGTAGATGATTAAAAACATGTTTTGAAGACATTGAATGGTTTGGATGATAAAAAATTCATGGTGAAATTTCTTCTTTCATTTATTTTGACCAATCAAACAAATCATAATCAATGTTTTTTCCGACTAAATATTATTTAGTCGGTGAATTTCAAACAATTTTCGACTAAATATTTGGTCGGTAAATTTATTCTTTTTTCCGACTAAATATTTGGTCGGAGAATACTAAATTTTTCCGACTAAACAATTTTGGTCGGTGAATTGCAAACAATTTCCGACTAAATATTATTTAGTCGGTGAATTTCAAACAATTTCCGACTAAAATTATTTAGTCGGTAAATTTATTCTTTTTTCCGACTAAATATTTGGTCGGAGAATACTAAATTTTTCCGACTAAACAATTTTGGTCGGTGAATTGCAAACAATTTCCGACTAAATATTATTTAGTCGGTGAATTTCAAACAATTTCCGACTAATATTATTTTAGTCGGCCAAACCTTTGAATTTTTTCCGACCAACAAAAATTTAGTCGGTGATTGGTGGTAATTTCCGACTAAAATTATTTAGTCGGAAATTGAGGTGATAATTTCCGACTAAAATTTATTTAGTCTGAAATTGGACAATAATTTCCGACTAAAATTTTTTGAGACTTCTGTAATAGTGATAATTAATGAAAATTTAATTTGAAACAAATTGAGTAGTATTTTTGTCAACTTTAAGAGAAAACTAACTAAAAAGACCCCCCAAAAATTTTTAGTTAAATACTAGACCCCATATATCTGTTACTGGATTTTGGTCAAAATTTTTTGATCAAACTGTTCGTGTCCACGAGAGAATGGGAAAAAATATATAAATATATCAAAGTTGACAAAAATTCACTAAAAAGAAAAAAGTTCGGAAAAGACAATACTTTAATGTCTCTAGCATCGTGTTGTATGAACTTTTTTCTTCTTCAATCATGAATGATATTTTGCTGATTTTCCTCGTCGAGGCGAGCAATGTGTTATCAAAGTTATGACGGAAAACTAAAAAAATACTGTAAATAAAATATAAATAATATTTATTATTTTCAAAAAAATCACCTACAAAGCCAATTTTGAAATTCAGCCATTAATTACCTTCAAATATTGAATATGCCATGGAAAATGAAATTAAATAGTTGGGACATAGAATGCAAATAGTTGGGACAAAGGAATCGGAGCCACAAAAAAAAAAATTGTATAAATTCAAATAATCGTGTTAATTTTTGTTTATGGGCTAAACCCAAGTTTTCTCCCTTTAAAATAGAAGTTTCTTGTTATAATAATTCAACTCTATTGAACTGTGAATAATTTAAATTTATTTCCAATCTCTTTAATTCTATGTGGAGTATTATAATATAGAAATACATGTCAAAATTATAGGCTAAGAATAACTAGTAGTATTAACATAATCTTTGATCGCGTTTAAGCTCGGTTCACTGTCATAACATGCATTTGATAATGGTATGACAGAACAGTTCAATTCCAATTTACATCTGGTCTTAAACAAAGGAAATGCGCTTCATTCTAATACTAATAGGAAGGCCATTGGCAGATCTATCTTTCTTAAACTGTTCATGTTTGCTTCTGTCCAGGCAAGAAGCAAATTCAAAATAAAACCAAATTGACCAATATGTGTCAACTGAGAACTAATTAATTCAAAACAATATATAGAATTAGAAACCAAAAAAAAAAAAACCTGCGAGAACAAAATCACATAGTAATAGTATTGCTGTTACAACAAGTAATAGTTGAGGATCGTTTTTTCCAACAAAGGGCTCCAGATTTTGTCTGAAGTTCTTTTGTGTTGTTCTAATGTTAAAAAAAAAAAAAAAAAAGTACTCGTAATAGACTCAGGTGCAAAAACATTTACATAATCCAATAGTACTTAGAGTAGCATTACTTGTGTAAAATTTGCGGTAAGTACATTTTTAAACGTTAAAAAAATACAAGTTTTCCAAATGTACCACTTAAAAAGGGTCGGAGGGAGTAGGTACTAATGTTTGATCATTCTAAATTTTTATGTGGTATACACACTGACGAGATGAACAAAACAAAAAGAATAAATTTCCGACTAAATATTATTTAGTCGGTGAATTTCAAACAATTTCCGACTAAAATTATTTAGTCGGTAAATTTATTCTTTTTTCCGACTAAATATTTGGTCGGAGAATACTAAATTTTTCCGACTAAACAATTTTGGTCGGTGAATTGCAAACAATTTCCGACTAAACATTATTTAGTCGGTGAATTTCAAACAATTTCCGACTAAAATTATTTTAGTCGGCCAAACCTTTGAATTTTTTCCGACCAACAAAAATTTAGTCGGTGATTGGTGGTAATTTCCGACTAAAATTATTTAGTCGGAAATTGAGGTGATAATTTCCGACTAAAATTTATTTAGTCGGAAATTGGACAATAATTTCCGACTAAACATTATTTAGTCGGTGATTTTAGTCGGGAATGGTGTAAATTGTTGTAGTGAAAATAGGGAAAAAAAATTAAAGCATCGACATCTGTTCTTAAAAATACATGCCAAAACCATAATAGTTGTAAAACATTAGTTCGATGTCACAAAGGTTCAACGACCAACCAAATTCAATCTCATTCCCAGTATCTCTTTTATCTGGTCATCCCTTGCGCCATTGGTGGCATTGCAAGTTCTCGACGCTGCTTCTGTACATTTCCTTCCTATCCTGTACAATTCAAACAGTCCCAAAAAGATAGTGTCAACACTGGAAACTCAAAATAAAAATAAAAATAAGCATACACTGGATAATTTTAGATGTGATTATTTTACGTTTAAAATAAAAATTGTACTCTTTCGTCTTAATTTGTTTGTCTTCTATTTTTATGTCTCCAAATATTTGTCCAATTTTAGGTTGACCTAAAAAATTCCCTTAATATCCTTCTATTTTTTGAAAAATTATGCATTTTGATGGATAGTCTTGGAAACTCAAACCTTTAGTACTAATAATTTTGCCCCCTATGTTGGAATCCCGAAAATTGGGCAAAGGAATTAATTGGGACGAAATTAAGGATTTTTTTTATCAGCGAAAGAAACCTTTTTAATCGTTGAAAACACATTACGAAGATTAAAAGGAACATCAGAAAACGGCACCAGAACGAGAACGAGCATTCGATCCTTAACTAGGTTGGCTTCCCTGACGAAATTAAGGAGTTACATATATATTAGATATATTAGTGAGTGTGACAATTATGGGACTCTAAACTGTTTCCCAGTAACGTCTACCTATTCATATGTTTCATGGCTCATTCACAACCTTTACTGTGGTAGATTCGATTTCTTTTATAAAAATTTAGTTTGGTGGGATCAGAGTGATTCACGATTTCCAGAAAAGACCCTTTTGATTCTTGATATATCGATTCACAATTTGACAACCTTGATTTTGTGCATATCTTTTTTGCCTATGAAGTGAGATAAGTTAATTGTACCAATGCACATGTCGAAACCACGGTTTTTGAGCTCACGGTACTCTTGGCACAGGGCGCAACGCTCGCAGAAGCAATGGACAAGGCAATCGGCACATGGAAGCTCATGCAATCTGTATTGTTTCCTCAACTTGGACCGATAGCAGCACGAGTAGATGCATGGAACACCAATCAAGTATGTTAAAAAGTACAGAACTCCACTAACAACACATGCTGCATTATTAATACATCAAAAAAGTCAATTATCTCCCTTCAATTAATTACATAAAATGACCTCTTCAACAGAAAATAATTACATAAAATGACCTCATCTACAAAATAATTCCATAAAATGACCTCTAACTTACTCAGCAATTCAGACACAACTTAGCATTCGCTCGCATTAAATTACTCAAATCGACTGATCTTATAAACATTTTCCTATTTTTTGTTCATATTTATTTTTACTTTTTAGATTTTCTCGTCGAGATGGAATTAAAATGTTCTTAGACTACAAACTAAAAGGAGTTCACTAAAAGCATCTCCAATTGCAAGCTATATGTGTTACTATATATAGTAGAGGTGTCAAACGGGCCAGTCGTGCCGTGCCGTGCCGCTTTTCTTCCGTGCCAACCGTGCTCGTGCCGTGCCGTGCCGTGCCCGTTTACTTAATCGTGCCATGTCGTGCCGTGCTTAATCGTGCCGTGCCCATTTTAGTCGTGCCGTACCGTGCCATTTTTCTTCATTCGTGCCGTGCCGTGCCGTGCCGTGCCGTTTTGTAACCGTGCCGTGCCAGGTCATTTACTTAATCGTGCCGTGCCGTGCCGGACCATTTACTTAATCGTGTCGTGACGTGCCGTGTCTACCTGCATAATCGTCTGACTCGTGTCGTGCCGTGCCGTGCCCATTTACTTAATCGTGTCGTGCCGTGCCGTTTTTTTAAATCGTGTCGTGCCGTGCCGACCCTCTTACTTAATCGTGTCATGTCGTGCCGGCCCGCTTAATCGTTTGAGACGTGTCGTGTCGTGCCGTGCCGTGACGCTTTTTAAGTGTTGATCATTAAGCATCAAGAAATGACGAACTTACTAGTTTGCCCGAATTAGATTCAATACGAGTTTGGTAAGCGCTTGGTCTAAATGTATAATTTCTTTACTTGAGACTTTTAAAGAGAGATGCTAAGCTTGAACTATGAAGTATATGTCTCTCCCACATCGGAGAGTTTGGGGGTGTGTGCGTATTTAACAGGCCACAAACCTCACATTGTCAACATTTGTGTTGGGGTGGACTACTAAAGAAAACTTGCCATGGCCGGCTTCTTGTGTTGGGGTGGCCTTCTCGTGCGACCTGAATTGTGTTGGTCTGTTTTTCACACATCGGAGAGTATGAAGTAATATTTAACGGGCCATGAACCTCACATGTCCAGCAACATGTAGATAAAATTTACTATTGTTCTAGGCAACAAGTTCTTGTTTGAAAATTATTGCACATGGAATAGTATGATTATCAATAGTAACACTCATTTAAGTTTTGGGTTGGAACTGGACTGGTGCCAATGGTTCAAATATTTGGGCCAAGTGCCGACAATTTTTTGGTCCAAAAAATGTAACAAATAAGAAGTTCTTTGAAAAAAAAAAAGGGAAAACCTAATGACAACTATGAATTCATATTTCATCATTTCACTTTACAAAATAATTGTTAGTCTGTTATCTCTCAATAGGGAACCAAATTGTTCTTTACACCATACACCAATTATAAACCATCAGGCAACAAAATAACTTTAAAGTACAGGAAGTTACGTTTTGTCTCCGGTTTTCTACTGTCATGCTGCAAAAACTACAATACATTGGATTATCCCTACCTATACAACGCCAAATATGAACAAGAAATTTCCTCCAAACAGATTTACTTCTTCAAATCCTTCGAAAGGATGAATGCTTAAAGACAATAGCTGCACCAGTCCTTCAAAACTCCTTGGAGACTCTCTAAGAAACAAAGAAATGAGGCTGCACCAAATGAAGTTTCCACTGATAGTCCTGAAAAGTGTACACATAGAACATCAACATAGAAACCAGCTAATAGGTCAGGGGTATAGAATTTAGATTCACCAAACTGGTTCCTAGAAAAGAGAGGAACTCAACTTGAAGGCTCACTGGTGCCCGCTTGAATTTATCTAACACTGATTCTTTCATTATTGCCCAAAAGACAGAGGGTAAGTTTCAATGGGCTCAGTCAACCATCATTGCCTATATTTTTTTCATTTAATAAGCCCAGTAAAACACATTTAATATGCCCAGTAAAACAGAGACTGTCCAAATCAAACATCAGTCCAAAACCACAATCATTTATGAAGCAGTCACTAACAATTCAATCTAAAAGATTCCAAATAGGATAGGATAGAACAATTGGGCTCAGATCTATATAGAATAGCACATGACTGCAACGTTAAGTTGCCATAAAGACCTTCATAAGTTGCCACCTAATGACTTAGTTTGTTTTCATCATCATAGCCCATAAAGAATAGCAAAATGAAAGTATGCAACTTTATGTTACCATTAAGGCCTTCATAAGTTGCACACTTGCACTTGCACACGAACAACTTTACACACACCACTTGGTTACAGTTTTCTGGGCATGATTCCATCCTCGAAATCTTTTGATAAGTCAGATATAAACAGTCCCTAAGGACTATCTATATCAGAGTTCTCATAATAATCTCTAAACTCATCTTTAGCCTCGCACTTCTTAACTCCAAGACGTGTATCCTCCCAATCTTTCAAGCATAGCAGACAATCCAAAAGGGCCATGTGTAAAGTCTATGTGTATTTGTGCCATATTAAACACAACAGTAAACACAGAAACACAGAATCACAAACACAAACAGAGTAAACACAGATTCATAAACAGAGTACAACAGAATCACAAACAAACTAAACACAAAGTCACAAACTAAACAGAGAGAGAGTGAGAGATATCCTGTTTCTGGTGGCAGAGGCAGTGGCAGTAACAGTGGTGGCCGTTGGGGTATAGATCTAGGGTTTTCTGGTGGTGGTGGTGTGGTGGTTTTTTGGTGGTGGCGGTTAGGGTTTTCTGGTGGTGGTGAGGGGTTGACGGGGTGTGGCCGTGTGAGGCTGTGGTGGTGTGGGGGTTCGAGTGGTGGTGCGGTGGTGGTGTGGGGGTTCGGTGGTGCGGTGGTTAAGGTTAGGGTTTTCTGGTGGTGGTGGTTAGGGTTTTTTGGTGGTGGTGAGGGGTTGACGGGGTGTGGCCGTGTGGGGCTGTGGTGGTGTGGGGGTTCGAGTGGTGGTGCGGTGATAAGTGGTGGTGCGGTGGTTAGGGTTAGGGTTTTCTAGTGGTGGTCAGGAGTTGAGTGGTGGCTGGTGGTGACTGCTGGTGTTGGTGGTGACAGATCCGTCGCGGTGGTTTTCTGGTGGTTACCGCAGGTGTTTCCGGCAAGCAGTGAGCCAGAGGAGAGAGAGAGAGAGAGAGAGAGAGAGAGAGAGAGAGAGAGAGAGAGAGAGTGAGAGAAAATTGACCGTCAGATTCAAAATGTGCTCGTTTCCTGTTGTAAAACGTGGTTTTGTGTTTCCAAAATAAATACTGTAACTTAGAAAGAGTGATCGGATGGCAAGAACTTAGGGTCCAAACTTGGAGTTCTTGATTTGTTTTCTCCTATATTTGTGTGAAGCCCAGCTTGATAAATGCCAGTTTGGTAGAGTAATTGCTAATTACAAATTTCAATTTGTACATGTTCCGAAAACCATCTCCCCCAGAAACCATCTCCCCCAGAAAATGTCGGGGAAAAAAATTCACTGTAAGAGTACTTTTTTATTAAACCCATGTTGTTGCAAACCCATGCTTCCCTGTCCCGTGTGTGGAGCAGTGGAATTAATGGAATTTGGTACAGCCACCATGCTTTTGTGTTTTTTTTTCATGCTTTTTCAGTTTTTTAAAGTTTGGAATCATAAAAGGTGGGCTTGGGAGTTCCTATGCGTTGAGTTCTGTGGTAAAAGTATAGGAATTTCAAAAAACCTGAGCCCAGCTTGATTGTTTTAGGATGTGGTCTTTCATTTGTTGCTGCTATCATACCTTTTAATTGGTTCAAGTATGCGGCTAATTCTTTTACTCATTTACCACATTTGACAGCTCTGGATGTGGGTGAGAATATTATAGTATAGCATCCTCCACTCTGCTCACAAATTTGACAGCTCTGGACGTGGGTGAGATTTATTGTATTCCCAGTGCCCTTAGTGCCTTTAACCCTGCTATTTTATTTAATAAGTTCAGTGTATTTGGTTTGCAAAATATCTCTCACTTAAGTTAGCATAGGACTGAAGAATATCTCTTTGACAGCTCTGGACGTGGGTGAGAATATTGTAGAGTGCTGTTAAAAAAGAACTGAACTGAGGGAGATGGTTTTCTTAGTTCAATTAATGCCGGCACAAATATTCTTTTCTTAGTCTTCGGAACACATAAAAAAAAAAACCTACACGTACAGGCAACCATTTTTTTATAGAACCTAAGGTACATGTGGTGTTAACAAATAAACAAACTTCTCAATTTGAGGACTGACCTCATTATTATTTTTTGTTTATTTCATTATATATTTTTTAACGGGTTCTATACTTTGTCAAGAAATAATATTTTTCTGCCTTTTGCATATTTTTCTCCCTTTTTCCGAATTCAGGCCGTAGTTCATCTCCCTCAGTTCAGGCCGTAGTTCATCTCCCTCAGTTCAGTTTTTTCTTTCAATGCTTATTCCCCTTTATTTTTTCTTTTTATCCCTTTATAGTTTATTCTTACTTTTTTCCTCTTTGTCTGCTACTTACACTGCCCAAGGTCGACAACTTTGTCTCTGCACATGGTTTTCCCACATTGTCCAACTACTTATTAAAACCTCTTCTTTGAAAAAAAAAAAGAAAAAAAAAGAAGAAGAATGGACCGGGCAATCCTCTTTTTTGGTTTGGTTAGTTGTTAGACGAATACATTTATATACAACGGCTGAGATCAAAGACGCCTTAAACCTACGGCCACGATTTATTAATGGCTTACCACTGACGCAAATCTGAACCCTCCCTCTCTCAGTTCCCAATTTCATGGACCACCATTTTACCTCAATGGCTTTTGTTTTGCCTTAATGGCTTCGTGTTAGTATTGTGGTTTTGTTTTAGTAGAAATTATCAAGTACAGCACAACGCGTTCTCAGCAAAATTATACCTAATTAGCCATTTTCTAATACTCACTAACCCCACCAATGACCTGTTTTCTCCAAGTAGTTTTTCAAATCAACTTCGAACATGAATTAACCTATTTCGGGAAATACATTAAAAAAAAAAGAATCAGAACTAACAATGATTAATGACAACAAAGCTGTCTAAATTAATGAAGTACATTCAATGCATTACCATTGAATTCTCCAAGAAGTAATTTTTCAAATAAACTTCGAACATGGTCCAACTAACCAATTTCAGGACATAAATTAAAAAAAAAAAAACATCCCATCAGAGCTAACAATGATTAATGACAACAAATCAACACTCTTGAAAATCATAGGGGAGATCACTATTGATTTAATCAAACAATGTGTTGGGTGTGGGCGTGCGAGATAGAAAGAGAGAACCCAACGCTTAGCATTACCAATCGTGGAGTCTTGAAGACCTCTGTACCAACAAATCACGAAATTAAGAGACATCCAAATTTTAACAAATTTTTTTGCTACCAAGGCGTGGGACTACCAAGGCTGTCTCCCACGCCAGCTTTCCAATTTCCAGAGCATCTCAATACCCTGTTTACTTGACACCCTTTGGTCACCGTGCACACACACACTGCAAAAGGGGTGTGGGAGAAGTATATATATAATATAAAGTGGTAATGGGAGAAGTATATATATAATATAAAGTGGTAATGGGAGAAGACAAAAAAAGGGGTGTGGGCTTTTGGGATTAATTTATGTAAAACATGTTTATCAATGTCGTTAATTAAGCTTATCACCATCATCACCACCTAATTATTTTAACAATAATACACACAGGAATATAAGACATAGTGAATTGCCCGTGCCTTGCGCGTCGAGGTTGTTTGAACTCAATTTCATGGACTTGGAGAGGTGTTGTGCACTCCCGTGCCGTGCACCGTGTTGTGCGCTTCTTGGCCATCCGATTATGTTTTGGACGGCTCAGATGTGTTCGCCAATTATAATTTAATTTTGATTTATTTTTGTTGGGTTTTGTAGCTCTCCCACGTGGGAGCAAATGGAGTGAAATGAAAAGAAGATAAAGAAGATTTTCCGTTGTACCAAAAAAAAAAAAAAAGAAGATAAAGAAGATAAAGAAATCAAAAGAAAACAAAAAGTAGAAAACATGAATGAGAGGAGTGCTGATTCGTCTGGCATCGATCTTCTTCTTCGTGGTGCTGATTCGTCTTCTCCTCCTATTGGGAGCGTGAAATGAGAGGAGTGCTCATTTTGAAATTTTTTTATGCTGATTTTGAAATTTTTTGAGAGCAAATTTAAGTTTGAACTGGGAATAGAGGAGTGGGCCCATTTATTTTGCCAAGTCACTAGCCACATCAGATCTGTGCATTCTCTGGACAAAACCTTTGTACCCATAGCATTATCCTTCCTTTTATGTTCTCATTTCTCGCGCCCATCATGGTTCTAGCACATGGTCTCTGTATGCCGCACAGGGTTTGAGGCAACCAAACAATTACTGGATTTTAAATTTTACTTGTTGACCTATCTTTTTATTAGTGTGTCACCATTTGACTTGATTTTCCATTGCAACTTTGAAATTTTAGAGTCGGTGAAATTTTAGAAGATCAATTCAGGATGGGAGATTTTTTAGGAGCAGCTCAATAGACCAAGGCATACCAAAAGTTCCTAGGGACAACCCCCAAGGATAGTGCACTACTAGTTGAAATACTGAAATACTTTTAGTCGTGTCGTGTCGAAGCTGTGAAATTGGGTTAACAATAAGTCTCCCATTTTTCCTTTCTACAAAAGTAAAGAAAATAGAAGGCCATAATCTTGAAATTGCAATCACAGTATCAGTATAAAAAAAAAAAACACTAAAGTTAAAATGCAAACTTAAGGCATGAGATTAGACTACAAAAAATTGCTATTGAATCACATATACAAGTTGAATCATGTTCTGCCTACATGGCTACATCCAGCCCCCAACGGTAAATTTGGGATTTTTCAATAGCCTATTTATACCAAGTAAGAAATTTAGTGCATGTGTCACACCATATGCCTATGCACCCAACGGTACAAATTGCCATAAAATTGTACTACTCGACAGTCGTCAGAGTATTTTTCTTCAAATCAGAACCTTCTACGTTTTATGTGGTAGTAATTGTACCCTCCACGCAAAAAATGAAGTAAATTAATTATCATTAGGTACTTGATCGAATGAGACAAATTTTTAGTTTATAATGAATCAACGTCCCGATAAAAAGGCTTTCAATGCCCCGATAGACTTCAAATTTGTCGAGAGTAATTAAAACAGCAATACAAACAAAATGAACGGTTTAGATCGTCATAATTGTGTTGCGGCCATGTGGCTAATGTACATTATCCTACAGCATAATAGATTGGTTCATAACCGAGTATGTTTAGTGTATAGGATTACAAAGCAGGTGCATACTCGATTTCTCGAATGTTCGATCTAAACCGTTACGATTTCATATCTTATCAAATTTATCATTCTCCCCGAAAATGGTGACAATCAAATGTCTGCAACCACCTGATCGGATCACATTCGGTGCATCTATGAGCAATAATGTCCTATAATGCATGACTCGACGTCCATTAGAGTAATTTTTTTCGAATCGGAACCGTCTAGATTTTAAGTGGGAGTGATTATATCCTCCATGCAAAAAATGAAGTGATTTAATTATAGTTACGTACTTGATCGAAGAGGACAAATTGTCGATTGATAATGAATCAGCGTACCGATGAAGGGGTTTTCAATACCCGATAGACTTCAAATTTGGCGAGAGTGATTATAACAGCAAGACAAACACAGTGAACGGTGTAGATCATCAAAATATCCAAAAGGGCTTGATCGGGCCAGGTTTTCGTATAGTAGTTTTACGAAAACCTACTCCGATCAACTACTTCCGGGTATTATTTTTCATTTATGTTACGAAAATTCATTTTTAATTTCCCTCATTTTTTCCTTATTATGGCATATGGCAACTTAATTTATTTAATAAAATTACATTTTTGATTTATTATGTATTTATTTATTTTTCTAAAGTCCATTTATTTAATGAAAACTTATTCTAAATTCAACTCTCTCTCTCTCTCTCTCTCTCTCTCTCTCTTTCTCTCTCCGTGATATATTGCGTAGTTACAAAAAAATATTTTTCACCTATCAATTCAAAAATCAAAATTTTCACTTTTATTATTCAAAAAATCATTTTTTATTTCCATCTTTTTTTTTTCATTATTATGGCATTTGGCAACTTCATTTATTTAATAAAAATGTATTTATTTATTTATTATGTATTTATTTATTTTTCTAAAGTCCATTTATTTGATGAAAACTCTCTCTCTCTCTCTCTCTCTCTCTCTCTCTCTCTCTCTCTCTCTCTCTCTCCGTGACATATTGCGTAATTACAAAAAATTATTTTTCACCTACCAATTCAAAAATCAAAATTTTCACTTTTATTATTCAAAAATTCATTTTTTAGTTTTCCTCATTTTTTGAAATAAAATAAAATTTATTTTCCTTATTTTATTTTTATTTTCCCTAATTCTTTTCGTTATTATACCATGCCGTGCCCTTTACACTTCCGTGCCCTCGCCGTGCCAGACTAAAACCGTGCCCGTGCCGTGCCAGACTAAAACCGTGTCGTGCCTGATTAAGTCCGTGCCGTGCCCGTGCCGTGCCTGATTAAGTCCGTGTCGTGCCGTGCCGTGCCACGCCAGGCCAACTACCGTGCCGTGCCCGTGCCGTGCCCGGCTTAGACCGTGTCGTGCCGTATCGTGCCAGGCCAACTACCGTGCCGTGCCCGTGCCGTGCCCACCCTTTCCGTGCCCCGTGCCCGTGCCCGTGCCGCCTCAGACCGTGTCGTGCCGTGCCGTGCCGTGCCGTGCCGTGCCCAACTTTTACCGTGCCCAAACCGTGCCCGTGCCGAAGTTTTTCGTGCCGTGCCCGTGCCGTGGCGGGCCGGCAAGGCCCATTTGACACCTCTAATATATAGGCTGAGTTTTCCAATTGATTATATGAGATAAAATGTAGTTTTGATAAAATTTAGGATACTCAAATGATTACATCGAAACTAAATTTTATCTCACAAAATCATTTGGAAAACACCCATTGGTGGAGTAGGTTTTATCATTTGAAAAGAGAAATGTGATTTTATCACACCTCCAAGCAAAACTAGATTTTATCTCCTAAATTCAGTTGGAAAACTCGGCTATATCTATATTATACTATACCATGAATCTCCAAATTCTCTTCTCCAATGACGACATATGCACATGTTATATCATGGGACCGCATGGAATTGACATTTTGTGAAAAAAAAAAAAGAAAGAAAAGAAATAGCTTTTACAGAATTGGAGCAACATTAAATTGCAATATATTGTATATCAATTTTGACATTATTTATTGCTATATTTATTGCAATAGCCATCCAAATTGGAACTCCACTGTTGCGATCCTCTTGAAGCATATATCATCAATTGTATAGTTAAATATGTTAGTTAAATGTGTTCCTATGACTGATCCACAAAACCAGCCTATACATGGATAGTGAAAATGGTTCTCAAAAATACATCCAATATTCAGTCGTCTTGTAGGTAGGGAATTTTCATAGTAATCTTTTCCGTAAAAAAATCATTAAAGAACAAAAAATAATTATAATCGTAAAAAAATCATGTTTCTTCGTTATAATTAATTTGGTTTCTACGACTCACAACATGTGGATCCTTTGTCAATAATCTCCGCAATCTGTCCGAAAGTAACGCACGGACAACAACCTGTAATGATACCTGCAAAATCAATCATAGTAATTATCAACCTTTCAACTCACACTACAAGAAAAATGACTATTCCCGGCATTAGAAAACCGCCGGAAAAAGTCCCAAAACCGGCGGGAAAAGTATTACCGGCGGTACAAATGCAAAAAACCGCTCGCCGTCAAAACGGTCGTCGGGAAAAGATAAACGGCGGTAATCTACCGCCGGTAATAGTAGTCGGCTTTTGCCAGCGGTTTCATTACCGCCGGTAATGGTAATTTCCGAAAAAAAATTTGTCCTGCCAAGTTTCGAACCCGCGACCCTTTGTGTGGAGCCCCGACACCTAACCGCCCGACCACCCAAACTTTTCAGTTATACTTAGGAAATAAAAATATTTATATTAAAATTTACATTTTTGCCGGTGGTTTTTTGGATTACCGCAGGTAATAAAACCGCGGGAAAAATTATTTTTTGCGGCGGGTTGTGATTACCGCCGGTAAAAGCAATATTTGGCGTAGTGTCAAAGCTCTTCGCACAAGTCAACTCCACCGCTGCCTCTTTGTTACCAATATCATGTCCCTCTCGATCAGAGAATTCATGCTTAGAGATCGACCGTAGGTTCTATATTAGTTTCTTTTGTTTGGGTCTGTATCCCTAACTTGATCACCTTCATGACCCTCTCCATCAGAGTTCATGCTTAATGACCGTCTAGGCATTAGGCAGGTCCTCGATTAGTTTCTTTCGTTTGGGTCTGTATCCCTAACTTGACCATCTTCGTGGGGTTGTACCTTTTCTTTTGAATTGTTATTTGATTTCTGAATTACCCCCAACCCCCTCAAAAAAAGAGAGAGAGAGAGAGACAAAAAAAAAAAAAACACTCCACCACTACCACTAGACAAAAATGTTAGAATTATGGAAAAATCTAGAATCATCTTCCTGAGTTGTCAATAGAAGGACTGTTGAATTAATAGTAGTAAATCGTTAGCTTACAGTTGGGAATGTCCTCGAAGCAGCCGAAGAGGCCGGTGGACCAAGCCATCGATGTTGAACTTGGACCAGTATAAACTGGGATGCCAGTAGCGGGTTGGCTGCCGTACGGTGGTGCAGATGGCGGTGGATGGTATTGTTGTGGCGGTGGATGGTAGTGTTGTGGTTGAGATGGTGGTGGCGGTGGATGGTACTGTTGTGGTTGAGATGGTGGTGGCGGTGTATACTCTTGAGATTCAGATTGTTGTACGGAAGAGTAAGCCGAGAAATTCTGGTAGTCGGGTGGGTTCGAGGAGTTCATTTCTTTTTTCTTCAGATAATCATCCTTCGGGTAGGACATGATTTGATCGAGTGATGATAGGTGGGTTAATAAACTTTTGTTTTGTTTTTGGTACTTCGGAATTACTAATGATGTTTGGTTTGTGGATCAATAAAGGGGTGAGATGTTGAAGGTATATATACAAGTGGAGACTGTGGAGTGTACGTAACAAGGAGCCTTAATTTATGATTTGGGCCCTATTTACGGTTAATTGTTCAAGGGTCCAGAAGTTGAGACTTATTGGGCATTTAGTCCATGTTAAAGTTTTACAAGGTCTAAGGTCTATGAATTTTTATTTTTTATTTTTTTTTAATTTTAGGCACTTTCAAAGGGTACCCTAGGGTTTTAGGCATTTTCATAGGGTACCCTAAGATTTAGGTTTTAGGGTGCACTTTTCTATTATAGGGTTTTAGTGGTTTAGGCACTTTCGTAGGGTACCCTAGGGTTTTAGGCATTTTCGTAGGGTATCCTAGGATTTTAGACACTTTCATATGGTACAAACTTTTTTGGTACTTTCATAGGGTACAAACTTTTTTTGGTAAGGTAAAAAAAAAAAAAAAAAAAGAAGGAAAGATGCCAACATTAGGACTGCATAGGTTATTAACTTATTTGGTGGATTAACGGGGTTATAAATTCTTTGCCTAGGACTTTTGAACAAGTCGCCCTTTTTTGTAAAGAAGTTCGACTTATTCTTGCCCGCGTACATTAATTACATATTATATCTCATTTTAGGTGGTTGTTTAATTTTTTCTTTTTTGAAAAAAACTATGGCCCAAATACTTGGCGGTTTCCCTTCTTTGATTGGGTAGTAATTTTCAATTGCAACTTGGCATCATTTGTTTATTAAAAGTAAAAGCTAACTTATTACTATAATAATGCAAGTTTAGTGACACACCTCTGATCTCAATTTAGGAGCACCAAACTCAAAAAAGTTCAAGACCCAATAGAAGCACTTGGTTGACTGATTAAAATTATGCAAGTCACCTCCATCAATTAAGTACCAACCCAAGAGTCGAAGATTTAATAGAAAGCGCTTGGTCGACTGATTAAATATTGCAAGTGTAGTGGCATCGGCTCTGATTAATTCAGGAGCATCCAACCCAAGAATTCGAAACCCAGAAGAATGCACTTTTTTATTTATTTATCGGCAATAGAATTATTAACAAAACTTAGCAAAGCTACATCAAGTTGGGGAAGAGAGGACGGGAATCTGATTAAAGGTTGGAAAAAATAAAACACTTCTTGGGTTTTTGCTCAATTGATGAACTTGGTTGACTGCTTATAGTAATGCAAGTGTAGTGGCATCGTCTCTAATCAATTCAAGAACACCAAACCCAAGAGTCGAACACCCAATAAACTGCACTTGATTGATTAACATATCATATATTGCAAGTATAATGACATCACAGGAGCAACAAACCCAAGACTCGAAGATCGGATAGAATGCGCTTGGTTAACTGATTATCTATGGTAAGGTTGCCTCTGATCAATTTCGTAGTGATTAATTGTGAGCCCTCTATAGTATGTATTTAGTATCACAGTTGTTCAATTTGTCGGATTTGTTAATTAAATTACTTTTGTAAAAAATTAAATCAATTGGATATTGCTAGCAATATGGATAATTGGATACCATTTATTTTACAAAAATGGTTGGCCAATATCATTAAGAGAAAAAATTGTTAGACAAATTGTCTCAAGTGCGTGTCTACAAATCTTCGATAATCGTAATTTTTGCACCATTGCCATGTCACGAAATCTCTGAAACCGAACAAGCCCAACAGTCACCGCCGGAACGACGTCACATCACGTCCTTTCAAATTCAGAACGATGTGACGTTCCAAGCCCAGCGCACGGATCAACTCCTCTGTGCCGTTCGGGGTACGAGTAATGCCCTTGGCTGGGGTAAAGGTCTCCTCATGGCCGCTCGGATTGGTCAACTCCCCAAATTGCTGAAAAATTGATGGAGTTGAGGGGCTATTGTAGCGGTCAGGGACCCGAGGACAATATTTAACAATGTATACAATACGATCGATTCAGTGTGTGGCAGTACTACTGTAATCAATTAGCTCTATTTATGCATGTATCTTTATTTTTTTTCACTTCGGATCCATGATTCCTTTGGATCAATCGACGCTTGTTTTATAACTCAATGCTTACTCGAGCAGACTAGATTTGCTCAACCTGGCCCGACCAGGAATAGTTTCTGTTGGTCCAAGCAGACCATCCGAGCACGCTAGACCTACTCAGACCTGTCTAGTAAAGATCTACATACCATTTTAAAGTCCCACAATTATTTGGGATTTACAACGGACGAATCATGAATATCTCCAGAAGATTCCCACATGATGGAAAAGCTTGTTAAAAGTCCCTCCTCTTGGGGACGAAGTCAAGGTCTCTGTGACTGTAAAACCCCTCCGGGATCTCCACTAACCCCAACTTAATAGGCTAAGTCAGTACGTGATAAGCTCAGGCATAATGCCTATAAATAGACCCTTACACCCAATAATGAAGTACGGCTATTCAAGTATTCCATTTTACTTGAACTTATTTATCTATCTCCAACACATATTAACTTCGGCATCACGCCTTGTTCGGTTTGGTTTGCCAAACCGGTTTTGAGGTCCTACTTTGTCTGAAAACCTGTTCGGTTCCACAAATGGTTTCCCAAAGTGTCTAGTAAGAGTCAGGAAAAGTACATCAGAAAAGTACAAGTAAAAAGAGTACTACTTGGTCTTTGGGTTATGCTGAGAAATGGGTGAGAGAGAGAAAAAAAGTTTGCAGTAAATGGAGAGAAAAAGTGACTGGAAGAGAGAGTATAGTATTAATTATGGTGGGACCTACATGAAAAGATTTGAGCTCAGGTAGGAAAAGTGAGAACCAATAGAAGAGAAAATTCAAACCGAGAAATAAGGCTACGGTTCAATTAAAAATACCGCCTTTCAACAGTTGTATGTTGTTTCTGACGTTAAATGACAAATCAGTTGATGCATGTGAGGAAAATGACTTGTGAAAGAATGCCAAAAATGCCCTGGAAAATACCAAAAATACCATAGTGGAAATTTAACCTAAATCACAAATGAAAGAGCCAAGAGGCCAAGAATTGCGTGGTTCAACTTGAATTTTGTATACCTACATGAACGATCAAACCAAAAAGAAAAGAAATTCAGTAATACGAAGAGAAAGTACTCCGACGAGCTGCAATGGATGAAATTAATTACGCATTCTCCCACCAAAACCCAATTAAATGCTCGATCAATCTGCACTTATGTTTTTCAATTATCTGTCTCACGAATATTCCTCAAAATGCGATTTCACACTCGTGGCTGCAATCCCACTCCCACATATTCGATAAACTCTCATGAAGTTATCAGCTTGTAATTATCATCTTTCTATTTCAAACATATTCTTATCTTGTATCATGTAAATCCTATCTTGTTACAACTTCCAGTTAGCAATTTTCTGTATGTGGGGACTACATAGATCATAAATTAGATAATGTATATTGTCAAATAAGCTTTGAATAGTGTCAGTATTGCCCATTAAGTCGTGATTGTCTAAAAATTATGACCGGGTAATTGACAAATCTCTGAATGGTGTCGGTATTAACTATTTCAGTACCCACATTTAAGCACCCCAAT